>ML686061.1:911761-993663 GCA_007922175.1 Pelusios castaneus
GGGGATTTTCTCCCACGAAAGCTCATGCGATAAATAAATCTGTTAGTCTTTAAAAGTGCCACAGGACTCTGTTGTCTTAACTGTTTGTATATTGGCAAATAATTTAAGGGGAAATGAAACCTGTTTAGTTATTAATTACTCAGAGTGTGAGGGAGCAGAGAAATTTCTTTTCAGGGGTTAAAGAAAACCTTTGGGTTCAGCTAGTCCTGCCACTCTATTCCTGTAGCCAGTGCCAGACCTGGAGGGTGGAGAAAAGAAGGGAACCTGGTTTAGTTGGGAAGTGACTGATGAGGGGCTCTCTGTTTGTCTGAAGGGTTGGATCAGCAATCAGCCAATGCAGCCACTTGAGGAAAGACAACAGAGTCCTGTGGCACTTTTAAAGACTAACAGATTTATTTATCGCATGAGCTTTCGTTGGAGAAAATCCCACTTCGTCAGACGCTTTGAAGAAGCGGGACGAAGTGGGATTTTCTCCCACGAAAGCTCATGCGATAAATAAATCTGTTAGTCTTTAAAAGTGCCACAGGACTCTGTTGTCTTTCTACAATAGAATAACACGGCTACCCCTTTGGAACTTGAGGAAAGTAAGGGTTCCCCTGCCATGGGGAGCAGTAAATATGCCTCAATACTTATTGGCAACTGGATTAGCGGGGCCATGATCCAAACTCTAGAAACTTGTAGAAAGTAGTCCTGGAAAACGGTCTTGACTTCCTGCTGGGAGGGAGAACCCATATCCCTTGTTTAGGCATTTGCGTTGGGGTTGCTGCCCTGCACCAGCGAGCAAGGGGTAATAGGGCCAGAGGAAGAACAGCCAATGGGCAAGAGCAGCAGGAGAGCCAATCAGGGCCCAGAAGCCCTGAATAAAAGGGAGTAGGAAAGCCAGAGCAGGCAGTCCATCCTGAGCACTCGAGCAGGAAAAGCTAATTGCCCTGTTGGCTTAAGGAGTCAGCAGCTAGGACAGTGTAGTAGTTGACACTGGGGTTCTGTGGGAGCAAGGGTGCCTGATGCAAGGATTGACAAAGGTACTGTGGCTGTGGGGAAGTGGCCCTGGGAATCCATTGGTGAGTAGGGGAAGAGGCGGAGCAGAGGTCACTGCACACAGGATCCCTAGGCCTGGAGAAGTGTGTGGGCCCAGGTCCCACCTTGCCTCAACCCTGACTGTCAGTGGAGTGGTAGTAGAACTGTGTCAGCTACTGACATCATAGTGGCAGAGATGGGACTATGTAACTTTCCTTGGAAGGGGGTGTTATGTGGATAGGTACATAGCTGGAGGGCTGAGCAGCTGGACAAAAAGTGATGGAGCACAGGATATGGATGGATGTGCCACTTGACCTATTCCCTAAAACCACCAACAGGAGGCACCTGTCCAGTGGAGATTGTTGCCAGCCCATCACAAGATTGATCTAGGCAGGGTCCTGGACTGGCATTGGGTACAGAGGGAGGGTCCAGGTCCCCCTACCACCTCCTCTGGCCTTACAGATTGAAAGGCCAGTGATGTAGCCACTATGCTCCCCAAGAATGGAAGACCCTATCACACCAAAATATAAACTGGCTGGTTAAGTAAGCAGTCAAATAAAACTATTGAAATTAATTATTTAGAAGAAGCCATTTAAAGGTCAGTCTTAAGACAGACTAATTATGAATATTAAGAAACTTAAAATCCAATTAAATCACGCTTTCTCTTTCTACCAATGTTTAGCCCTTGTCTCCTCTCCATGAATACATGGTATAACCAACAGGTGATTAAACCAGAGATTAATTAATATTTTATTAATATTAATATTTTAAGTTACAGCAGCATTTCAATGTCTCAGAAATAATCACAAGAGTTTTTTAAATCAAATCCCTTCACAATGTTTTAGTTAACATTCTCTTACCAAATCACATTGAAGTCCTGGGAATGTTTTCCATTGGCTATTCTCTTCTTACATCTTTTTTCTTAGTTGTCTGTGACAGCTTGCTTATACAGTTGAACAAGATAAATTGACATGTTTGCTGTTTGAAGTAGGAGAAGGTGTATGAGGGGTGATTACTTCAGGGTCTTATACTCTTCTTATTTCCATGGAGTTGTAGGAAAACGTCTTTCAGGCTTGCTTAGCTTCAAAGTTAGTTGCTGTAACTCTTTCACTGGCTCCTTGCCTTCATGGATAGAGCTTTTTCATTATATGAATATGTAGTTTGTTTAATGCACATATGAGGGTTGTAATCCCCTCTTGACAGTTACATTTCATTTGTGGTGGATGACTCTCAGAGAATCTTTGGCTATGTCTACACTGGCAATTTAAGTCGACTTAAGGAGGCTTAAGTCGACTTAAATTAAGCCACATCCACACTAGGCTTTCATTAAGTCGACTTAAGAAATTCCTTAAGTCAACTTAATGAAAGCTTAAGTCGACTTTGTTACTACCACTCATTAAGTCGACTTAAGCCTTAAGTCGACATAAGGACTATGTGGACATGGAGTAACCCTTAAGTCGACTTTATTCAGTCGACTTAAGGGTGGTTAGGTTGACTTAACGAAGTGGACTAAGTCGACTTAAAGCTAAATCAACTTAGCCCACTTTGTTAAGCTGACTTTAATAAGGTTGACTTTAAGTCAACTTAAAGTTGGCCTTGCCGACTTAACTTTTCTAGTGTAGACATAGCCTTTATGTTTAGAGCCCTAATTCTTTTATTCAGCCCACTTCCTGAGATATCCCTTTAGTTCCATCAAGGTTTACTAGGGATTGAAATTCTCTTTCAAATGAGTCCAAACACTTCTGTTCTCTTTGTAGAAAAGAATTCTCAAAATACTCCTTTTTATATTCAGTCCTTAGAGAGGCTTTAAAATGAAAAGGTCAAAGAAGGTATTTTCTTCTTACTAATCTTTGGGAAGGTTCTTCTTTGTCTTTATGAAGTTTGGTGATGGGTTACTTAAGTATTGCTAGATATTTATATTCACTGGGAAATGTAGTTATTTCTGTACTTTAATGGCTCTTTTAATTTGTGTAACCAGTTACAGCATCAGATGACCTTGATAGGCAAACATCTTACTGTACACATAACAGTATTTTTATACAGTTGTTACATGAAGGCTTGCATTCAAATACAAACTATTTGCAAATATGCACTTACAGAAGCTCATGCCATCTTAAGCACCCGAGAAACAAAGTTTTTTTTCACCTGTAAATGAACACTGGAGCTGGAAATAGCCAATATCTTCTGTGAAACATTTTGAACTGCTCATGGTTTTCCAAAAGCTTTAAAGACACTTTTCTTTGAAAAGAAAGGGATTGGTTTGGCCGCTGTGGAACTTAATATTTATGGCTCTGATAACTCCCTCTAATCTGTTTTTTTTACAACTAATTCTCTTCTTAATGTATGAAGATTTTACATGGTTTGTCATTGTGAGGGTTGATTGTCCTTGGGAGATAGAAGCAGAAACCTCCTGAAATCTCTTTGATTAGCTTTATTATATCTAGCTAAACGTATGTATTGCTATATTTCTGAGGATCCTAACATGTAGCTATATTTTACTCTCCAGTAATGGTGCAACCAAGGATTTAACAACCTAATGAAAGTTAAGGTAGAAGTAATTTTATTAAACATCATTTTTTTTCTCTATAGTGAGATCTCTCCCCTACAATAATGGCTCTTTTTGTGAGCACTGTCCATTCTGTGCACTGTGCACTTTTCCTGTAGAAAAAAAAATGGTATGTAATAACGTAATTAAATATTGGCAGCCTTTGTAAATGGGTTGTCTAGGGAAGAACCAGTGATCGTATTTATGCATCTCGTCTTGTGGCAGCCTGCTCACATAATATGAAGAAATCTCTGTAGTTCTTGTACCAATTTAAAGGGCAGGGTGATAGCATTAGCAGCATAAACTCACATGCAATACACAATCTCTTCTGGTTATATTCTCTCTAGATAAACAGAGATAACATTACTGAAGTTAGCATCACTGCTCCTGATTTACAGTGGCATAATAAATCAGAATCTCACTCATAGTGTCCCCGAGTGCTAGGCAATTCCTCCTTCATCCTCTGCAAAATGCTTTTCCAGCAGAAGAAGTCATCACTGCCTACCAATTCAGAGGTCTTTAGAGGTTCAAATAGATAGAGTTGAACAATACTTAGGAATTACTGACTCTCAGAGAGCTGTGGGATATTGATTTGAAATTCTGCAAGAATAAACTATGGTCCTGTTTGACTTACTGGTGATTATATTTCACTGCTAATTAAAGTTTGGTGGCATAGCACTCCCTGGAGTAGTTGTCAATGGTACCCAGTGATGTTCTGGTAAACATTCAGGAACCTGTAAAACTGAATAGACTGATATATTCAAGCAAATAAAATTTTGGTCCAAGAGAACCTGAGGTTTATTTCATGATTGATTTCAAGCAAAAAAACACATTCCCCTCTTCTTCTCATTAATGACCTTGGTCATATTAAAATTGTAAATACAGTAAAACTGGCTATAAATTGTGCTGGTCATATATGGTTGGATCATTTGGGGGATTGATTGCTACACAGACTAGAATGTCATTACTGTAGGCTATTGGGTTACACATCATGGCTTAGTGAATTTTAATATTTTGTTTAAATGTGAATGCTAAAATAAATAATTGCTTTGCCTCAAGGCTGTGCATTAGTTATTCAAGACAATCATACTATTAACTGCACAGTGAAGATAAATGTGTTAAGGGAAAACTGGACATCTTATCAATTATTTCCATACAGTCTTGGCAGAAGAAATAAAACCAAACCTTTTTAGCACAGTTTCTTCTTAGTTCCCCAATCATGTGGTAAGTGAATCTTTGCTGAGCTTAATACAGACCAGCAAACTGTTCAGAGCTAACGAATGCTGAGAAATACTACAGACTGGAGTGAAACTTTCTGCAGTAAGGGGCAGGTTAGAGCTGCATGGTCCCAGGAACAGTCTAGGGAAGGAACTGTGACTTGCTATTTACTTGCTTTGGGAGAGGGGCATCAGATGTACAAAGGTAGTTAGGCACCTAGTAGAAATTACGAAAAATGCATAAACAGCTTATGTACTTAACTCCCATTGAAGAGCAATAGGAGTCAGGAATCTAACATGCTAAGGTGCCTTTGTAAATGTTACCAGGCAGCTATCTGCTTATTAAAGTGCCTAGTACCATTGTTAACCTAGGTTACCTCACCATTGCCCCAGATCAGCTTGCTCTCAGAGGGCAGAACTGGATGTGCCTTTTCTGCTTCCTCCTTGTCTCAGTTCTCAGGTTACTGACAGGTGTCACCACCCATCCGGGTGCCGCTAAAGCTGTAGGGCACCCCCTGTCTGCATAAAGGAGCATCTTATGGATATAAATTGAGCCATATAGTCTGACTGCACTTGAAGTGGATGGGGTTCCTGGCTCCTATTCCCCAATTTCTTTCAAGCCATAACTGCACTGCAAAATTCAGTTGACCTAAATTACATTGAAATACAGCCACCACAGCAATGAAGTTGATTTTGCCTATTCACATTGCACTCCTCGTGTCAGATGGGTACATCCTCACTATCGGCATCGAGGCAGAGAGCAGTGCCCAGTGGGTAGCAATCTGAGAAACTCACCATTTAGTGCAGGGTGTTTTGGTAGGAGTTTGCAGTTCCTCATGGGGGCAAATGAGTGGTGCAGAGTTGCAGCACTGGCCCAAAGGCTTTTGGCACCTTAGGCGAACTATGACTTTGGCACCCCCACATTCAATATAGGGAAAAAAAGGAGAAAATCTAGAATTAACATATTAATATTTTTTAAATAAAGAAAAAATTTACTTCCATCTAATTTGGCACTCTTTGAAGTCCAGTGCCCTAGGCAACCGCCTAGTTCGTGCATATGGTTGGGCTGGCCCTGCAGAGGTGACTGGGAAAGTGAGTTCAATGTCCTATGATGCAATTTTCTCCATCCCATCATTCCATGGGCATCCTGGTACATTTCACGCCACTTTTCAAAAGCCCCATGAACCTGTGCATCCACCGTCTCTGCCAGAAGCACGGATCCTGCACTGCTCTTTAGTATTGCAATGAAATGTTCCTGATTCTACAGTATTTCCAGAGCTGAAAGGCAGAACATGACTGTTCTTGAAGGCTGCCTTGCTGTGTGCCATGGGAAGAAGCAGTTCTGGGGTGTTGCTGGCATTCACAGAGTAGCTGCTCATGATGGAATAGCAGTTCTGGGCCTGAGAAATGAGCACTGACCGGTGGAATCACATTGCTATGCAGGTCTGGGATGACGAGCAGCAGCTGCGGAACTTTTGGAAGCAGTAGATCACATTACTGGAACTGTGAGTGGAGCTCACCCCAACCCTTCCGCACTGTGATGCCAAACTGAGAGCAACTGGAGAAGTGAGTAGTGATCACTGTGTGGGAGCGTGCAATTCCAGATTGCTATTGATCAGTCAGGCATCAATTTGGAGTTGAAAAATCCCCTGGGGGAGGGAGGGTGGTTGCTGTGACACACATCTGCAGGGCCATTAATCGCCTCTCGATACAGCGGATTGTTACTCTGGGCAATGTGTGGGAAGCAGTAGGTGATTTTGCAGCCATGGGATTCCCTAACAGTGGTGGGGCGATAGATGGCATCCATGTTCTCTGTTTTGGCACCAGATCACTTTGCCATAGCCCTGTGAGGGGGCAGCTGGGAAAACAACTGGAGGGACCTCCTAGGTATGAGTATACACAGCTGGGGCAATTGAATTGAAGACTGGCACTATTTTTCACAGGTGGTGGTGATTTTAGTTGATATCTCAATCTTGAAGATAATGGAGGCTGAAAGGGAACAGCGCCTGCATGCATCCAGCTCTACACTGGGTCCGTATGCGGCAATGGTTCCTGCTGAAGTAGTTGCTGAGTGGTGTCAAAAGTGTGCTACCGTCGTGTAAGAAATAAGACAGTCCTGCCCAAAAACCTTCAGCAGAGGATTGCAGAGTAACTCCAGGAAAATTTTCTCAAAATCTCTGTGGAGGACTCACGGGTCATCTGATGCACATAAACTGTTCTGCAGGGCCCCCTCTGCCCACCTGTTGAGAAGCCTCTATTGTTTATTTCACTACCTCTTGCAGCTTGAATTTAAAAAAATAGTAAATGAACAGATGTGTCCCTGTGTCATAGGGCGTGCTGGAGCTCCTCAGCCCTCTTCCTCTGACAAAGCCAGCCAGAGACTTTCTGAATGGTGCAATTGCCTGTGCCTTTATTATAGTTCATTGCCCCCCACCCCGGTTCTATTTACAAACACAGTCCCTCTGCACACCACAGTCTTGGGGGTTGCCGATAGCCCCAGTCTTTGAGGGGAGCTGCTGCTTGTCTTACCTCAGCAGCTATCTGCCTTCAACATAACCTGCCCCCGCCACCACCTTTCCTTCCAGCCAGCCTAGAGAGAGCCCCCTCCTAGCAAGGCTGAAAGCTGCTCTTCATCTGCCAATCAGGCAGCTGCCGGATTAGCTGGCTCTGCTGCTTGGTCCCTGAGTGACAGGTGCCTGCTTCAGGAACCCTCAGCCAGCATCCTGCCACACCCTGAAATTTCCAAAGCAAATAGCATACTTCCAGAGGTTCCTTCCCCTATACCAGGCTTGCCTGTACTGATGGTTAGGAGTGCCTTGACTGCTCAGGAGTCAAAAAGAGGTCCTGGCTTGCAGCACTGGTCACCTGTCTCCTGATCACCTGTCCCCAGTTCTCCTCATCTTCTTCCTCGTCAAACACCTCCTCCACAGAGTTCACTACGGGGGCCTGTGTCTCCAGCTTCCCTGAAGAATCCATGAGGTCACTGGGGATGGAGGTGGGGTCACTGCTGAGGATCGCATGTGCTCCTTGTAGAAGCAACATGTCTATGGTTCTGCACCAGTGCAACTATTTGCCTCCATTGCCTTCTAGTATGCCTGCTCCAGCTCCTTGATTTTCATGTGAATCTGCTGCATGTCCCTCTTGAGGCCCTCCCCAATATGCGCCTAGGGATGTGCTTGTAGATGTTGACATTTCTATGATCTTCTCCCCAGAGACCCAGGAGATCCATCGCCTCCTTTGATTTCTGGGAAGGAGTATGTTTGCAGTGTGGAGTCGGCGTGGTTAGCTGGGTGGTTGCTATGTGATTTCTTCACACCAAGCAAATGGAATTTAAAATTTGGAGGCCTTTAAAAGGGGAAAGGTGTGTTCATCTGTCCCTGGCTTCCGGGCAGTGGAGTTCATAATAGTGACCAGAATGTTCATGATGTGGCATTGTGGGCCACCTCTTGGAGACCATTAAAATTGCCATAAGTTGCACAGTGTCTACACTGCTATTGCGTCGACCTAACTACGTTGACCTAAGCGTTACACCTCTGTCAGAGGTTGAGTTATTAAATCAACATAGTGGGTGAGCTACATTGGTGGAAGCAATATTGTAGCATAGATGCTTTCAAAGTTCAGTTGACATAAGGCAGCTTATGTCAACCTAACTGTATTGTAGAAAAGGCTTTAGGATAATCCTAGATCCCTAACTCTAGAAGAAAATAAAAACAGCAGTTATGGACCACTTAACAGCACACCTTGGGGCATGCCAAATCTATCATGCACAAACAGCATCCCAGAGTCTGGTGTCTCCTAGGATCATTGCATGAGCTTCTTGAGGATAATTTCCTTACAGCCTTTGGCATCTCTTTTTAGGAGCTGCAGAACCACTGTCTGCTCTCTCCCAACACTACCCAACAAGTGTCTGGAATTTTCTGCTTTTACACCCTTACTCCACCAATAGGACTACAGGGCAGTGCTGGCCCTGCCCAGAGCAGCTTTTTAACTTCTCTGCTCCCTAGTGTGGGATTTATACACACCATCACACTCCCTTGTGGCTGGAACAGGAGAATTAAGGTAAACCTTATTACCCCTGGCTCTACCTAGTAAAGGCTTTGCCAATTGAGCCATCTGGACCTGGATAACAACAGAACATGGTGATGTAGTCCCATTATTTGTAAAGGATAGATCTTTCCCAATAAAGTGTGTTGCTGCTTTTGAAGTTATTTATTTAATTAGCAGATGAAGTAAAATTTCAAAAGTCAGAAACCCAGATCAGAAAAGCACGTCTCTGAATTTCAAAATGAATATAAATTGGTTTGTGTGATGTGAATGCTCTCAGGTGGGCTGAAAACTGCAGAGATGATTATATAGAAAAGGTTGTGACAAATGGCAAAGTGTAAAGTTGTGGGGAGACGCTCAGTGGGATGCTACAGGTTTTGTGTGTTAGAAACAGCTATACATCATTAACATGCTGTTCTTGCTCTCCCTGATAATTAATAAAGTCTTGCAATTCAGGTGATATGAAACTTCCAAGAGAGCAAAGTAATGAAGAGGAGATCTAGAGAGATTAGGGAGATAGGCAGAAAATAATGAAGTGAGAATAAATTTGGAGAAACTTCTATTTTGTTACTGGGGTAGAGATGACTTAACCCGAAACCCATGCTCAGTGCCAGGTAGAAATTTGGAACAAATGATGCTAAAAGGGGATTAGAGATGATAGTGTATGGCAAGGGTTGTGGGAGGAAGGGAATTAATGGCCCGGGGTTCCCACCACCAGACCATGCTGCTTCCTTCCCTTTCCCTACCCCACCCTGCTCCCTTGCCCTCCTCTGCTATGCTCCCACTTGCCACCCGACATGGTTATCCCTTGCCCTCAGCTTGACCTACCACCCCCAGCCCTCCCTCGTAGCGCCTGCCCTGCTTCCCACACTTTTCCTCTGCTACCCCACATGGCCACCCTTGTCCCCTGCCCTGCAATGCTCCCTTGCCATCTCACCCTGCCTTTACTATCCACGCTCTGCTCTGCTCCCCCTTTCCACCCCACATAGTTATCACTGACCTTCCCTTGACCATGTCTTCTCTGCCCTGCTCTGCTGCTGCTCCCCAAGCTTTCCCCTGCCTCCACACACGGCCTCCCCCTGCCCTTGCTTGCCCTGCCACACTCTCCTACCATCTGTATACACTGACGTTTCCTGAAAAAGAATAAGTGAGCCCTTTACAAGTTTTCACAAAATATGGTTTAATTAACAAGTGAGAATTTGTTGTGTACAGTTGTGAAAGTGACACTTATATAAACAGTTACTGTAGGGAAGATGGGTATTATTTGAGAATTGTATTTAGGTATGAAATGTTAAGTTTCTGGTCTTACAGAACCAAACTGAATTTGTAAACTGGTGTTTATTTTTTGACTGTTCACATTTTATGAGTAGTAAGATCAATTTCTATTACACCTTTTCTGTTCAAAATTTGCTCACCGGCCCTCCGAGTGAGAGAAGAGTTACAATGTGGCCCCCTCACCCAAAAAGGCTGGACACATAAAGGGGTGATTTAGGGGGAGTGGTCCTGCTTTTTAGCAGGGGGTTGGACTAGATGACCTTGTGAGGTCCCTTCCAACTCTATTATTCTATGATTCTATGACTCTATGAATTGCATAACATTAATACTTATCATTAAACTTACACTCTATACCTTATAATTATTAAAAATCCTAATCTCCTATATCATTGAACAAATGGTGATCAGTCATTTGTGGAATGGGTTGGAGATGAGCCCTTCTCATTCAAGCCACATTCATTCAGCTTTATTAACACAGAGACCCCACAAGCGCAACACCTTTTTTACTTACAAAACCCTCTGGCTCGTCTTATGGCTCCTATGCTGTTCTGTCATAGACAAAGGAGAACCTTGGAATCTGAATATGGAGCTGGAACTTAGTTAGCTAGGTTATTCAGACTCTTTAGCAAACCGATGCCTTATGGAAGATTTTGGGGATCAGTTCTTTTTTTATGGCTGTCTGGGCCCGGTCTTGGTCTCAGTCTTGGCAGCTCTTAAGCCTCAGGGTCTCAGGTCCAGGTTGGGCAGCCTTTGATCTGCTGGCAGGATCTCTGGTCTGGAACTAGAACAGCTTACTGGGTCACTGTCCCTGCCTGGCCCTCCCTCAGGCCGTCAGTCTTCTCCCAGTAGTGTGCCTGCTTGCTGGCAGTTACTGGGCAGATCGTTGGTTCAGGCTTGGAGCCCTTTTCATGGAGCTGCCAGTCGCTTACAGCAGTGTGCCTGACTGTCAGCAGTCGCTAGGCAGATCTCAGGCACACCCTAGGGCAGGGGTAGGCAACCTCTGGCACATGTGGCACTGGAGGCCATTTGGAGCGGCACGCAGAACCCTCTGTGGTGCCACCGAAACTGGCACTCCTGCCACTGAAAGCCACTCCAGGCGGCTTCTTTCAAGGGCGGCTGGGGAGTGGGGGGTCCCCTCCATGCCCATGCCCCAGGCATGTTGTGGAAAGAAGCCACAGAGAGTGGCTCCTCTCCATGGTGTCGTCCCCATCAAAAGGAGCCATGCTGGGCAGCTTCTTTCTGTGGCATGCCTGGGGAGCCCCTTCCCCAGCCATGCCGCTGAGAGAAGCTGCTTTGAGTGACTTCTTTCTGCAAGCAAGTCCTTTCAGTGGCATACCTGGGAAGCGACTCTTCCCCCACCCCACTACTCCAGCCATTGCTGCAGCTGAATTTGCAGGCGGCTGCCACTTTTTTTAGCAGAGGAGGCTGCTGGCACTGGCTAAGGGTCATGGAGGAGTGGCCGGTACGATTGGCAAAGGTTGCTGACCCCTGCCCTAGGGCTATCAATCTTCCAATGAACCTTCCCTGTGATTGGCTGACCTTTTTATAGCCCGAGGGAGGGAGAGAGAGAGAACATGCTCTGGTGTGGGTATGGGAGGGGCTGGGAGCAGAAACTGCCAGAATGTCAAAGTAGAGAGGGGCGGGGGAGTGGAGAGATCACAAGACCATGAAATCATCCCTAGAGGGGAGGGGGAGTGAAGGGAAGAGGAATGTACCAAAGCGGAGAAAGGGGGAAGAGAAAATAAAGATTATTTAAAGGCTGGAAAAGAAAGAAAAGAGTTAAAGATTAATTCAGTAAAGAGATATAAAGTTTATTGAATAAAGAATTGACAATATTTAAGAAAAATGTAGGTATATAGGCTTCCTAAGGAGTAGGGAAAAGCGCTAAACCACTGATCATCCATAAATTGAAAAGACCTTATCTACACTTCTCTCTAGGTGCTAACTATCCTAATTGCTTAAAAGAAAATGTTCCTCATAATTATTGCTACTTTATAATTGTTTTCAATGATCACCTATTACCTTGCAACTGACCCTAATTACCGTTAATACTTTGCAACTGTATATGTATACAAATCGGACATCAGAAATCACAACACCGAAAAACCAATAGGGGAACACTTCAATCTCTCTGCTCATTCCATTAATGACTTGCTAATAGCTGTGTGAAACAGATGAATAACAAATCACAGCTTCAAAGAGAAACTGCAGAACTTGAATTTATATGAAATTTGACTCAGTTTCCATGGGGTTAAACATGGACTATGGATTTTTCTCTCATTACAACAGGTGATTTGACCTCACCTTCCTCTATGTGCTGTTCCCCAGTGTTTGAATCCTAACACCTATTTTGATTTGCTGTTACAGCCTGACCTGATCCTATGTCATACACTCCCCTGCATTTCATTTCTTCCCATTCTGTAAGTTTCCCATCTTCAAAGCATCTGACGAAGTGGGATTTTCTCCCACGAAAGCTCATGCGATAAATAAATCTGTGAGTCTTTAAAAGTGCCACAGGACTCTGTTGTTTTTTTGTGACTGTATAGAACCCTAGACTACTGCTAACCTGCTGGAATTGAAATCCCTTCTGGGCTTTTCTGTCAATTGCCTCCTTACATATAATTTATAGTTTAGATGTCTTGGGACACAGTGCTGCTGTCTTACCGACCCACAAATTATTTATCTGCATATCTTGAACAGCCTGCATTCCTGCTGTGATATATCCGAACTAAATGGACACAGCTGGTGGAAAATGACAGCCTGATGTCAATTCATCAACTCATTAATTAACAGTAAGTATGTGAAGCTGATTACTTGCTATATCATCAGAACTGTTGACATATTTCAGCCCTGTGACTACTATGGTTGAGATACTGATGGGTTGGGGTTTTCATGTGTTTGGCAATTGTTCCCTCACCAATAGCCAACTGCTATAATCTCATTAGACATATTACTGATCCCCAGGGCTAGCCAGTGTCTTGCAGTATGGACTCAGAACTGGGTACTCCCAGAAGGTTCAGCTGTGAGTCTAGCTACCTGCCCAGGCAGGTGAGCAAGGGAACATAAACTATCCACTCGTGCCTCAGCACCGGGCCCTACATGGGTTAAGACAGGCTGCAGCTGCTGCTGGGTTGTTACTCCTTTTTCAGTGTGGAGCAGCTACTCGTTGTCTAAGGGTGGTGGATGTGGCTGGAATATTCAAAGGGTCCCCCTTCAGGTAACTATGAACGCATCTGAAGGTTGATCCAAACATTCTGTTGCCCGTGGTGGCTGAGAGCAGATTTTGGCTAGGTCCTGGAATTAAATGCAGAGTCTTAAATAAAATTGGCATGTGTTTAATGCAAGAAGCACTGGCTTTAAGACTGAGAACAACACACTTCATACAGAGATGGGCAGGGCCTTAGCTCAGCTCCTCCTCCGATGCCTCACTATAATGGGGAAAGCAAGATTTGAATGGTGGGCAGCAAGTCTACACAGACCCCTTGACTCTGGGCAGGTTATAGGATTGCACTGCACTCCTGGAACTTCTGGAGGTTTAACAACACACTCAACGAAAGACAAGAAATCCCAGTCAGTAGCAATAAATCTGCAAAAACCAAACTGTTCATTGGTCAGAAGTTGGGGCTGGAGGGGCATTAAAAGTTGTGTAGCAAAGTATTTGCCTGTTCTCTGCTCATATATCAAATCAAAAGCAATTGCCTTGCTATGGGATCTATTTTCCTTGCTTTATCTTCTGAGAAGAAAGGTACGGCTGATAAATTTGTAAAATTGAACATGACCAGGGGCTGAGTACAGAGACGATATTTGCCACTGATATGAAATCCTGCACCTATGTGCTGAAATCATGGATTTCTTGCAAAAGTTTTACCTGGATAAATTTGACCTCATTTCATGGGAGAAAAGGCAGAATACATGTAACATGCTCTGCTGCAACATCACTTGAGCTCTCTGAAGTTGTCCTTCAATTTATTCTTAAAAGAAGGCAGATGGGGTTAATAATTAAATTTGCTAAAATATAAAACTGACTGATGTACAAAATGCAACATAGTAAAGTGCAGAAGCAAAGCCTGTGCCACAAGCTAGTTTTAATCTGGGGGAGACTGCAGTGAACATTTAAGCAGCACTGACCTCTAACAAGGCATCCCCTTACTAGAGCAGCACCACCTATCTCCTTGTCCCAGGCCAGACAAGAGGAAGCAGAGTCTTACACTACGGGAAAGCTTGTGCACATGCGGCTCTGTGTTAGCATGCAAGTGGAGAAAGCAGCAACGTCAGAGCCCATCTTCCCTGCTGGTGCACCTCAGCATGGCCATGCTCAAAGTAACCCTTGCACCCAACAATGAAAGGACTATGTGTGGCCAATATTGCTGTTGCTACTCTACGGTAGGCAGGGAGTGACCTCTTTTAGCATAGCTACTGACCTGCAGGGCACAGCAGACAGCAGACTTCATTCTGCTGGCTACAGCAAAAACCAGGAGTGAAGCCCTTGCCACCTAGACTATGTATAGACCCACTTACGTGCTGGCAAATGGAACTCTACATCCACAAATGTGCATGTAAGTGCTCAGTTGCCCAGCTCTCATTCACAAGTATGGACTTGGTGTGTGGAACTTGGTCAGTTTGGAAATCATAGCCCTCATTGCTTTCAAAGCAGAGCACTCAGGCTATGTCTACACTTGGCCAAATAAGTTGACTTAGCATATCTACACTATAAAATTAAGCTGACTTCAAGGGGACCTTGCCAAATTGACTTAGAGCATCCACACTGGACATCTAAGTTGACTTCTAGGGGCTAGGTGGACCTGAGACTGGTCCATGGTGGCAGGGGGGCACCCCTTCCAAAATGCCGGGGGGCTCAGCATTTGCCCCATTGTACCTGGGTACAATGGGAGCTGAGCAGGACAGGGACAGTGGCAGGGCATAGGAGTGGGGTGGGCAAGGCTGTGTCCTACCCTGTGGGTGGGCACACCAGGCTCTGGCTGTGTCAGCCACCCTGGTAGGGAGGGCATTGGGGGAGCTCTGGGGCCCTTTAAATTGACTTAACGTTGATTTAGGGCTAATCTGCATCCACAATGGCTAAGTCGACTTAATAAAGTCAATTTAGTCAGTAAAGTCGACTTTAAACCAGGTTTAATAAAGTTGACTTAAAATTTCCTGAAGTCTATTTAAGCAGCAGCTTAAGTCGATTTAAGGAAATTGTAGTGTAGATGCAGATTAAATTAAGTTGATTTAAGCCGGCAGGGAAAATGAATTGACTTTATACTGGTTCCGACAGACAGAATGGAAGAAGGAGGCTATAAAGGACATTAGTTTAAGTATTGGAGTATTGAATTAAGCAATTATACCGTGTATGCCTGTATATACATTCTTAGAACAACTGTACATGGTCCAACTTTTGGTTTTTCCTACTGATTCATGTATAACAAAAGAGCTATGGACAATGCGTCATAGACCATGATTTTGTTTTATGTAAGTCTATGGGCAGATCTACATCACCACTTAATCGACCTAACTTATGTCATTCAGCAACACAAGTTACAGTGATCTAAGGACTGTCCACATTGGTGCTATGTCAGCAGGAGAACATCTCCTGCTGATTATAGCTGCTGCCTCTCATGGAGGTGGCGTAATTATGCTGATGGGAGAGCACTGTCCCATTGGCATACAACGTTTTCACCATATGCACTACAGCAGTATAGCAGCACACATGTAGCATAGCTCTATCCTATGTTAAAATAGCGGTGCCTACTGTATAAAGTGCTTAATTGAGCAATAGGCTTAATATCACCAAACTCGGAACAACCAAAATCCCCAGAGAGCTTTGTGTATCATGTTCAACTCACTAAGTTACCTCGCTCCTTATTCCAGTAATAGCAGTGCAGTAAAATAAAATAATGCTTAATAAAACGTATACTTGAAAAACTAATTTGCTCAGGCTGTTGATTTAATTAGCTTGAGGCCATTTATTTAATCACCAGTGTTTGTGTTTTAAATGCTTAGCATGGAGTGTGCAGAGAAACATTCCTTACTGTAAAACAAAGAAGGAGTCCTGTGGCATTTTTAAAGACTGACAAATTTATTTATTGCATGAGCTTTCATGGGAGAAAATCCCACTTCCTCAAAGCATCTGATGAAGTGGAATTTTCTCCCATGGAAGCTCATGCGATAAATTTAATTGTTAGTCTTTAAGGCTATGTCTACACTGGCAAGTTAGTCCCAATTAAGGAAACTTAATTCGAACTAACTTAAGCCATGGCTACACTAGGCTTTAATTAGTTCGAATTAAGGGCTTCCTGAATTCAAACTAATAATTTTGAATATGTTATTCGAACTAAGGGTTAATTCGAAGTAGTTAGTTCAAATTAACCAATGTGGCCATGTTAGTTCGAACTAATTGCTTAGCTCGAACTAACCGGCCCATTGAACTCAATTCAATTTGCTAATTCGAACTAAGCAAGTGCCATGAATGGCACTTGCTTGGTTTGAACTAAATTTTGCTAGTTCAAATTAAGTTAATTCGAACTAACTAAAATTGGTTCGAATTAGTTAGTTTGAATTAACTAATTCGAACTAACTTTAGTAAGTGTAGACATAGCCTAAAAGTGTCCCAGGACGCCTTGTTTGTTTTGCTGACCTAGACTAACACGGCTCCCCCTTTGGAGCATTCCTGTAGTGATGTCTAGCTCCAGCGGTGGAATGTTTAAGCTATTTTTGCCTAAGCTTCCTTAAACCTTTAGTTCTGAAGTGTTCTAACAATGAAATGAGGCCCCAGTTCCAATCCTAGGTCTGAGGCTTATTTGCTGAATGCTCTTGTTGTGCTCAGTAGTCTACTAAACCTCATGGCTCTGGTGGGGGAGCTGGCAGGTTTTTCAAAATTTACATGTGTGTGGTTTTTACTGGCCTTCCAAGTAATCTAAAAAGAGGTTTATTTTGATTTTCACTGAACCATTTTGAATTTTAGCAAAGGTGGTTTCTGTCTGTCAAAATCCATCCTTTAAAAATTTGAATAATTTATTCAGTTCTATTGAAACAATAATACCACAAAGTAACTAGTAAATCACACATGGGACATGTTAGAGCAGCTTGAATGGGTCTTCTTGAGTTTGAGATCGGTTTGATAGATGGAGGTTCTGCTCTAAGGCCGTGCTGCAGATATCGTGCCTCAGTTTAGCCATCTTTAATATGGAATTATTTCTTCCCTTCTTCAACGCATGTGAGACTTATTAATGCAGTTTGAGTTTTTCAGAGGGAAGATGCCATAAAGGAAGTAAGTATCATTCCATCTAGTGAATTCAGCTATGTCTTGTTGGCTTTGTGTAAAGCTGTATTAGATTGGTAAGGGTTAAAAGCATTACTACTCTTGGCAATTGTAATCTGTATTGTTATCATTATATTCCTAAATATTCATTAAACTATAAAACTGTAAACTACAGATTTTTTTTGGTTCATGTAATGAAAACTCCTGGGGGCAGGAGAGTGGGGAAATCTTAATACCTGTACCAAGATCCTAGAAACTACTGTCCTTACACAAATAATGGGGGAGAGACAGAGGGAATCATTTATTATCTTAAAGACAAGAAAGTTGGTTTTAAGAGATTTCAGTTTTCACTATGCAATATCCAAAGATTTCAGTAGATGGCACCATACTTAAGGAAACACTCATGGAAGGGAAGAGTGAGAAAGGAAGCTTCTGTCTATATAAAATCAGTCCTCAAAAATTCCAGCTCAAGACAACCAACGTACACCTGCTGCCTGTGTGCAGATTTGTGATTGACAACCAGAGATCATTGCTCTCGAACTCATCACCTTTCATCCATCACCACAGGACTTTGTTAGTGGGAGATGTTAACACCCTTGGCAAAGGCCTGTGCGTGAAATATTTTAACATGGGGGGAGCCAGTGTGCAGGTGGCAACCTCACAAAACTGGACAGGAAGGAGCCCTATACCTGGTGACTGGGAACTCCAAGAAAACTGGAGGTCTCCATCCTGCTGGAGCCCTCATCTGCTTTCATAGCTGCAGAGAACTGACATGTCCTCAAATATGTCATTGTTCTTGTCCCAACCCTTTGCACCATCTGTCATGCCGTAATCCTGATTCTTTTTCGTGACTGCCTTTCCTCTGGAATCGAGACTGAGTGGGTGGCCAGTGGATTGTCAAACTGTGGTATCTCCATTCTAAAACTAAAGTCACCAGGGCTACGTGGGGACTGCGCTTGCCTCGCACACACTGAGCTGACTTGCCATCTAGCCTAGATCTTTTCTTAGGTGCCCATCATAGCATAGGACTCTCCCTCAGTAGTGGGAAGACTAAGGTGCTCCATCAACCTGGCCCAGCATAAGTTGCCCCCCTTCTTTCACAGATTGACATCAACAGTGAATCCCTAGAAAATGCTGAGCGTCTCCTTGGTAGCTTCCTCTCCCAGACAGCCAATCTTGATGTGGAGATTGAACATTGTTGTTCCATTGTGCCAAAGAGTCCTTTGGAAAGTTGCTTTGTCATGTCTTTATTGAATGAGATCTGTGGATGGAAACTAAGATCCTGGTCTACAATGCAATGGTCATCCCCACTCTTCTTTATGGGTGTTGGATATGGGTGACAGGTTGAAGCCATCTTAAATGTTCAGAGTGGTACCAATAGTGTTGCCTTGGAAAGATTCTTCATATCAGATGGGAATACGTTTGCACCAATGCCAGTGTTCTCTCTATAGCAAATAACACCAGTGTTGAGATGAAGATTATGAAACATCAACTTTGATGGGCTGGGCAATGTGTGTAGATGGCTGGTACTCATCTTCCAAAGCAAGTCCTCTTGATAAGAGGACCTGTGGGGGACAGAGGAAATGCTACAAGGACACCTAGAAAGTATATCTTAAGAAGGGAGGCATTGACCCCATGTATTGGGAAGAACTGGCGGGCAATGGGCTGCAATGGCATGATATCATACACCAAGCCTCAGCCCATTTTGAAGAGAATCGCCTTGCTCAGGTGGCTGAAAAATGGCAGAAGAGGAAGAAAAATGTACAGCATCCTGGCCAGTGGTTGTGCTCTCTCTAAACAACCACCTGTCATATGTGTGGAAAATCTGTAGAGCGCAAATTGGACTCCTCAGCCATTTAAAATCTCATCAATGACTTTTCCTCTGGCAGATATACTCATATTGAGGGACAGACACCACCAACGAGAAAGGTCCTATTGACCTTAGGAGGGATTAAATCAATGGGTTCGATAGAAGTTATTTAGTTAAACCCTACAGAAATAATACCATTCCTTAGTGAGTTCTATATGTTTTCAGTCTATTACAGAATCAGCTCTAAAGTTGTAACACAATTTAATTTTTATGGAACTTGCTCAAAAATGAGAGTGGAGGTACAATCTGTCTATATAAAGGAGTCTGTTCCCAACAAAACTTGTGAACACAGGGCAGCATATACCTTTTAAAACGTTCCACACTATAAAACCCTACCACTATACTAAACAATACACTTCTCTCATTAGGGGAAGGATAAGTGGTGTACTGGGGGGGTGGGGACATGGGCTGGGAGCTGATCGGGCACCCTGACCCTTTGTCCAGAGCAAGCAGGGGGTCTGGGTCTCCCCAGAGTGGCCCAGGCTTCCTTGGCAGTGCTTGCCATGACATGGCTCCAGCTTCTAGCCAGGCCAGGGTGTGGGGTCTTGGGAAAGAGAAGGGGCAGGTGATGGGTGCTTGGAAGAAAGAGGAGGATCAGCAGGTGGGATCTCAGAGGAGATGGGTCTCCTGCGTGAATCCCACATTTGCCTTTTGAAAAGGTAGTCAGCCTAGACTAACCAGGAACCAACCCAATTGGGTCCTTTCTGAGCAGCATCTTATCTGCCCTGCAAAAAACGAGGACATTTACTGTTATTTTTAATCCTCCCCTACTTTCCACCCCGCAGAGAAAGGAGATTCAGAAAAGAGGCTGTGTCCAGAAAAACCCACACATATGGTAATTTTACTCTGTGTAGCTCTCTCTTTGTCATTCAGTTTCTGCTTCCACCCCGACCCAGCCACTTTGTGTTCAGGATCATATCCTTTACATGGTTAGGGAAAGGGAAGGGCTGTAGGGAGGGGGCTGAGGGGAGTTGTAGTCCCCTGCTTAGAAGAGCCATCATAAGCCACATAAATAAGGACTGATTAGGTTTTGAAATAAGGGCCTAATCCTCTGAGGTGCATAACTTAAAATCCTTTTGAGAATATGCAGCACCAGCCTGATAGTTTTCAGAATCAGGTCGTTAGTGACAAAAAAAAAAAAAAAAAAAGAGAGAGCGATTGTCCTGTCAAAAATGGAAAACTTCCTAGTCATCAGAAACACAAACCTAGACTAACTTATCTTCTATTTCTCCTCAAAATATACTTTATTTCATAGACAAGAATAGTGCTGACATGTAGTAATAGTTATTACCTTCCTATTATCCATTTAACTTTTTCAACCCCTTGATTGTAACTTCGGTTATGAATGTTGATTGGTTTATCTCTGGGAAACTTGTATCTCTATTTAGCTATCTAAAGAAAACTCATGAAAATAATGTTTCATTCAGTCAATCTAATTTTTTTGTAGGTTATATACAAGATTCTGTGTTAACAAAATGCTAGTTAGGATGCAAAGTTTCAAGGACTTTAAAGTGAGGAAATACCAGATTTCCTGTTGCCTGTATCTCCCTAATTCTACCCCTTTGTGCATCATGCTAGTGCACTGAAAAAAATAGAATGTGATCATGTAATTAAAGATTGAATTGTGAGGAGAGGGCAAAGTTAAGGTTGCATGGGCATTTCCTAGAATCTGGCAGTTCCTAACTTTTGAGTGCTTGACTTTGATTTTGCAATCGAAATAACATTCTTCTAACAGAGCTTTTTAATGTAATTTCCTAATTCTTTTTTAAAAGGTAAGCATGAACTTCACAATGTGCAACTGTAACATCTATCATAAATAGGGTTTGAACCATGAATCTTCCATATTGTCTCACAACTACCTACTACTTTTGCTAAAGGATTAATTACATAACTACATTAGCTAGCACCAGAAGGGAGGCTATCGCTTTTTTCAGTGGTGATAGACACCAAAGATGATGTGTAACTGGAGGAGAAAAAAAAGGGGGGAGGGAGCAGGAGGAAGAAAAGAAATAAAAATATAAACCCTAGCAGAAATTTGAGTGTGTATGTGGGTGGGTGGGGGTGTACGCTTCTGACCCTGCATGACCCTCCATAGGTTGTTTCTGATGAGCACATATCAAGTCTTAGATCCCATGTCCTTGAATTTTGTGCAGATGTGGAACTGATTTGTACAGGCACCGGTTTCACCAGCTAAATTGTTTTCACAGCAGGAAGGAAATGATGGGATGTAGATCTTATAGGGCACATTCTGCTTTCTGCAGCATGCTATTTGCTGGCTGATGCCTCTGACCATCCTTCTCAGAGTCCAGAAAGAAAAAAAATCCAAAGCTTGAAGGAGAAAGATCTTTGCATGGGTGGCCAGTTTCTGTAGAGTATGTTAAACACCTAGCTGGAAAGGTCCGTATAACACTCTGCGTGAGACGATGCTTCTCATGAACGCAATTGTAGAACGGTGAATATGGTCTTATTTGCCAATATGGATAACCGTTTTCCTTGAAGCCACACTGGAAATGAAAGGAAAAAAAGGAGATCAAGGGCAGGACTACACTGCTCGCCATTTTGGGTGCAGTCAAAGGGAGATTAAAAAGTTACTTAAAATAACTTGCATATTTCCCTTTGACTTCATTACATCTGGCATGTCCACTGCTCTCAGTCAAAGGGAGGGCTCTTTGGGGTGGTACTCGGGTGGCATTCAGGGATCGACTTCCTAATCGATTGAGCAGGTCTTCAGAGATCCACTCAATTGATCTGGAAGATAGATGTGATGGCAGTGAATTTGCCGCTATCAGTGAAGAGAAGCCCCAAGTGTATCTTTTTGGCACCGCAGCATCTGGAAAGGAATCTTTCCCATGTTGACTGAGAATAGAGCATAAATTAAAGTGACAGCCAATAATATTAAAAACAATCAAACTCTTAAGCTGGTAAAGATTTTCTGATTATTTATTTATTTTAAAAAACATTTATTGTCTAGCCAACTTGGATTTTTACTGCCCTCATAAAAGTAATGAGAAAATCCATAATGTCCTCTCCTGGTCCTCTATGATAAACGTGGCCAGCTGTTGCAGCACTCTGGTAGTTTGAAACCTAGGCCGTTCATCTTGTAATTGGGTGCAATCAGTAAAGTCAGGAAAGCTTTGCAGAGTCAGCTTTTCTTAGGCTCAGTGCCTTTAAAAATAAATCAGCCCAAACTTTTGAACTGAAAACTTCATTCAGCAAATTCTTCCTTTAATCACAATCAAACCAAATTTGTATTAAATCTTGCTCGACACTTGACTGCACGTTATAATAGTTGTGCCAACAACTGGGGAGAAAGCACTTTTTTGGGGTTTTGTTATGACCCTTTAATCAGTACAATATTCACTGAATGTCACTAACTGCAATCCTCGTCTTTAATCTTAAAATGTAATTAAAACAAAGCAGTGTGAAATGAAAGTCAATCAGACAGAAAAAGCAGATTTCAGTCAAAGAGCTTGTGTCTTTTTTTTAGGGGAATTTAAATTGAAATGGTTATGTAACTTGGGCATCTGTGATCTGCACAAAGTTACTTCAGAGCCTTGAGCTAGCTCTTGAGGAAAAGACAAAATCAGTTGCCATGTGAAATCTATGGCTATGTCTACACTTACAAAAGTTAGTTCGAATTAGTTAATTCGAACTAACTAATTCGAACTAATTTTAGTTAATTCAAATTAACTTAATTCAAAGCAGCATGGCCCCACCAGAATGCTAGTTTGAACTAGCCATGGCCATGCAGGGCACTTGCTTAGTTCGAATTAGTCAGTTGCAGGAAGGTCAATCTGCCGATTAGTTTGAACTAAGCAGTTAGTTCGAACTAACATGGCCACATTGGATTATTTCGAACTAACTAGTTCGAATAAAGGGTTAGTTCGAACTAAGCAATCGAATTTATTAGTTTGAATTAAGGAAGCCCTTAATTCGAACTAATGAAAGCCTAGTGTGGCCAAGGCTTAAGTTAGTTCGAATTAAGCTTCCTTAATTCGAACTAATTTGCAAGTGTAGACATAGCTATGATACTGTACATAGGATCCTGGGAGATTTAGGAAAGACTATCCTATCCCCGAGGCTTCAAGTTCAGATTATAAGGCCCAACCCAATGCTGGTTGAAGACCATGGAAAGACTTCATCATGATAGCCCTTTCTAATGAGAGACACAGAATAGCCATCCTTAAAATGTCAGCACAGCAATTCCCACCACATACCACTGTGTGGTGCTTCTTCATTTTTTAATGGCAGCCACTGCTTTAGGTATGAATTACTTATATGTTTATATCCTCAGTCAAAGACCGAGATAAAGAAGTGATTCCCCAGCTTTGGTTTAGAGCCTATTCCAGATCAGACCTTGTCCTGAATGCTCATTGGATCCATATCTGTTTTGAATTGATGATGCTTTGCTGCCATGAGTCAAGACATACACATCTTACAAATTGACAATAATAACTCTCCTCCCAATTTGATGGGTGGACGTGATGAGGTTCCTGGAATGTTGGAGATCTGAGAGCAGTTTTAGAATCTACCACAAACTTCCTGCATGACCCCAGGCAATAATGTGCTGGTGCCTCAGTTCAATTCACAACTGGCAAAATTGGATGATGCTTCCTCTGTCTGTTTGGACTGCGGAGGAGGGACTCTCTCACTGTATGTTCGTATAGTGCCTTGCACAATCAGACCCTAGTCTCATTTGGAGCCTCTTATGAATACTATAATAAAATACTTGTTAATGTCATCCAGTGTTTATACTGCAAATCAGTCTGCTTGACTCAAAGTTTTAGATGTTAACTGTTGTAGTAATGTAGATAATAATACAATTCATCGGCACATCTGAGAGTATATTCTGGAAGTGGTCTGGTGTAGGAATGATGGTGTGGAGATGAGAAGGCTATTCAATAATCATTGTTCTCATTTCCAAAATAACACAGAGCAGGGGGTCCATTTGTCTTTAAATATGTCCTTAGAGTGCACTGGTCAGAATGTCAGTTCGTCAAGCAGCAAATTATGTTTTTTTATTGGTAATACTCCCACAGTGGGACAGGGGCTCATAACCTTATAAAGATGTCTTTAAAACAAGCTTACAATGTGTCCTATTAAGTATCTTTAAAATGAACAGGAGAATATTCATCACCCTTAACGGATTTTACCTGCTCAGTAAACTCTATTAGTTTTAATCTAAAATAAATTAAGATAGGTAATCTTAGGCTATGTCTACACTTGCACTTTTAAGTCGACTTTAACTAAGTCGACTTAACTAAGTCGACTTTAAGTCAACTTAGTTAAGTCGACTTAGTGTGCCTACACTTAAAATTAAAATCGACTTAAAGGGGAACTTACAAAGTCGACCTAGAGCATCCATACTGGATGCTCTAGGTCGACATTGTGGGGCTAGGGGGACTTTGGGCAGGTCCACAGTGGTGGCGGGGGGCACCCCTGTGCGTAATGGGACAAAGGGGGACAGGGACCCTGGCAGGACAGAGCCCTGTGTGTGATGCTGTCTGGATTTAGGGAAGCATTTATGATATTATTTTCAATGGCTATCTCATAAATGCTATAATCCATAGGAACTATGTCATGTTTGGTATCAATAGAAAGGTAGTAATTTGCTGGGAATGATTATATAATTTATGTCTGGGAATTCTATTTCGATTAGAAGTTAGGAAATTGATGTTATATCCATACTTTAACTTGTGTCATTCTAGACAAATGCCTTAGACGAGAGGGTGTGAACAACCATTGTCTCCTTAATGTTTAGGAATTTTCCAGGTAGAATGGTCCTAGGGAGTAGCCTGATGAGCCATTAAGGACATAAAGAATACAACCATTGTGTCCTTAATGGCTCATCAGTTTACTCATTGGGACCATATCACCTTTTAAAAGTCGAATTAAGCCTTAGGTTGAGTAGAAAGGTGGTTTAATAAAGTCGACTTAATTTTCATTAAGTCGACTTTATTTTCCTTAAGTCGACTTAAGCAAAGTGTAGTGTAGACGCAGGGCAAATTAAGTCAACTTAAGCCAAGCCTAAGTCGACTTAATTTACCAGTGTAGACGCAGCCTTAATGATTTTGTAGTCCGGATTCTCCACTTTCACTGATTTTCATATTGACTTCTCTCCATCTCTTGGCTGTGGGTCTGTGAGTGGAAGCTCATGAGTGCCCCAAGGAAAGGCCTTCTCTAAAGCTATTTAGGACCATTCCTGAACCAGGAAGTCACACAAGGAGGTTGTTCTTGCAAGATTTCTAGTCCAATTACTACAACTTCAAGAAGTTTGGATAATAGTCCACCCTGTAGTTGATGGTGGCATGTGGGGGGCTTGCGAGGAAGGCCTGTGGAGCAGTCGTAGTCACAGGTACGGTGCAAGCACCAGTTTACCTGTGCAGAGTGGCATGTGTCAGAGCAAAGTGAGGATGGGAAATGGGCTGCCTGAGAGCTTACTGCCCCTTTGAATCATGAATCATGCTCCTTGCAATCATGAGATGTTCTTTCCAACCAACGCCTTCCATGATTCAGTAGAAAGATGGCTTTTTAAGATCCCTCTGCCAGCTTTAACATTCTCCTGCTACCACAAACCAGCAACATTAAACTGTACATTGTGGTGGCGATTTGTTGCACTTTTCAAGTCCCTTCCAGCTGAATTCATTTGAGAAATGAGGGATGAGAGTGCAATAACTTGAATTTCTAGTTCCCCTACTCCTTCTCTTTCTGATCTCTTCCTTCTTTTCTTTTCTCTCTTTCACCTCGCTCAATCCCTGGCTGGAACCTTTCTTTTCTTAACTTCCCTAACCATTTTTCCTCTACTGGAAGCATTTACTCCTAATATCACCTTTCACTTGAACTCCCTCTCCTCTTATTTTGAGCCTGAATCATTTGCACTTTCATTTAATTCCACCCTGCCATTTTCCCAGGCTCCCAAACGCTCCTCCTTACAACCCTAATTCTTCCTCCTCAGAGGCCTACCTCTCATGGGCTACGTCTACACTTGGTAATTTAAGTTGACTTAGTGTGTCTACACTTAAAAATAAAGTCGACTTAAAGGGGAACTTAAAAAGTCAACCTAGAGCGTCCACACTGGATGCCTAGGTCGACTTCTAGGGGCTTAGGGGGACCTAGGGGAGGTCCACAGGGGCAGGGGGGGCACCCCTTGCCCAATGCTAGGGGGCTCAGCCTTTGCCCCATTTTACTTAGGTACAATGTGGCAAAGGGGGACAGGGACCCTGGCAGGGCATAGGGGCAGGGTCTGCAGGGCTCTGCCCTGCCCTTTGGGGGGGCATGCCAGGCTCCCCCTGTGCCCCCCCAGCAGGGAGGGCATTGGTGTAGCCCTGGGGTAGCCCTAAGTCGACTTAGGGCTACCCCACGTCTACACTGGCTTAAGTCGACTCTAGGGAGTTGACTTAAGCCTTATGTCTACTAGGAAGGTGGTCTGATAAAGTTGACTTAATTTTCATTGTCGACTTTATTTTCCTTAAGTTGACTTAAGCAGCTTGCTTAAGTCGACTTAAGGAAACTGTAGTGTAGACGCAGCCATTGTCTAGGCTCAAACTCCTCCTTTCCCTCATTCTTACTCCCCCTTAGCTATATTCTCTCCTATTAGTGCTTGTCCCCTCTGCCACCATGCTACATCCCCTTCATGTCTTGGGCTCTGTCCATTCATCTTCTTAAAAGGCTACCTTGCCCACATTCTTAAGCAAACCTCTTATGACAATATCCACTTTTTCAGTTCCTGCCCTGGTTTTCCCTTCTCCCATTCTTGTTTATAGCTTTTCGTTGTCATTTCCTTTCTTCTTCTCCTTACAGTTCTACTCTTGATCCTTCTCAATCTGGTTTTCAGTTTATTTTCCTGGCTTTGCTAGTATAGTCAATGATTTGTTAAGCTGCAAACCTTCACTTCTTATCCTGCTTTAGTTACCATTCCTATCTATCTTGGTTCTTGTCTGACCTTCTGAGAGCACCCTGTTCAAAGGCTTTAGCTGTATTTGTTACTGGTCTGGGGTTACTCTCTGCTTTCTCCTTCATCACCTCTGCATGTATGGCTTTTCAGAATCAGAAGGCTTTCTTTCTGCTGAGCTGATTGCTCAATGGGTGTGTCTACACTAGCAAGTTAGATCGACTTAAGAACCCTTAACTAATTCGAACTAGCTATTGTAAGTGTAGACATAGCGCAGGGGTGCTGTCCTGGATCTCCTTCCTCTTCCCTTAACAATTCCTTTCTTGGTGATTTTATCTCTGCCTATGGTCTATAATTTTATTTATACACTGATGCCACTCCAATGGTTTCCCCTTCCTCCCTGATCCGTAATGCTATTTGTTTTATCTCCATCTCCTCTAACCCATGAAAACCAGCTAGTGGAGCTACAAAGAATGAGAAATGAAATTCTTCCTCCCCACATTCTTATTTTCTTCTACTGCCCAGTTCTTTCACCATTGATAACACACTGATCATCTTAGGTGTCACCACTCTGCATTCTCTTTATCAGCAACTTCTGTCTCCACTGCTTTCCCCACACAACTACTAAATCACCTAACATACAAATTAGAAGATTATTCAGATAAATTGTTCCATGTTTGGTTCATCTCTCGGAACTGATTATGGGGTGGTTTTGAGTTTTCATACTGCTTAAGGCCAGGGACCAGCTAAACTGACCTTGAATATTAGAGGCCATTGCATGTCAGGTGTTTGTAAAACCTGACAAACTGGGATTTTGTTTTGAAAACCAACTCAGTGGCTGTGCAACCCTTCTAGACCCTCCTTGACCCATACATTTGATGAGGGGAAGTTTTGAAAAACTTATTTCAGCTGTAGTCTATCACTGTTAAATAGTGTGACTTTGCCTTATGGTGGAAGGACATCTCCTGCAACCAAATGCAAATTTACAAGTCCCTAATGCAAATCCAGAAGAGCATTTCTTTCCTGTGACCAGTACTGGATAGTGAAGAAAGTGATTCAGAAGTGGAACTGCCCTATATTCTGAGGAACAAAATGGGTGAAGCACAAGGCAATAGATCCCTGCTTCATGCTCAGTGGTTAAAGTAGAATTTGACGGGCCCAGGAACCCTCCTAATCTCCGGGCCCCCTTCCCGTATTGTCTGGGCCCCCTTCATGCATGTGTGGGCCTCAGCCCAGGTAGGCATTTGCAACCACTTCTCAGTACATGCATCGGTTATCGCTCCATACAAATATTTATAATTTTATATGGCTTTTATGTCTATGTGACAATAATTGCTAATCTAGCAAACTCTGAATAACACAATAAGTATTGTGATTAATAATGGTGGGGTGTAGGACCTTCCAGCAGCCAGGGTAGGGCAGAACATGTGTTCCACCAGATTTTTCTATTTTTAGGGGCCCCGGAATGCTGGCCCCTCAAATTTGTGGGCCCCGGAACTGCGTTCCAGTGCGTTCCCCCTTACTTTAAGTCCTGTTCATGCTATATTATTATAGGATAATGTTTTGGCACTATTTTCTGTACTCCATGTCTCTTTCTTCTTTGTTGCCGTTTCTCTTGAATGTTGAGAAATTCCCTAGAAGTCTCCATCTTTTAATGTACTTTCCTCCACCAAGTCATAACATGAAAAGAAATCTCCCTTCCTCTTTCCATTGAATGTGTTATCCTGATGCAGAGATGCATGAAAATAACTGGATGCAATCTGAATTTTGAAAATACAGAGATTCTGTGACTGGCTGGGAAGGCTACTTCTGTGTTCTGTCTTTCTGCAGCCAATGCTTGCTTTCAAACTTAAGAGGTTTTTCTGCTTTCAGTGTTCATAAATATGCCTTCTGGTATCTACAGGTACAGAACTATCAGATCAGGGGTACAGATCAGAGCTCTGGATGTATTTGCCAATAGTGGAGGCTGAATAATGAACCATTTATTCCACAGCTTTGCATACCAGCTGAGTATTGCAAGGTTGCTCAGAGAAACTCCTTCGAGCCTCCTGGGATAGTCAGCCTGAAAACACAATCCATTACTGGGGCACACTGAAATGAGATCATCAGCCCAGCTGCAGTTCTTAACCTAAGGCACAGAAACTGAACGGCAGAGGTTAATATCAGTAAGCTGTATACAGTGGCATTTGTTTTTGTTACCATCTTCGACTTCTGTCTTGGGAATCTACAGTTTTGTTCTTATTCCCTTTCTTTTAAAGTTGGTGCATTTGTGCTTTCGACACATCTTTTCTCTATTTTTGCCCGACTCAAGAGATACACACGTGCAACTACCCTGCTATTCCTATATATGTATATAAATATATCCTAAGGGCCAGATTTTCAGCTAGCGGAAATTGATCCAGCTTCATCGACATGTGCATATAATGTGGTCTCACTGCCAAGGAATTTCAGATGCTGGGGGCCTAACAGATCAGCTTCTGGTTGGAGAAGAAATCAGTAAACTAGGGTATGGGTATATAATTTCTAAGTGTAAATTATTTATTGACATATGCACCAATCTTGGAACACAGCAGATAGTCAAATAGCATGCAGGACAATTCCTTCTTTCAGGAATCTCAGTCCAATACAAATGTCTGGTCCCCAGAATGCAACTCTGTCTCCAATTAGAATCAATTTTAAAGGCGAAGGAAGAGAGCAAATGCCTGCTGCTCACTCAGCTCTATCTACCTAGAACACTGTGAAACAAAACTGAGAACAATACAAGCATGTCTCCCCAAAACTGAACATTAACTTGCATGCTGAAAAAAGAAGTCAGAAGATTAGGTGTAGCAGCACTAGACAAAAGAATAATTATATTTTAATTATTGACAGGCTGGGCAAAAATTAGTTGTTTTAAAGCAGTTAGTAAAAAATATAGAAGAAAATGTCGCCCTTTATTCTCTTGTTTTATCACAGGCCTGTTGAGTGATAACAGTATTATATATATGCATTGTCACATGTGCCATGTAATCCTACAAAAACTGTTGTAGATGTAAACATAATAGGAATGATAAGTCTTTCTGCAAAGTAAGCATGTGTTAGTCCAGAGAGATCTGCACTAACTACTTGCAGATGCATCATAATTATTGTTTATACTGTGGTAGCACCTGAATATCCTGAGCGGTTTCATTGTGCTTAGTGCTGTACAAACGCATTGGAAGACATGGTCCCTCTACTGCAGAGAGTGCAATGTAAATAGACAAGACAGGCAAAAGGTGATGGAAAAAGGTAGCAAAGGCGCTGCTAGCTCCCTTGGCTTTTGGTGGCAGAGGGTTGTTTGCAACATATTAAAGGAGTAGAGATAAGATGAGTTAATAGAGTCAGGGAGCAGGAATAGGGAGGAAGAGCCTGAGGAAGTGAATGAAGCACATGCAGAAATGTAGTAGTGGGAGGAGCAAAGAGAAAAGGAAGAGTGAAGGCTGGCAGTGATGGTGGGGCGGGGATGAGAACAAACAACTAAATGTCAGAGAAGAGAGACTGTACACAACTGTATCCTATATTGCACCAAACACCCAAGTATACAAGTCTGGGGTACATCTACACGGGAGCCTTAGGTTGACTTAAGGAAGGTTAAGTCAACCTACAGACCGCTGTGTCCACATTGGGCACTTATTAAGTTGACTTAAGTGCTTCCTTAAGTCATCTTAATAACACCACCTCTGAAGGTCGACTGAACGCTTAAGTCGACCTTATTAAGTCGACTTAAGCCAGTGTGGACAGGGAGTGCCCTTAAGTCGACCTAATTGGCCTCCAGGCCCCATTGCAATGTAGGACAGCTACCCACAATGCACCACTCCTCCATCGACCTAGCACCTGCCAGTGTGGATGCTGGCAGTTGACTGGAATTTTCAATGTGGACTCTCTAAGTCGACTTAACAGAGCCTCCAGTGTAGACGTACCCAAGAACAATGCTTCACATGTAAAGGTGTTTTTGCCAAGGCACAGTATCACACCTAACATCTGTGTCCAGGTGTCTGTTTCTGTGTCTCATATGGATATTTACTTTTAAAAGACATCAAACACAAAGGCCCATTCCTCTGCTGCTGTGCACTTTGTAGAAGTGTATATGACTACATCAGCTGCAAAACAGTGAGGAACTAGGCCCAAATAGGTTTTAAAACATTCATAAAGAATGAGTATGTTGTGTTTAAAACAGGATAAAGTGTCACAAATCGCAATCCATCAAGTGGGCTCTGTGCGTGTGCGTTGGTATTTGGAAGGGATGGGTTGGCAGTTTTACTGACGGCTACTGATGGAGCTAAGGGAGTGTGATGTTATGATTGAAAGTCAGGTCACTTGACTGTCCTATTAGTCCCAACTCGCCATGTGACCCTGGGCACATTCTTTAATCTGTCAATGTCTTTGTTTCCCTGTATTGATAATGATACTCTACTTGCTAAAATGTGCTCAGAACTTAGGAGAAGGGGTATTATTGAGGGTATTATAACATGGCAATCCACACTGAGGCTATGTCTACACTTGGCCAAATAAGTTGACTTTGTTAAGTTGACTTAGAATCATAGGGCTGGAAGGGAGCTCATAAGGTCATCTAGTCCAACCCCCTGCTAAAAGCAGGACCACTCCCACCAAATCATCCCATTCAGGGTTTTGTCTAACCGGACCTTAAATATCTCCAAAGACGGAGATTCTACCACCTCCCTAAGTAACCCATTCCAATGCTTCACCACCCTCCTAGTGAGAGAGTTTTTCCTAATATCCAACCTCGACCTCCACAGCTGTAATTTGAAACCATTGCTCCTTGTTCTGTCCTCTGTTACCACCGAGAGCAGCCTAGCTCCCTCCTCTTTGGAGCACCCCTTCAAGTAGTTGAAGGTTGCTATCAAATCCCCCCTCAGTCTTCTCTTCTGTAGACTAAATAAGCCTAGTTCCTTCAGTGTCTCCTCGTAAGTTATGTGCCCCAGTCCCCTAATCATTTTTGTTGCCCTCCACTGGAGTCTTTCTAATTTGTCCACATCCTTTCTGTAGTGGGGAGCCCAAAACTGGACACAGTATTCCAAATGCGGCCTGACCAGTGTTGAATAGAGGGGAATTATCACATCTCTCGATCTGCTGGCAATACTCCTACTGATGCAGCTCAGTATGCCATTGGCCTTTTTGGCAACAAGGGCACACTGTTGACTCATATCCAGCTTCCCGTCCACCATAACCCCCAGGTCCTTTTCTACAGTGCTGCTACTTAGCCAATCAGTACCCAGCCTGTAGCAGTGCATTGGATTTTTCCATCCTAAGTGCAGGACTTTGCACTTGTCCTTGCTGAACCTCATGAGGTTTCTTTTGGCCCAGTGTTCCAATTTGTCCAAGTCTCCCTGAATCCTGTCCCTGCCCTCCAGCGTGTCTACCATTCCCCCCAACTTGGTGTCATCCGCGAACTTACTAAGCACGCAACCTATCCCATCATCGAGATCATTAATGACTTTAAGTCGACTTTTTTAAGTCGACTTAGCATGTCTACACTCAAAAATTAAGTCGACTTAAAGGGGACCGTGCCAAATCGACTTGGAACGTCCACACTGGATGCCTAAGTCGACTTCTAGGAGCTAGGTGGACCTGGAACTGGTCCACGGTGGGTGGGGGGCACCCCTTGACAAGTGCCAGGGGGCTTAACATTTGCCCCATTGTACTTGGGTACAATGGGGGCTGAGCAGGAGAGGGACACTGGCAGGGCATAGGAACAAGGTGGGCAGGGCTCTGTCCTGCCCCGTGGGGGGGGGGGACGCCAGTCTCTGGCTGTGCCAGCCACCCTGGCAGGGAGGACAGTGGGGAAGCCCTGGAGCCCTTTAGGTCGATTTAAAGTCGATTTAGGGCTAATCTGCATCTACACTGGCTAAGTCAACTTAGAGATGCTAAATTAGCCCAGGGGAAAATATTGCAGCTGTGAGTATGGCACTGGCAGTACATAGCTGCTATTCATAGGGCCCCTGGGCTGGGACCTGGAGGACCAGGTGGGCCTGGGTCCCTACCCCCCTCTGCTTCCCATGGGGCCACCTGGGAGGAACCATACTTCCCTACTCTCTCCTAGGGAGACTGGGTAACTGGTGATGCCCTGGCCCTCTGTGTGAGGCAAATCGTGAGACCCACTAGGGTGAAGCTGGCTGTTTGCCTCAAACAGCATTGGCTTACTAATGCATAATTGCTTCTGAGCATGCTTTTTTATCTTGTTATCCCCCATCATGATTGTAGCATGTGATACAGTAATAGGAATACATTTTTTTCTGATGACCTAAAAGCCTTGATTTGCAAACTTGTGTTAAAACAGTGTTACAGTTACCCAGTGCTGGAACGAAAGGCCAGTTGCCATTACAACATATGAAAACAAGTACCAGCGCAACAATATTTTCAGAAAAAAAAAATGCTGGAAGCAGTGCATACCCAACACAACCGCCCTACTTCTATGGCTATGTCCACACTTGCACTTTTAAGTCGACTTTAACTAAGTTGACTTAACTAAGTTGACTTAAAGTCGACTTAGTTAAGTCGACTTAGTGTGTCTACACTTAGAATTAAAGTCGACTTAAAGGGGAACTTACAAAGTCGACCTAGAGCGTCCACACTGGGTGCTCTAGGTCGACATTGTGGAGCTAGGGGGACCTTGGGTAGGTCCACGGTGGCAGGGGAGGACACCCCCTGTGTGCAATGGGGCAAAGGGGGACAGGGACCCTGGCTGGACAGAGCCCTGTGTGTGATGCTGTCTGGATTTAGAGAAGCATTTATGATATTATTTTCAATGGCTATCTCATAAATGCTATAATCCATAGGAACTATGTCATGTTTGGTATCAATAGAAAGGTAGTAGTTTGCTGGGAATGATTATATAGTTTATGTCTAGGAATTCTATTTCGATTAGAAGATAGGAATTTGATGTTATATCCATACTTTAACTTGTGTCATTCTGGAGGAATGTCTTAGATGGGAGGGTGTGAACAACCATTGTCTCCTTAATGTTTAGGAATTTTCCAGGGATAATGGTCCCAGGGAGTAAACTGATGAACCATTAAGGACATAAAGAATACAACCATTGTGTCCTAATGGCTCATCAGGTAACTCCCTGGGACCATTGTCCTGGCACATTCCTAAACATTAAGGACATTAAAGTTTTAACGTAAGTTAAAGTATGGATATAACATCAAATTCTAACTTCTAATCGAAATAGAATTCCTAGACATAAACTACATAGTCATTCCCAGCAAATTACTACCGTTCTATTGATACTAAACATGACATAGTTCCTATGGATTATAGTATTTATGAGATACCCATTGAAAATAATATCATAAATGCTTCCCTAAATCCAGACAGCGTCACGCCCTGCCCACATGCCCTGCCCTTTGGGGGGCATGCCAGGCTCCCCCTATGCCCCCCCAGCAGGGAGGCCATTGGTGTAGTCCTGGGGTAGCCCTAAGTCGACTTAGGGCTACCCCAGGGCTACACTGGCTTAATTCGACTTTAAAAAGTCGAATTAAGCCTTAGGTCGAGTAGAAAGGTGGTTTAATAAAGTCGACTTAATTTTCATTAAGTCGACTTTATTTTTCTTAAGTCGACTTAATTTACCAGTTTAGACGCAGCCAAGGTGCCCCCAGTCTAAACTGGTAAATTAAGTCGACTTAAGAATGCACATGGCAACGAGGGAGTGCGGTGGAAAAGGCTGAAAGTAGGAAGACTGCATGCGGTTAGTTGCTCTGCCCAGCTGCTCATGAGGCCTGAATGCATGGGCAACCCTGACATGGAGTTTTCCATGCTACTGCTGGACTGTGGCTACGTTGCAGGGGGATCGTGGTGTGATAAGTTGCTGAAACACTTCTCTCTGTTGGGCTCTGTCCTCCTCCCTTAGTTGCTGTTCTTGTTCCAGAAACTGCTTTGCAAGCATCTTCTCCCGTCACAGAAACCCCGTCCTCCGTTGGGGCAGTGTGCCTAAGCCTTTTCTCCTATCTGGCAGTATGCCATTGTTCTGGTATTGCTGCCTTCTTCTTCCATTACGGGACCCATTGGTCTGCCTTCTCCAGAATATCGAGCATAAGTTCATCATGGAAAGGTTTCCTTTTGAAGTGGTCAATGAGGGTATGTTGGGATAGGGATGGAGCTCATGAGGGACAGCAGATAACATAGGTTGAGGGGTCTGAAACAGAGCAAGACAAGAGGGTTCTTGTTTAAGTTCCTCAGTGGAGAGCACAGCCTTAATTATTGTGGAATCTCAAGGGCATAAAATGTAACATTTATAAGCTGACCAAACACATATTGTGAAGAGGATGCCTCAGCCCTCACGTTGTCTCTGGACACAGACAGCCCTGTTAATTGCAGAGATAATGGTAAGTTTAAAATTATAACCTTTATTCTCCTTCATAAACATGCCATAATTTATTTCTCTATGGGATGTGTGTAACGTGTTCTCGCTGCAAAAACTTTTTCTATCATTTCAGGCCTTTCACATTTTGGAGGAAGTAGCTGTTCTTTTGCTGCCCTGTTGGCAAAGGGAGATGTTATTCCAAAGGTGCTGGTGGGAAAAAAGAGCAGAAAGATGCAGCAGAAGGATTCAAACATATAGTGACTGAACAGTGCATCTGTAAGTGGAGTGGGCAAGTCAGCTATAGAGGAGGGTCAGGAAAATATGACCTCCCCTGCAATGGGACTAAGTATCCAGAGTCCTGGCATCAGCAGAAGTTTGCCACCATCAGCAATCAGGATTGGCTCAGAATCCATGAGGGAATTAATGGGATGCTGCGTTAGCTCACACATGGCTTACTCTGTTACTGCTGCACACAAATATGCAGAATTCTACAACTTTCCTCCTCTGTGCATCTGGCCCTGCTCTGGACAAAACTGACACCTGTTCACAGTTGGGAGACCTGACCTGCAGACTACATGAAGTACATTTGACTAAAATGGGCTAGATTTGGAAATAGAAGGGAAAATACTCTTTAAAGCTGATTTTTGTAATGTTTGATGTGCCCAGTTGCCATGGGCTCTGGGATGGCTCCTGTCTCCATCAGGTTTGGTGCAGACCTGCCAGTGGAGTGTTCCCTGGTGGGGGTGCAGGTCAAATAACTCTTCCGAATAGAGACCAAGAATTTCCTATTAATCCTGGTCCATAGCCTGCTCTGTATTGGTTTATAGACAGAGTCTCTTCATACTCCTCACTCAGCGCCTGCTGCTGGCTTCCATCAGTTTCCATGCTGGATTCGAGGTCAGCAGGGTACCATCCTGGCTGACCAGGTCGTCATGAACCAAGGATGGCTCTGTGCTAGGCACAGTGCCCAGTAAATCTTCTCATATAATGGACATGATGTTGGTGAGATGTGGTTCTTGTCCCTGGTCTTCTGTTACTTGCTTTTCAGTCTCTTAATATGTTGTTTGCATTGTTCATCTGTTTGGAAAAATCAGCCAAGCTGCTAGCTTTTTAGCAATCTCCTGGTTTGCATGGTCATTCTAGTGCATTTGTTGAACGCTACAGGTTCATTGGACTTGCATCAGATATTCAACAAAATCTGGCTGTGCTCCCGAGACCAGGAAGCAGCTTGCTTTGCCAAAAGCTTGTTCAGTTCAGGAGGTTTGCCAATGGTATGCTTGCAGCTTGGTGGTCGAAGACAAGGGGTTAACACTGACACACTGAGCTACTGATGTATGACCAAGAAGGGGTGACTTACTTTTTCGGATGAATTGATCAGAGATTGTTGGGATAGAGAGGACTAAGGAAGTTGGCCCATGGAATTGTGCTATATTTCTGGCAAAGCGCCAGAACTTGTCTTCAGTGACGGTAGATAATTGGCCACCGTCAGATCAATCTGCCTGATCAACTTTGCAGGTCTATGAAGACCTGCTCAGCTGATTAGAAAGTCGATAGAGTAAGACCACCCCGACAAGGAGCATAGCACTGAGTCAGATGGAAGGGGTTTCCCTCCGATTCAGCCTACTGAAGACACCACAGTAAGTAGGTGGTAGGCAGTCAAAGGGAGATATGCATGGTATTTTAAGTATTTTGTGTATCTCTCTTTGATTGCCACCAAAATCGCGCTGTGGTGTAGACCAGGGCCCAGACACAATTTTAGCAGGTCTGCATCTTCTCTGCAAAGTGATAGGTCTTGGACCCTAGGTCTTGGTTTGATTCATGCTTGGAACCTACATTTCTGCAAGGTCCTGTATCCTGGGTCCAAGACCTAAGTTCATGCAATTTCAGAGACGACACAAGGTAGTTTAGGCATGAGCCTGAGTTAAGCTGGGACTCATGATACGTTGTAAACATATCCTTAGTATCTAGAAATTGTGCTCTATTGTCAGGAAAAGTGATGATGCTCAGGTGATTCTAAAAGTAGAATGGGTCTACTCCCCGTATAAAGCTACGAGCACAATGGGGTCCTGGTCCAAGACCTGAGCTCCTAGGTGCTGCACTACTAAAATAGTAATGAGAATTCTCCTGGAATCTTTGTATGAGTTTGAATGCAGGCCCCTTGTAACTTCTTCATATTTGCTGGAGTTGTGAATTGATTCCGCACTTGAATTAATTAATACATTGCAATTATCTTCGTCTGATTTTTTTTAATATTAGGGACATAATGAAATGTGTGCATGTGTGTGTGAAACCTAATTAAACAGTAATTGTAGCTTTCATGACTGCCACAACCTTGAATAATTGAATTTCTGCAAAAGGGCTTTTATAATTAAAACCCAAAGTATCTTTGATTACATCCATGAAGTCTGGTTTCCATCTGAAATTTCTTTCATTAATGTGCAGCATGTTCTTGAGATCTTGCATTATATTATAAGAAATGAAATTCAAGATGGCTGTTTATGGAATCAGCTGATTATTCAGTTTTTAAGAGGTTGTTCATCATTTTCATGAGAACCCAAAGAGCTGCCATTTCCATGAACACAAGTGTCCAAATCAGTCAACCAAAACAGGAGGCTATATCATGGCAGACAGTTATTTTTTTATCATCACTTTTAATGCTGAAAACATCTTGTATATCATGCTTGAAGCCCCACTCCTCCATCACAGGAACTTTTTATATGCTTGATAAACTGACGGTGTCTTAATTAAATTCTAGCCTATCCCATCTGTTCAAAATTTTTCAGGAGTTACTGTGTGTTCTAGGTTTTGGCAAACGTGTTATAAAAGGCTTAGCCTGATATTAGCATTTTAATTGCCGGTTGATTGCTTTTATGTTGAAAAACTCAGTGCACAGCAGTATGTAAGTTGCAATTATCTTTACTGTGTGATCCATTAAATCCTATAAAGTATGTCTTACTGCAACATTTGGAAGGTAATACACTAGAAACATTAATGTTTACATTAAAAAGAGCAGAGCATTGCTGGAAATACAATAACACTGCGTTTGAAAAACATATAGCTTGCCTATTTTAGCAGGATACATTCTCTCAGATGTGATTTGGCTGACAGGTGCTGATAAAGCAATATCATATTGATGGGTTTCCATTGAAACTAGCATCTTGATCCTAAAATCTGACCAGTGCAGGCTGACCCTTAACCCTGTGTGGGTCCAATGAAGTGAATAGGTTGACACTTGTATGGTCCAGTTTGAATAGACATGATTGCAGAAACCGGGGTCAGCATAAAGTCTGGTTTGATAATATTCTACGAGGGGTGTGGTGGTGCGGGGAGAACGATTTTACATTTTCTCATTAATTAAGAATTACTTGTATCTATTTGGAGGTAAAATCAGATTGTTCTGGGACTAGGAGGTTGAATCTGAATAGGTTAAACCAGTGGTTCCGAACCTTTTTGGCTCAAGGGCCACAAATATAATTTTTAGAACCCTGAAGGGCCACCAGTCTATTTAATTAAGATTTAATTCAAATCAAATTTTAATTATAATTAAACAATTAAAATCAATTAATTAAATTGTAATTAATTTTAATTAAATAGATTAGTGGCCCTTCAGGGTTCTAAAAATAATATTTGTGGCCCTTGAGCCAAAAGTATTTTTTAAAAATTTGAAAAAAAAGAAAAAGTTTAAAAAAAAGAAAAGAAAAGGAACAAAAAAAGGGGCTGGATGCCCACGAACAGGGCCAGCTTGTGGGCAAGCCCGTGGTCCCCAGCCAGCAGCACCAGTGTGTCCCATGCTCCACTGTGGCTTTGCTGGCCTGTGCCCCCCCTCTGACACACCGCACAGCTGCGCTGGCCTGAGCGCCCCCCCGCGACCCCTGCCCCGCAGCCCTGTCTACACTAGCAATTTAGGTCAACTTAAGGAGGCTTAAGTCAACCTAAATTACTCCACGTCTACTCCAGACTTTCATTAAGTCGACTTAAGAAATTCCTTAAATTGACTTAATGAAAGCTTACGTCGACTTACTAAGAACCGCCAGGTAGGTCGACCTAACCCTCCTTAGGTCGACCTAGTCACAGTGTGGCGCTTAAGTCCACTTTGTTAAGTAGACCTAAGGGCAGTTAGGTCGACTTAACAAAATGGACTTAGTCCACGTCCATGGACACCACTTTGTTAAGTTGACTTAACAAGGTCGACTTTAAGTTGACTTAAAGTTGACCTTATTAAGTCGACCTAACAAAGTCGACCTAACTTTTTGCAGTGTAGACATAGCCTTTGATCCTCCCTTGAATCCCTAATCCAGTCCTGTCTGGGACCGGAGGGGAGGTGGGCGGCCGCAGACAAGCTCTCAGCTGCGCTCTGGGACCAGGTGGCCTAGCTCCGAGCCAGCAGCTGGCAGCGCAGGCAATTTTAAAAAGCCTCGGGCCAGGGATTGGGAACCCCTAGGTTAAACTATCAGAGGGCACCATCCTTATTCAGGCAAATTTGCCACTAACTTCAATAGGAGTCTTGACTGAGTAAAATACTGCAGCTGAGAATTATTGGGCCCAAATTCTTAACAACTACGTTTAATGAATTTTGCCTCTTTTTTTTTTTTAATTTGCAAATTATCTGTGAGTAGATGGTGATTTACCAGATATTTCTGCAAATTTTTCTTTTATAGATCACCTGTAAGCTGTTCATTGCAAGCATGTGATGGAAAAACTGATTGAAGTGAACCTGACATGTTTTTCTTCCTTGATTGGATGAGCCTAAGTTGTTGAATGAGGTTCCCCAGATGAAGGCTTGCAATTGCAAAATAAAAATTCATTTTGTGAATGTAGGAGCACAGCAGTTAAGGTTGTGCAACAGAGTTACATTTTAATAGGACCTTTAAACCTCTATTTTGTAAACACCTCATTGAAATGACAAAAACCAAAGCCAAGAATATAACATTTGACCATTATGTGAATTTTTGTTTTGTTTTGTTGAGAAATGAAGTGATAAAGAGAATGAGTTAAAAGTCACCCCTTTTAGCAACTGTTCACTGGATTGTCTCACTTTTCTTTCTACAAGTGTATCTTATTTTTTTGCTCCTAACAAAGTCCCTCTCTCCTAAATGTTGGTTTTAGTAGTGTCTCTTCTCTGCTGGGGTTTGTGTTGAGGTTATTTCTTGGATATCTGGCTGTATAATCCTTGCCAGAAGTGGTACCATTATTCACTTTCCCAATCCTGGTGTTTCAGGCACAGTGAGGAGTCCCCTTATATGGAGGCACCAGGTGTCACAAAAATAACTCAAGACCCAACCCACATGAGGAAAGAGGAGAAGTCACTCTGTAGCAGTGTGGTGGTACTGCTACTGCCCCAAAAGGGTTAAAAAGGGACCTGGCTGCAGCAGCCAATCAGGAGTGAGGGTGGCTGGGTCAATCAGGGGCCAGGAGCCCAGTATAAGAGGGATCTGCAGCAGCAGCTTAGGCAGTCTGGCCTGGGCAGCCTAGAGGGAAGGTTCTTTTGTCTGTTGGCTGGCTGAGGGAGCCAGCATCCTGGAGAGCTCACAGTGGCTGTATTGTGAGCTGACCAGACGAGGAAGACAGCCAGAAGGGCAGAGGCTCCGGAGGGACAGTGTCTAGAACTCCAGAGTGGCAGGCCAGAGATAGCCGTGGTTGGAGCAGTGGTCCAGGCGAGGAAGCCTAGAAGGACAGCGACTGGACTCCAGGCGGTGAGAGGCAGTGCATGACTGAGGCTGCAGGGAAGTGGCCCAGGGAGTTGACGCCCACTGTTGTGAAGAGACTGGCAGGAGGCGGAGCCACACAGGAGGTGTCTAGGGTCCCTGGGATGGAGCCTGGAGTAGAGGGCGGGCCCAGGTCCCTCCCCGCTCCCCTCAGTGTGCCAGGGTGGCACGGGTGCCAGGAGTGGCACAGGCTCGCTGGCCCATTGAACATATTACTAGTGGGCTGGATCAGGGCGAGCTGGACTAAGACTGCAGGGAAGTGGTCAGAGGACTAGGCCCGGCCACTGATGCAAAGTGGGCTGGAGGGATCTAGTTGTACCCTGGAAGGGATGGACTATGGGCTTGGTCAGAGGGCTAAGACCCTGAAAAGGACTCGGAGCCAGAGTCCAGCATGGCAGAAGTGGAGAGCAGACGACATGACGGGAACCACTTGAGCTCAATTCCCCAATAAGATCAGTAGGAGGCACTTGTCAGGTGGGTCCTGTGCTGAGGATCGCTTACCCACTCCAAGTAGCAAGCACCAGGGAGGAATCTTGAGCCATACCTCAAGAAAGGGGCTTAACCAGAAATCTACAGTATCCTAGGACCTGTTCCCTGTCTCTACACTTTTGCTCCTCATGATGATTCCTGGAATATCAGTTATACATTGGTAGTGTTTGTCTATAAAGCAATGTCAGAGGGTGAAAAACAACAGAGTTCTGTGGCACTTTTAAAGACTAACAGATTTATTTATTGCATGAGCTTTTGTGGGAGAAAATCCCACTTTGAGTGGCCCCTTTTCAGATGAAATAAGGTCACACCTGTGCCATAATTAATTAGCCGCTTCCTAGCCTAAGTGGGTGGGGACTAAAGAGGGTAAAGTGAGAGATGAATGGACACCCGGGCCTTATAAAATGATTTAAAGTGAACTCAGTCTGGAGTTAGCACCTCAGGCAGCTGCTTAGCTCCTGTATAGGCCTCTGAGCCAGGAGAGTTGCTGAGCACTGGCCCATGGGACCTACTCCCTGAATATAGTTGCAGAATGCCTGTGACAGGCTGCTTCCAGATCTGGTCTGGTGTGCCACTCTGACTCCCTGGCTTCCTCTCCTGAATCCTGACTTACCCTTCTTTGCTGGGTGACTACTCATTCCTGAAACAGTCCACCCCAGCCTCCTGTGTGTAATTGGTCCCAGGCAGTGGGTGTGCGCCCTCAGGCCTCACAGGCAACAGTCTCCAAGCAAGCACCCACCAGCCCCAGATACTACCCCGGGAACTCCCATCCTATAGAGATTGGGAGCCACCCCCAATCACCATCGACTTACGTCCATCCATTTAACATTGAAATGTATTGTGCCCAGCCTTCCTCACTCATACCTTCTAAAGTCCACCTGGCTATAAAACAACAACTAGTTTATTTATTAGAAGATGATATAAAGTGAGTATATAGCAAATCAATGCACAATCATTTAATAAAGCAGTGAGAAGTAGCCACATGTCAAATAAAAGGTATAAGACACATGCTAAACTAATGACACTATTCTAAGACTACTCTTTAGATTATTTTCCTTATTCTTATCCATAAGACTGGTTCTTGGTGGCGTTTAGCCAGCTTAGGCCCTCCTGGCCATGTGGGTAGGCCCCAAAATCTTTTTGTTGCTTCCAAGATGATGTTTCTCTGGCAAAAAGCCAGCAGCTTCCCCCTTGTTCAAAGTGTTTGTACTCATTTTCAGTCTCCTCTCCACCTCCACCTCCCCTTCCTGGGTGGAGGTGATCCCTTTGTTCTGTCTGAGCCTGGGACCTCAATTGACATTGTCTTTGTTCTCTCCTTCAAGTACTTGCTTTCAGCTTTAGCTGTTTACATGCTGCTGGAAGACAGTTCTGTCTGCCCCCTTTTCCCTGAGCCATGTAGCCTGCTTCACGAGTGTGCACATATATGATGCTGCAGGAAACTTGATACCATAACCAAATGACAGTGTGTTCAAAAGGGAACCTTGCATGGCATCATACCACACAATTATACTGCTAAAGTGAACTGAAAAGTTACATAGATCATAACATATAAGTCTCCTGGCCTTGGCTCCCCACCACCACCCCGTCCTCCCTCCACAGCCCCAGCTCCCTGCCACTCTAGCCCACCCCCTGGCCCCAGCCCCCCCACCATGGCTGCAGCCCCCTCCCTGCTGCTAGCTCCAGTCGCCCACCACCACCCCCAGCTCTCCTCTGCTGGCCCCTACTCCAGAGGTCCTTTGATACAAGCTATTGCTGCCTTCCATCATCAGGCAGCCAGTGTAGCTATGTGTCATGTCTGTGGTGTGTGTCCAACTACTCCTGGAAAGTAATTTAATCTTTTAGCTCCTTTTGCTCTTAAATATTTCTGAGGGGGCCAGAGTCTCATAAACTCAGTGAATTTCATTGAAGTTTGATGTTTACTCTCTCAAATCCTTACAGCTACACCCTATATTTTTGAACCATCGTTACTTTCACTCCCTCCTTCATTTGTTAATTAATGCACATACTTTCTCTCTACTACTTTCCTCCTTGACAACTTTTAAATGTTCATCTTAACCCTCTAGTTCAGCATCAGCTCATTTATGTTAGTGGTGAAAGATGAACAAGTTATAGCACATAATCTGAGAATTTCTTTCATGATCTTCAAAACTAGCATGCCCAAGAATAATCAAGAGCAAGGGTTCTCAACTTTTTTAGGGTCGTGATGCGGCTGGGACAGTTCCCAACTGTTTGTGAAACACGGAGGGTCCCCCCGCCCCCAAGGGCCCCCCCCCCCCCCAGACCCAGCCTCTCCCCCACTTTTGGTAATGGATTCAAGTGGCCCTCACTGCTCAAAGAAAACTGCCTGCAAAGACTGCTGCTGTGAAAAAGCACCCCCCCCAGTGTTTTAGGCCAAGCGCCACTGTCAAAAGCGCTGGGGGGATGGCCCCACTTTTTCCCTATAGGGCTCTGCAGCTTTAAAGGGCCAGCAGGAAAAATAGTGGCCGCAGAGAGCTTTCGGTGGTGGCACTTTGATCAAATCTGTAACATCTATCATTTTCCTTTTACATAATGAGATAATGATACTGACCTCCTTTGTAAAATGCTCTGAGGTTCCTGATGAAAAGCACTATATAAGAATCAGATGTTATTATTGGTGTGATTACTGTTTATTATTAATAATAAAAGGATCTCTTAATTATTAATTTTTTTTAAAGTGCAGCAAAGTGCAAGCCGATACATTCCTGGACACACACAGTAAGGGCAGCTTTAAACCAGAACGTCCTTTGTTGCCTCACCACAAATTCAATAGTGTAACAAACAAGATCCGAAAAAAGCAGGAACACAGAGTCTTTTGAGCTACTGATACATGGGTGTAGCTACTGGTGGGCATGTGTAGTATTAGTGGAAGATTATGTAATGGTATCCAGTTGAGTAGAGGGTAAACTCGCCTTGTAGCCCTGGCCTCTTAAACAACCCTGCATGTGTATGACAATTCCCAGATACTGCCTGACTGATGTAAGGCTGGTACTGTCAGCCTTAAAATGTGTCTTCCCCCCTTATCAATGGGATTGGAATGTCTTTCCTCCCGCACTAGTGGGAACCAAGGCTGTTATTCTTTCTTGCAGAAAAAGAAGGTAATAATTCTAATGACCCTGGGGTCACACTAATGTAGTAAGTAGGTGGGAAAAAAGTTAGTTGTATGTGTTAGTGTGTAAAAAAGTGTATACAAGCTGATGCTCAAACCCCTCCTCTTTGGAACTTCACCGATGGAACAGCTGCTGTGCTGATCGCCTCGGATCATTGCTCTCTAAGCTTCTTGCCTGCAGTCGCTTTGCTCGGGGTTCCCATCTGCAGAAGGGGCGTAAGCATTGGACTTTCTCTCCTCTTCTCCCCCCCACCTCCTCTTGCTTGTACCCTATTAAAAGTAATTTGCTTTTACTCTTTACGTTGCCTCCTTGGTGCTGTGTCGACTGAATGCAAAAGAACCTACAGGGCCTGAGCTATTGGTTGTAGCCAGAATCCCACTACAGCATGTCCCCGCCCAGTTGGCCAGCAGCCCCACCCACCCTCGCCTGCTGCAGCGCCCTGCAGCAGCGCGAACTTGGCCACCACAACCAGAGGATGGCCAGAAGCGGGTGGCCACGAGCGGTGTGCTGCGGGCAGACAGGCGGAGGTGGGCTGCTCTCCACCTGCGTAGCTCTGGCCCCAGGCAGCCTTTCCCTCTCCCTCCTCCTCCCCATGCTCCAGTTGCTAGGCAACTGCCGTGTTGACAGGACGCTTCCAGTCACATGATTGGAGGGAGGACTAGCTGGGCCCACCCTGGTCAGAAAGCCGGGGCTGGCTACACCCCTACACTATGGCTGTTATCACACTTGGTAAAATAAATCACCTTTTATAATACTTTCCATTGCAAAGCGATTGGCTGGCAGAACACGGCTGTAGACAGCAAAGAAGGTGGAAGAGAATATGATAAGAGGAGTTCAGAGGTGCTGAATGACTTTCTTAGTGGCTACAGGACTCCTTGGTTTTTTTTTTTGCTTAGTGGCTGTACTGGATAGACCGCCTGCAATCTACTAGAAAGCTAAGGGAGTGGCCATTTGGGTGATTTCCCCAGTTATAAGGCTATAATTATACCATTATCATCCCTCTTCTGGACACATTTTTTCTGGAGTCAGAAGGACTTTTTGGGGTCTTAATTTAAACTGCTTCTAGAGTGACATACATTAAACGGGAATAAGCCATTCTAATAGAAGAATAAAGGCAGAGCTACACTTAAAGTGCTGCATCAGTGGAACTGCAAAGCTTAATTGAAGATGCTTTGGGCATAGCTAAAGCTTTGCAAGAGGTGGTAGCTATGTTGAGGGGAGAACACGGTGCTGTCTACACTGAGGGTTAGGTTGGTACAAACTCGTTGCTTTGGGTTTTGGCTTTTTCACACTCCTGAGCAAAGCAGTTATATTGGCATTAAATCTGTATTGTACACCTGACTTAAGTGTCTACATAGGATTTAGACTGTAAATTCTCACCCTACCTAGTACTGCTATAATTTTTCCGTGTAGACAAACCCTTAATGCAGAGTTAACCAAGTTCTTGTGCAGATATTTCACAAGTCTCTTAGGCTATGTCTACACTTGGCCAAATAAGTCGACTTAGCATGTCTACACTCAGAAATTAAGTCGACTTAAAGGGACCCTGCCAAATCGACTTAGAGCATCCACACTAGATGCCTAAGTTGATTTCTAGGGGCTAGGTGGACCTGGGATTGGTCCATGGTGGCAGGGGAGGAGGGGGGAGGGCATCCCTTGCCAACTGCCAGGGGGCTCAGCATTTGCCCCATTGTACCTGGGTACAATGGGGGCTGAGAAGGACAGGGACACTGGCAGGGCATAGGAGCAGGGTGGGCAAGGCTCTGTTCTGCTCTGTGGGGGGCACCCCAGGCTCTGGCTGTGCCAGCCACCCTGGCAGGGAGGTCAGTGGGGGAGCCCTGGAGCCCTTTAAGTCGATTTAAAGTCGATTTAGGGCTAATATGTGTCTACACTGGCTAAGTCGACTTAATAAAGTCGACTTAGCCAGCAAAGTCCACTTTGTACTAGGTTTTATAAAGTCGACTTTAATTTTCCTTAAGTCGACTTAAGGAAAATGTAGTGTAGACACAGATTAAATTAAGTCAATTTAAGAAGCTTAAATCGACTTAATTTGTAAATTTAGACGCACCCTTAGCTTCTCTAATGTTAATTCTTTAGGACGTGAGGAAAGTCATTTTCGCATGCAGGCTGTGCAATTTGCGAGGTAAGAAAATGCTGATTTGTATCATTCCACTGAAAATTTGATTTAAGAAATTAAATTAACTGATCAAACCAGAAGTCACTTTAAATTGAAGAAAGTTTTCTTTTTCAAACCAGACCAAAGAGCAGATATTCATCTACTTAATTACTCCACTGTTGATATGAAAATAAATATGATTTTCCATTATCTGTAATGGATTCATCCTATTGTGGCTTCAAAGATGGGACTGCCTCTTACAAACCAACATTATATGAGTTATTAGGACATAAGAGCTTACTTTATATCCTTTGTAAACCCCAGTATGCAATGTGATCAGCTTTCTTTCATTTTTCACTAAATTTTCTGTTGTGTTTCATTTCAGAAGGTTGCAGACACTTTTATCCATTGATGTCAAGGCTGATGAGCTAAGCCCTTATTGCATGCCTGCAGAAGTGTGTGGATGAGGGTTTTGTGCATAGCCTTTCTATGTATGGCAAAAAGGTTACAAATATGGATGGTTTCTGTATGTGTCTGTATTTAAAACAGGTGACGACATTGCTATTCAGATTTCCAGGAAGTTACTACTGTAGATTTTCTTCTTTTTCAGTTTATTTTTTCTATAAACAGAAGAAGAAAGCCTACAGAGTTATTACTTCCTGGAAATCTGAATATCACCACAGGCTCTGCTGGTTTCTTCTCCATTTCCCAATGCACCTCAGCTGTCATCTCTAACACCATGCTGCATGACGTCAGTTGCTCCTTATTCGAGATGGCCAATGACGAAATGGCAGTGTCTGGAGTGCTGTACTGAGCCAGATGATAAATTAATTTCACTTTCAACTCAAGACATTACTGGAGCATTTCAGGTTAGTGGAATTATTTGTTTTTAATCAGAGCTGGTTGGACATTTTTTGTCAAATTACTTTTAGATGAAAACAGGTTTTTTGACAAAATGGAAATGTTTATGTAAATGTTCTTCTCCATTGACATTTTGGGGGGTTTTGTAAAAAAAACAAAACAGAATAAAAATACCTCTCAAACAAACAAACAAAAAAAACAAACAAACAAACAAACAAACAAAAATGCTCAAATCTTTAGAATTCTTGAAAACTGAACCCCCCCCCCCCAATAATTAGGAAAAACCTGAAAAATGATACAAAAAGATTTCCTGAAGCTTCTCATGCATGATAAACTCTCTTTTGACCAACTCTAGATCTGATATATTTGGTGCAGGCAGATAGTAAAGGTGGAAGGATTTTCCCACCTTTCAGTCTGTGGAGCTGCTACTATGGCCTTTACTATGGGATTCTGGGAGGTGTATGCCTGACTTGACATGAGTAATTGGACATGGTGAGGCCTCATTATTTTCAGGAGACAGGATAAGGATCAGCAGACTGGAAACAGAGTGTCTGCACTAGCTAAGATAAGGGGGAACACCCATGGATCCATTTACAATGAACAAGGTAACAATGGCTAAGATAAGCCTGGACTGGAAGATAAGGCAAAGAGTAAGTCATGCAAGGACAGTGCAGGCTGTACAGGAATTGATTTCTGCAGTGTGACCCAGCCAATCGCAAAAAGTGTTGTGCAGTATAATGTGTATAAAGGAAAAGGCTTGCTGCGTACCATGTGTGGTGTGCCATATAGCCATCTACTTTGTTTGAGTCGGATCAACTCAGCGTAGCTTTGCTGTATGCCAGAAAAAGGAACCCGAGTGAGACTGAATTCCTGGGGAACTGAGTGGAAGAGATCTTGGGGGGAACCCCAAGAGGAGACTCTGCACAGCATCCAATCCTCCAACCCCACCCCTCTTAACAGCTCCCATTCCCCTTTCCCCAAACTACCAGTGTACTGGGTCTTGTGGCACTTTTAAAGACTAACAGATTTATTAATCGCATGAGCTTTCGTGGGAGAAAATCCCACTTCGTCAGACGCTTTGAAGATAGGAAAGTTACAGAGTGGGAGGAAATTAAATGCAGGGGAGTGTATGACATAGCATCAGGTCAGGCTGTAACAGCAAATCAAAGTAGGTGTTAGGATTCAAAACACTGGGGAACAACACATAGAGGAGGGGGGAGGTCAATTCACTTGATGTAATGCGAGAAAAATCCATAGTCCCTGTTCAACCCCAAGGCAACTGAGTCAAATTTGCATATAAGTTCGAGCTCTGCAGACTCTCTCTGAAGCTGTGATTTGTTATTCATCTGTGTCAACACAGCTATTAACAAGTCGTTAAGGGAGTGAGCAGGGAGGTTGAAGTGTTCCCCTACAGGTTTTGCAGTATTGCAATTTCTGATGTCAGATTTGTGTCCATTGATTCTTTGGCGCAGAGACTGTCCTGTCTGTCCAATATATAAGGCAGAGGGGCATTTCCGGCACATGATGGCATAAATCACATTGGTGGATGAGCAGGTGAACGAACCCTTGATGGAGTAGGTGGCATGATTAGGCCCTGTGATGGTGTCATCAGTGTAGATATGAGGGCAAAGTTGGCAGCGTGGTCTGCTGCAGGGCTGTGTTCCTGCTTTAGTGTTTCTGCTCTGTGATCTGTAGTTGCTGGTAAGTATCCTTTTAAGATTAGGGGGCTGTCTGAAAGCAAGGAGAGGTCTGTCTCCCAAGGCTTGAGAGAGTGAGGGATCATCTTGTAAAATAGGCTGTAGATTTTTGATGATGTGTTGAAGAGGTCTGGCTTGGGGGTTGTAGGTGGTGACCAGTGGCGTTCTGTTGTTGTTTTTCATGGGCTTCTCCTGCAGTAGTTGACTTCTGGGTACCCGTCTGGCTCTGTCAATTTGTTTCTTCACTTCTGCGGGTGGGTACTGTAGTTTTAAGAATGCCTGGTAGAGATCCTGAAGGTGTCTGTCTCTGTCTAAAGGGTCAGAGCAAATGCGGTTATATCTTAGGGCTTGACTGTACACAATGGATCGTGTGGTGTGTCGAGGATGGAAGCTCGAGGGATGTAGGTAACTATACCGATCAGTAGGTTTGCGGTATAGGGAGGTCTTTATGTGTCCATCGCTAATTTGCACTGTAGTGTCCAGAAAGTGGATCTCTTGTGTGGAGTGTTCCAGGCTAAGTTTGATTGTGTTGTGGAAATTGTTGAAATCTCTGTGGAATTCTTCAAGGGCATCTTTACCATGGGTCCAGATGATGAAGATGTCATCAATATAGCGTAGGTAAAGTAGGGGTGCTTTGGGATGAGACGTGAGGAAACGTTGTTCTAAATCGGCCATAAAGATGTTGGCATATTGTGGGGCCATGCGGGTACCCATGGCAGTGCCACTGACTTGAAGGTATAGATCATCTTCAAATCTGAAATGGTTGTGGGTGAGTACAAAGTCACAGAGGTCAGCCACAAGTTTAGCTGTGTCATCATCCTGGATGGTTCTTCTAATAGCTTGTAATCCATCCTTGTGTGGGATGTTAGTGTAAAGAGCCTCTACATCCATAGTGGCTAGGATGGTATTTTCTGGAAGACCATCAATGGATTGGATTTTTCTCAGGAAATCTGTAGTGTCTCTCAGATAGCTAGGTGTGTTGATAGCATAGGGTCTTAGGAGAGAGTCCACATAGCCAGATAATCCTGCTGTAAGCGTGCCAATGCCTGAGATGATGGGGCGTCCGGGGTTTCCTCTTTTGTGTATTTTTGGTAGTAGATAGAATATCCCTGGACGGGGTTCTGGCGGTGTCTCTGTCTTGATTTGTTCTTGTGCTGCTTTGGGGAGTTTCTTGAGTAGGTGTTGTAGTTCCTTCTGGTATTCCTCAGTGGGGTCAGAGAGGAGTGGTTTGTAGAACATTCCATTGGACAGCTGTTTATAAGCCTCCTGATCGTAATCCGATTTATTCATGATGACGACGGCACCTCTCTTGTCAGCCTCCTTAATAATAATGTCAGAGTTGTTTCTCAGGAGAACCCCATGAAAAACAACAACAGAACGCCACTGGTCGTCACCTACAACCCCCAAGCCAGACCTCTTCAACACATCATCAAAAATCTACAGCCTATTTTACAAGATGATCCCTCACTCTCTCAAGCCTTGGGAGACAGACCTCTCCTTGCTTTCAGACAGCCCCCTAATCTTAAAAGGATACTTACCAGCAACTACAGATCACAGAGCAGAAACACTAAAGCAGGAACACAGCCCTGCAGCAGACCACGCTGCCAACTTTGCCCTCATATCTACACTGATGACACCATCACAGGGCCTAATCATGCCACCTACTCCATCAAGGGCTCGTTCACCTGCTCATCCACCAATGTGATTTATGCCATCATGTGCCGGAAATGCCCCTCTGCCTTATATATTGGACAGACAGGACAGTCTCTGCGCCAAAGAATCAATGGACACAAATCTGACATCAGAAATTGCAATACTGCAAAACCTGTAGGGGAACACTTCAACCTCCCTGCTCACTCCCTTAACGACTTGTTAATAGCTGTGTTGACACAGATGAATAACAAATCACAGCTTCAGAGAGAGTCTGCAGAGCTCGAACTTATATGCAAATTTGACTCAGTTGCCTTGGGGTTGAACAGGGACTATGGATTTTTCTCGCATTACATCAAGTGAATTGACCTCCCCCCTCCTCTATGTGCTGTTCCCCAGTGTTTTGAATCCTAACACCTACTTTGATTTGCTGTTACAGCCTGACCTGATGCTATGTCATACACTCCCCTGCATTTAATTTCCTCCCACTCTGTAACTTTCCTATCTTCAAAGCGTCTGACGAAGTGGGATTTTCTCCCACGAAAGCTCATGCGATTAATAAATCTTAGTCTTTAAAAGTGCCACAAGACTCTGTTGTCTTTCTACAATAGACTAACACGGCTACCCCTTTGGAATTTACCAGTGTACTGGCATTCAGGAGTGCCTCCAGAATGTCAGCAAGGTGAGGATAGTAGTTCTACTGCTGATATAAGCCAGCAGCAAATTATTGCTTATTTGGAGCAAGTGGGGAGCAGAGATGGAACTGTGGCTCCATGGATACTGCTTGTTTAGTACAGAACTGTGTCTTCCTTGGGCTGTATCCCTGAGGTACAATCTGGGTTGACTGGGTCCCATTAGTAGGTCATGGAAAGTGAACATAACAAGGGACTATCACGCAGCTTCAAAGACAGAGGATAAACAGTCAAACTAGGGGTCACAGACAATTGTTTTGCAATAGTTACCACAAACTGTGATTCTGATTTTAGATCTAGTGAATGAACTGATTCAGAAAGTGTTTTGATGCTATGAGTTGAGCTGTTTGATTTGTTTGTTTATTTGGTCCATTCCTGCACCCCTGTGAGAAGAGCGCCACAATCAGAAAATCCCTAACACGTAGGAACTGACATGGTGTAAAGGGAACTGCCTGCAATGTTGGGTATCTGTACATTGCCCAAAATGTAATTCATCAGAAGCGGAACAGATTAACTGCGGTGTGACACTGAACAAATGACATTGGTAGATATAAAATGACAAATGATATTACTCATGCTCTGTGATTCATTGGGAATAACTCAGTAGCCCCAGTTATTTTTCATCCCCAAACAAATTATTCAGTGCAGACCAAACTATGAAAATAAAACAACAAATACTAACACTGCAACTGTGTAACATTTTATCATACATAAAATCTAATTTATCTGGTATTAAATGTTTTTCTTGGTATTACCAATCATCTCTGGAAAAATGCTGTCTTCTAAATGGTTCATCAGACACATATCAAACATTTTTATAGTTATTAGTAAATGGAATTAGAGAGCTCTGAGGTAGCTTTATTACATTTTATGCAGCTATAATGCGTATAATAGGAGACACAGGTTGCTATAGTTAAAGTACACAACAGCTTCTAATCTAACCCTCTGTTTTCATTGGCTCTTGCTGTCTGAAATATTCCAAGCTTGTTCTGTATCCTGATGGGAGTTAGGTGTCTAAGTGCTTTTGAAAATCCCACTAGGTGCTTAAGGCTATGTCTACATTTGGCCAAATAAATTGACTTAGCATGTCCACACTCAAAAATTAAGTTGACTTCAAGGGGACCTTGCCAAATCGACTTAGAGCGTCCACACTGGATGCCTAAGTCTACTTATAAGGGCTAGGTGGAGCTGGGACTGGTCCATGGTGGTGGTGGTGGGGGGGCACACCCCTTTCCAAGTGCCAAGGAGCTCAGCATTTGCCCCATTGTACCTGGGTACAATGGGGGCTGAGCAGGACAGGGACACTGGCAGGGGATAGGAGCGGGGTGGGCAGGGCTCTGTCCTGCCCTGTGGTGGGGGGGGTACGCCAGGCTCTGGCTGTGCCAGCCACCCTGGCAGGGAGGGCAGGGGGGGAGTCCTGGAGCCCTTAAGTCGATTTAGGGCTAATCTGCGTCCACACTGGCTAAGTCGACTTTATAAAGTCGACGTAGCCAGTAAAGTCAACTTTAAAGTAGGTTTAATAAAGTCGACTTTAAATTTCCTTAAATTGACTTAAGCAGCAGCTTAAGTCGATTTAAGGAAATTGTAATGTAGACACAGATTAAATTAAGTCGATTTAAGCAAGCTTAAGTCGACTTAATTTGTAAGTGTAGATGCACCCAAAGTGCCTTTACAAATCTGGCCTTGAGGGCCTAAGTCACTTTGGAAAATGAGTCTTAGGCCCCAAGATCTTTGGAAACTTTTTAAAAAGTTTACCTGCACTACCAGATTCTGTTACCCTTACTCAGCACCTTATGCCATGGGTAGTCCCAGTGGACTCATTAGGATTGCTTTCATAGTCCTTGATTCGGCCCTCCATCACTATTCACGAAAGCACCGAAATGCGTGCTTAGCTTAAACTCGTGTCTGAAGTTCCACTGACTCCAGTGGGATTTAAGCATATGCCTAAAATTAAGCCTGGGCTCAAGTGCTTTGCTGAATAGAGATTGACTTTACTTTGGCCTAAAGCACATGTTGAAGTACTAATTAATGTGAGTAACATTGCATAATTGTGCCCTCGGGGAGTATATAGTAGTTTTTTTGTTGCTAGGGCCATACTTTTCGTTGACTTTCCAGATTGGTGGATCTACTCTTCAGCCAGTGGGTAAGAGCTCTTCAGTGCCATTTCCCCAGGCCTGGACATATAGCAGCTTTTGTCAGACTTGTGCCTCTCCAGCACCTCATAAGTGTGACCACGTGTTTCTGGAGAGCCTGGGGTATAGCACACCATTGTATAGCACTCTAACTCTTCTGTGTGGACCAGGGTGGCATGCACTAAACATTCCGAGGCACTCATGATTGTAGTGGGTGGAATACATAAATGCACACTGGCAGGGTCTACATGGGAGAGTTAGAGCACAGGACGCTGGTGACCTCTATAAATCACAATCCATAGTGCAGACTCCAGGCTCACACAGATAAGCCCAGAGATGCACAGAAAGCCCATGGGCCAGATGAAACAACTCTGTGGGTTAAATCTGGCCTGCAGGTTGTATGTTTGACACCCCAGCTCTAGAGAAATGTGCACAAGACAGAAAGCCAGTGAGTTTCCACCTCCTCTACTAGCAGATTCTGTGCTTCATCAATTTAACATGGTAAAACCTGCCCAAACTGATCTCAGCCTGACTGCCCAGGGTGAGAATATTGCCAGAAGACAAATCTGAGCAATATATTAATAGTGTAAACATCAAATTAATGTTTTAAAAAGAAATTCAGTGCCCATCACATATGGATGCTCTCTTGTGACCCAGCCTCATTACAGGAATCTTCTGGACTGGAAAGGAAGTCCCTGGTTGTAGCTTTCTATATAGGTTTGTGTTCCTAAATATACATTTGTCGCATACCTTCCCTGATTGCCCCGCATTGATGTCATTGAATGACCCTGGTGATCCACCAGTGCCTGTACTACCGTAGAGAAATGGCCCTTTCTATTGATGTACTCCATCACAAGATGGTCTGGGGCCAAAATTGGGCTATGCGTTCCATCGATTGCCCCGCGGCTGTCAAGGAATCCCATTGCTACAGGCATCCATTATTTCCCACACACTGCCCAGAGTCAACATCCTTTGTAGCAGGATGTGATTAATGGCCCTGCAGACTTGTGTTAACACTGCTCCAACAGTGGACTTTCTGATTCAAAACTGATTTGGGACTGACTGGTAGCAGCCTGGAGTTGCCAGTTTCCATAGAGTTTGCCACTCGCTTTACCACCATGGGGGCAGCCCTCATTCTGGTGTCCTTGCGAAGAAGATACACTACAATCCATTCCTAGCTTACCTAGGTGGTGAGTTGTAGAATGGACAAATTATGGACATGCGCCACCAACACAAAGAGCATTGTGTGAACATGCACAATGGATGTAACTATTGCAGTTTATAATCACTGGCATAAGTTGAGTTGACATAACTCTGTAGTGTATACATGGCCTGTGTTAGTTCTTACTCCAGCCTTCCATGTGGTCATAGCTCTGAACTATAGCTTCTGTGGTTTCAGCTATCTTACTCCATAAGGCAGTTAAATGTGTCTTCTCTTTAGCCAGAGTGAAGGCTGACTATCATGCCTACCTGACCTCTATGATTGACTATAAAAATCAAAACAAACAAGGGGTTTTGTAGCACTTTTAAAGACTAACACATTTATTTATTGCATGAGCTTTTGTGGGAGAAAATCCCACTTCGCCAGATGCTTTGAAGATGGGAAACTTACAGAATGGGAGCTATTCTGTAAGTTCCCCATCTACACAGCATCTGACGAAGTGAGATTTTCTCCCACGAAAGCTCATACAATAAATAAATTTGTTAGTCTTTACAATGGCCACCAGACTCCTTATTTGTTTTGCTAAACTAGACTAACATGGCTACCCCTTTGGAACTTATAAAAATCAAAGACATTCATGTTAGCAACTATCAACAACCTCCATCATAATAATACTAAGGGATTGGACCTTTATACTAAGGAATTTGTGGTGTTAGTTACCCTTTTAGACATTTTCAATGTAGGTAAATGGTGACATAACTTTGCCATTAAATAAGCATTATGGTCAAAACTTGACTTCAGTTGTGTTACACCAGCGACTGAGCATTTGACTTGTACCAGCTGAGGATATGTCCCATTAGTGTGTCTAAATTGTTTAGTCTTTCACATTTCAGAATGGTCTCCTGAGTTACTTAAGTTGCAGCCTTATGGTTTATCTTGGACTGGGTGCTAATTGGCAGCTGTTGGCTTAGAACTTTGGGTACATATATAATGCTGTTTTCAGTCATTTATCCTCTTTTGTCTTAGCATCAAATTTCTGTTCAGAATGAAGCCATCTTTGATGGCCAGTTGTGAAGTAGGTGGAAGAGGGTCAGTTTTTCAAGAATGGTGCTTTGGAGTCTTGCCTGTACATGGGTTAATTCTACTGATTATGTTTTGTGTGTTCAGCTGTTGCTTTTTGCTTTCAAAACAGAGCCCACTTCTGTTAAAACTTGTTTATCTTTAGCTGAGTGTTTTGGTTTTGATTTTATTTTAAGGGCAGAAATGCATTATGTAGGCATTATTTAATACACTGTTGGCTAGCAAGTGCTTTTGGGTTTCATTAGAGATTTGTTTAATTACCTTTTTGTTGCATAACATAAACATTTTCTGACGGATTCCTCACCCCACCTGCGTGGTGCCTGGAACCATAGTATCATAGAATCATAGGCTATGTCTACACTTGCTCAAATTAGTTCAAATTAGTTAGTTTGCACTAACTAATTCAAACTAATTTTAGTTAGTTCAAATTAGCGATCCCCATTCATTTCAATGGCCGGTTAGTTCGAACTGAGAAATTAGTTCGAATTAACATGGCCACATTGGTTAATTCGAACTAGTTAGTTCGAATTAACCCTATAGTTCGAATACCCTATTCGAATTAAGGAAGCCCTTAATATATATATATATATATATATATAGATTCCACCACCTCCCTAGGCAACCCATTCCAATGCTTCACCAACCTGTTAGTGAGAAAGTTTTTCCTAATATCCAACCTCCACCTCCCCACCTGCAACTTGAAACCATGTCTCCTTGTTCTGTCCTCTGTTACTACTGAGAACAGCCTAGCTCCCTCCTCTTTGGAGCACCCTTTCAAGTAGTTGAAGGTTGCTATCAAATCCCCCCTTAGTCTTCTCTTCTGCAGACTAAATAAGCCTAGTTCCTTCAGTCTTTCCTCATACGTCATGTGTCCCAGGCCCCTAATAATTTTTGTTGCCCTCCGCTGGACTCTTTCTAACTTGTCCACATTCTTTCTGTAGTGGGGAGCCCAAAACTGGACACAATATTCCAGATGTGGCCTCACCAGTGCCAAACAGAGGGGAATAATCACATCCCTCGATCAGCTGGCAATGCTCCTACTGACGCAGCCCAATATGCCATTGGCCTTTTTGGCAACAAGAGCACACTGTTGACCCATATCCATCTTCCCATCCACCATAACCCCCAGGTCCTTTTCTACAGTGCTGCTACTTACCCGATTAGTCCCCACCCTGTAGCAGTGCATGGGATTTTTCCGTCCTAAGTGCAGGACTTTGCACTTGTCCTTGTTGAACCTCATGAGATTTCTTTTGGCCCAATGCTTCAATTTGTCTAGGTCTCCCTGAATCCTGTCCCTGCCTTCAGTGTGTCTGCCATTCCCCTCTGCTTGGTGTTATCCGTGAACTTACTAAGCATGCAATCGATCCCATCATCCAGATAATTAATGAAGATGCTGAGCAGAACCGGCCCCAGGACCAACCCCTGGGGCACTCCACTCGTTACTGGTTGCCAACCAGACATCGCGCCATGGATTCCTACTTGCTGAGTCCGATGATCTAGCCAGTCCCTTTGTCCAACCCATACTTCCTTAACTTGCCTACGAGAATGCTGTGGGAAATTGTATCAAAAGCCTTGCTAAAATCGAGGTATATCACATCGACGGCTCTTCCCACATCCACAAATCCAGTCATCTCATCATAGAAGGCAATCAGGTTGGTCAGGCACGATTTGCTCTTGGTGAATCCATGCTGACTGTTCCTGATCACTCTATTTTCCTCCAAGTGTTTCAGGATGGATTCTTTGAGGACCTGCTCCATGATTTTTCCAGGGATTTTTCTGTAGTTCCCTGGATCCTCCTTTTTCCCTTTCTTGAAGATAGGTACTATATTTGCCTTTTTCCAATCATCTGGGACCTCCCCTGTTCGCCATGAGTTTTCAAAGATAATAGCCAGCGGCTCTGCAATCACATTGGCCAACTCCCTCAGCACCCTCGAATGCAGTTTATCCGGCCCCATAGACTTGTGCACATCCAACTTCTTTAAGTAGTCCCTAACCTGACCATTCATCACCGAGGGCCATTCTCCTTCTCTCCATTCTGCTTTACCCAGTGTAGTAGCCTGGGAGCTGACCCTCCCTGTGAAGACTGAAGTAAAAAAAGAATTTAGTACGTCAGCCTTTTCTGCATCATCCATCACGAGGATACCTGCCCCATTCAGTAAGGGACCTACACCATCCCTGATCCTCTTCTTGTTACTGACATACTTGTAGAACCCCTTCCTGTTATCCTTCACATCCCTTGCCAGCTGCAACTCCAATTGCCCTTTGGCCTTTCTGATTTTATCTCTGCTGTCCTAAGCAATATATTTATTGCAGGGGACACAGTGGGGAAATGGTTGTATGTCCCTGATCTTCAGCCACCCAGTCCCACTATATATAAGGATGCATTTTCTAAATTAAGGCACCTGCAGGGACTTTGTCAGGGGAGAACTGGGCATAGCAGAGCTCCACTTTCACCATGCCTCACTCTCCACTCCAGGCCATATCCTTGGAATGCCCCAACACACACCGTTCCTTCCCTCAGGAGTGGCAGGTACAGGGGGCTGTGTAACCACCTTGGCCATATTTCTCCCAGCCGAGAGTTCCCTGTTTCTCTCTTTGGCTGCTTTAAGGCCACTATGCACTGTGGAGGAGATAATATATGTGCTAGTGTATGAGAGAATCTGTCCCTCTATCTATAACGGGACACTGCTAAAATAAATAGGCCCAAAATTGTAATGACTTCTTTTGTACCTGCAAGTTAAGGAAGATCACATGATTCTTGAAAATCCCAGCTCTTGTTAAAAGACCTAAATGACCAAACTAAGCAAGACAGATTGAATAGCAAGCCACAGAGTAAATGAAATTTACAAACAGGTCAAATACTTTTAATAAGGAATACATTAGAGAAAATTGCAATATAAGACCTCGGCAGGAGCGGGATTTGGCTTTCCCTGTATCAGTCACATCCACTTAAATGGCAGATCACGTGGGAAACATACCTCCTAGATAGATGCCACAGTTTGAATGTATAGAGCTGGAAATGCATTTATTTCAGTAGGACACCATAGGATTCTAAGGATCTGTGTTTGCTGGATCAGAGTTGATGTCATGGGAGTTTTAGGTCTGGAATAAGTAGAGTATGGCCCTTAAACTACAAAATCTGTAGCTAGATGAGTCCTTGGCTTATTTGTGAGCATAGATGCTGACAGTGTTTACTGATGTAAGGAATAATATTTTACCAAGAAATCATGTTCTGTCACTCTTCTTCTTGCATTTAGATTTATTTAATGAAAAGCTGATAAGGACATGTACGGGTGTCAAGATTGATGAAGGTTTATTGTGCTATTGGCGCAGCCTTTATACTGTAATATGGAATTATCCTTATCAGCCTGACAGGTCTGTAGATGCATCAGTTCTCTCCCTTGCAGAGCTATTACCCAGTGACTATTTAAATAAACTGGCTGGCTGAACCTTTTCATACCTTTGACTCTGACTCTAATATATCTGGAAAGAATGCTTGGCAGAACAGCAGGAGAGTACACACCAAAAGCAGAATGAAAGAAATGTTGGGTTTTGAGTTGAGTTGCTGAGAATAATATTTCTTATGAATTTTTATTCAAGAATAAAGATTTTCATTGTTTGAGCAAATCCAAGATGAGCTTCAAAAGGGTGCACGAACAATTTGAATTTAAAAGTAATTGAATTATTTAAAAAAAAATCCCAAATCAACCTTACCTTGAGAGGGATACCTGTGTAAGGGAGAAAACAAATTGATCCAAAGCCCATTGAAATCAATGGGAGTATTTCCTTGGGTCAGGCCGATAGCTGATAAGGTTCAGGAAACATCTATTGAGGGAATAATCTCATTGTTCTTGAACAAGGACTCTTGGCCATTGATACCATTATTGTTGCTTGGTAAACGGAAGCATTGTTGTACAATTTGCTTTAAGGGTGGTAGGCTGCTTCAGGAAATGTGAACAGAGGTTCAGTCAGAGTTTGAGATTCAGGATATTGGAGTGCAGAAGCACATTTCAGCTCCATCCCAGCCAGCCAGACACTTCCAAATGCCTTGGTAGCCCACAAACAAAATGGGGACTATCAGTTTCCACAAATGATTGCAACTAGGACCTGGGGATTAAGCAGTATTGTTGAAGGCTTCATGGAGAGTATTTGTTTATTTACAAAGACTGTTAGAATGTAAGTTTTCTGCTGGAGCGTGTGATGAAGTGTAAGTGTTGCAAAGATTTTGGTCAAAAGGCCAATTTTGCATCTTAACCAGAACCTGGCAGGCAGCCAGAGAGACTCTGAAAATTCACTAATTTTACTTTAGTTTCATTATATCCTTTTTTTGTTTCCATAATTTTTAATCAAATAATTATTTTCCTTCTCTAATATCAGTCTCAGCTTCTATTAAGATTTGAAGAAATCAATTTTGCTTGTCATTGCTGTAGTGTTTCTTGAAGTGTTTGCACCTCAGTAGAAAGAACTTGCATAAAAAGAGGCTTAACATCTTCTCTTTGTTTATGAACATCTATTGACATAAATATTTTAATATTGTTAAGTGGCTAATGTTTATGAGGGTACTAAATATTGTGCAAAACTGTAATAAATGTTACATCAGTAAAGTCTAGGGAGTAATGCTGGAATGAGTCTTTAAAACAGCAAGAGAATGGTATTTTTAGGTTTACACTTAATTTCTTGGGAAACAAAATGTATCCAGTCTCAGAATAAATGTGGTAGTGCTGCCAGAAGGAAAGAAATACTTTACACATCTGTCAAGTTCCAAAGGGGTAGCCATGTTAGTCTATTGCAGAAAAACAACAGAGTCCTGTGGCACTTTTAAAGACTAACAGATTTATTTATCACATGAGCTTTTGTGGGAGAAAGTGGGATTTTCTCCCATGAAAGCTCATGTGATAAATAAATCTGTTAGTCTTTAAGGGTATGTCTACACTAGCAATTTTGGTCAACTTAAGGATCCTTAAGTCGACCTAAATTACTGCTGGTCTACACTAGACTTTCATTAAGTTGACTTAAGAAATTCCTTAAATCGACTTAATGAAAGCTTAAGTCGACTTAATAAGAACCACCCATTAGGTCGACTTAAGCCTTAAGTCGACTCCTTAAGTTGACTTAAGGATGGTGTGGACATGAAGTAACCCTTAAGTCAACTTTATTAAGTCGACTTAAGGGTGGTTAGGTTGACTTTAAAAAGTGGACTAAGCCGACTTAACTTTAAGTCAACTTAGTCCATTTTGTTAAGTTGACTTAATAAGGTCGGCTTTAAGTCAACTTAAAGCTGATCTTATTAAGACGACTTAACAAAGTCGACGTAACTTTTTCTAGTGTAGACATAGCCTAAAAGTGCCACAGGACTCTGTTTTTTTTACACATCTGTGTAATCTTAAATTAGGACTTAGCATTTCTTGAGCAGAGTAAAACAGATGCTATGTGAGTCTAAAAGAAACAACACATTGGGCTGTCCACTGCAATTAAACAAATTGAAAAGAGAATGTTCAATTACAGTAGGAATTGGTAAGTGATTTTTAAATAGTCTTCTCAGGGAAAAAATGCACCCACTTAGAAAGGTACATTTATGGTCAATGGAAACATACTTCTCTTAAACAAGAAGTATTTATAAGCAAAACAGGTAAGATGCCAGGCAAAAACAGGCTTTTAAACATCTCAAGATCCAGCTAAGATCTAGGATCATAGAATCATAGAATAATAGGGTTGGAAGGGACCTCACGAGGTCATCTAGTCCAACCCTCTGCTAAAAAGCAGGACCACTCCCACTAAATCACCCCAGCCAGGGATTTGTCTAACCGAGCCTTAAAAATCTCCAAAGATGGAGATTCTACCACCTCCCTAGATAGCCCATTCCAATGCTTCACCACCCTCCTAGTGAGAAAGTTTTCCCTAATATCCAACCTTGACCTCCTCAGCTGTAATTTGAAACCATTGCTCCTTGTTCTGTCCTCTGTTACCCTCGAGAACAGCCTAGCTCCCTCCTCTTTCAAGCAACCCTTCAAGTAGTTGAAGGTTGCTATCAAATCCCCCCTCAGTCTTCTCTTCTGTAGACTAAATAAGCCTAGTTCCTTCAGTCTCTCCTCATAAGTCATGTGCACCAGCCCCCTAATCATTTTTGTTGCCCTCTGCTGGACTCTTTCTAATTTGTCCACATCCTTTCTGTAGTGGGGAGCCCAAAACTGGACACAGTATTCCAGATGCGGCCTGACCAGTGTTGAATAGAGGGGAATTATCACATCCCTCGATCTGCTGGCAATACTCCTACTGATGCAGCCTAATATGCCATTGGCCTTCTTGGCAACAAGGGCACACTGTTGGCTCATATTCATCTTCCCGTCCACCATAACCCCCAGGTCCTTTTCTACAGCGCTGCTACTTAGCCGATCGGTCCCCAGCCTGTAGCAGTGCATGGGATTTTTCCATCCTAAGGGCAGGACTTTGCACTTGTCTTTGTTGAACCTCATGAGGTTTCTTTTGGCCCAGTGTTCGAATTTGTCCAAGTCTCCCTGGATCCTGTCCCTGCCCTCCAGCGTATCTACCATTCCCCCCAACTTGGTGTCATCCGCAAACTTACTAAGCACGCAGTCTATTCCATCATCAAGATCATTAATGAAGATGTTGAATAGAACCGGCCCCAGGACCGACCCCTGGGGCACTCCACTCATTACCAGTTGCCAACCAGACATCGAGCCATTGATCCCTACCCGCTGAGCCCATTGATCTAACCAGTTTTCGATCCACCTTATGGTCCACTCAAGATCTCAAGATCCTTTTGTTTACGAGAGGTTACACTGAGCCCTGGGCTACATTGCTGTGTGATTTTGGTGGCAATTGAAGGGAGATACACAAAGTACTTAAAATACCTTGCATATCTCCCTCTGATTGCCTACCGCCTGCTTACCACGGTGTCTTCAGTATGATAAGTTGGAGGGAAATCCCTTCCCTCTGACTCAGTACTACACTCCTTGTCAGGGTGGTCTTACTCAATTGACTTCCTGATCGGCTTAAATTGGACAATCCTATTTTCACTCTGGCACCCTCCCAAAATTTAGGAGTATTCAAATTTAGGATTCCAAGTTTTTCCTAATATCTAACCTAAATCTCCCTTGCTGCAGATTTTGCTGATTACTTCTTGTCCTATCTTCGGTGGACATGGAGAACAACTAATCACCATCATTTTTATAAAAGCCTTTAACATATTTGAAGGTTAGCAGATGTCCCCTTCAGTCTTCTTTTTTCAAGACTAAATATGCCCGTTTTTTAAAAAAAAAAGTCATTTCTCCAAGTTTTTTAAACCTTTTATCATTTTTGTTGCTCTCCTCTGATCTACCCATTCCAGTGGGCCCATAAGAAAAACAATGATGTACAGCATACAGAAGTGGTCCTCAAACTTTTTTCATTTGCAGACCCCTAAAAATTTTTGAGTGGAGGTGTGGACCCCTTTGAAAATCTGAGATATAGTCAGTGGACCTCCAGAGGTCTATGGACCACAGTTTGAAAACCACTGTCTATGGTAAGGATGACCTTTCATGGAACCCACAGGTTGAAAACCACTGGTATACGAGATTGGGAATCTTAGGTCCTCCTCATGTCAAATGCAGACCATGTTGAGTGGATGCATCTTTCAGTGGTGCCTGGGACAGACTCAGTGATGGCATTGATGGAGGTGCAGTTTAGTAGATGACTGTGTAAATTGTGTAATGACAGTATTGCTGAGAATAGAGATATTTACTGACCTATGGGGCAAATGTACATTATGGACATTTTTTCATTAGAAATGGGTCTGAACTGGAACCTGAATCTCAACAACTTGAGACTTTGAGGGTTAGGATTTGGTCCAGTCCTCATGATTTGAATATGTCTCTAATGAACTAACCTGGAATCTTGAATCTAAAGACTTCCAGACTTTTAAGAGCAAGTCATTATGAAATAAAGACCCCATCTTGGATCTAAATTTTTTTGATCAGGGACCATATGTAACTTGGAATCCTAAATTTGAATACTCCTAAATTTTGGGAGGGTGCCAGAGTGAAAATAGGATTGTCCAAAATTTTTCTCAATTTAACCTCTTGGGTCCATCTTTAACTTCTCTCTTAAATAGTTGCAGCATTAGCCACAAAATTCTGAAAATTGTCCTCTCAAGTTTTTGCTTTGTTTTTGCATGAAGCTATTCAAAATGCCAAAATGTTTACAAATCATCTACATGCACACTTTATAAACTATGAGTATAGGTTACCATACACCCACATTTATGGGGAGTATTTATCCACCATTTCCATGTCTGATGACTTAGATACAGCCTAGTCTGGTCTGTTCCCATTATTTGCTTACCCGAATTAGCCAAGAATGGAAACATGAGTAGAACAAAGCTTTTCCAATAATGTAAACAGAGTGCCTGTTCTTCAGAAACCACTTCTTTACTATCAATAGCCATGTGAGATTAAACTACACCAGAATATGGTGCCTGTCAAGAAAATAAATTATAATAGCTAGGGGCTGTTGAATAATAAATGCAATATAATTTTGGCAGCATTAAATATGAAGTAATGTTCTGAGATGTTTAACTACAAATGATGTGCAGTGTTTCTTTACAAACAGTGAACAACAAGAATGGATCAAGTCACTAACAAGGAGAAGGGCATCACTGTTGCTGGTCATGCCTTCCACATGTGACACACCTTTTGGTCATTTCAATTGTGGAATTAGTGCTCCTAGCAGCTAAACTACTTTTCAACTCATAACCAGAGTTCAGATTCCAATCTCAGGTGCGTGGGCATATGACAGGAGGGACTCCATTGAAGTGAGTGGTGCTACTCTAGTTTTATATCAATTTAAATTAGGTCAGGATTTAGCAGGAATATAGTGAGTGAGCACATCTGTGTGAGCACAGATCTGGGCCCAGAACACCTGTTTTTGGTCAAGTAGGTGCATAGGGATTTCAGCAGTAAACTGGTCAGCATAATTCCAGGCTGTTATTTCCATGCTCTGTAAAGAAATGTTGACAAGTAAATTTGTTCTGAACATGAATTACATTTTCATTTATTAATTGATTCCCCCCACTCTCCTTTCTGTTCTTTAGAAATAAAATGGACTAATGGGCTCTGGGGAAAAGAAGACCTTACTCTGAATACTTTTGGATTACATTATAGATGTATGTGGTTAAGGTACTAAAAAAAATATGCATGATGATGGCAAAGTTGGATGACAGATAAAAACTTTCATCAGACTGACATAGTTCCTGAATGGGAAGGGGAGTTCAGAAACAAGAAAGAGGCTGAGTGGGAAATGACCATTATGGGGAGGGGGAATATATCACTAGAGAGTTGAGTGAGAAGGGAATGGTATTGGGAGGGTCACATGACCTAGAGCACAAGGAAGAGGATACAAATCAGTACCCTGATTTTATTTTATTAGTTAATAAAACCATTGATTTATATAAGCCCACAGAGAATTTGTCCTAAAAGAGTTTGTCTAATGGACATGGGTCATGAGTAAATACTGATTGACTTTGGAACTATGGGGCTTTAAACCAGTTCAGGGTCTGCCCCATGTGCTGAACAGATCAGAAAGAGTGAGAGAGGAGCCACAGGTTTAGTGAGATTTGGGATTAATGTAGAAGCAGAAATTCCAGCTGTGCTAAGGAGTCTGATTGCATTCCTGTCATCCATCATGGATGTTAGAAGAGGTAGAAGTATTAAAAAAAAGTTGCATCTTGCCTACCGTGGAAGTTGTTGCAGAGTGAATTCTTTGTATCAGTTTTCACTGCAGAAGATGTGAGGGAGAATCCCATACTGAGCCATTCTTTTTAGGTGACAAATCTGTGGAAATTGTCACAGACAGAGATGTCAATAGAGGAGTTTTTGGAACACATTGATAAATTAACCAGTTATCAGTCACCAGGACCATATGGTACTCACGCAAGTTTTCTGAAGGAACTAAAATGTGAAATTGCAGAACTACTAATTGTGATACATAATCTATCATAGAAATAAGATTCTGTTCCTGATGACTAGAGAATTGTTAATGTGATGCCAATTTTATAAAAGGCTACAAAAGCAATCCTGGCAATTACAGGCAGATAAGTCTAGCTCCATTACCAGGTAATTGGTTGAAACTATATTAAAGAACAGAATTATCGGACATGTAGACAAACACGATTTTTTGGGGAAGTGTCAACAAGGCTTTTGTAAAGAGAAAACATGCCTCATCAATATATTAGAACTGAGGGGGTCAACAACTGTGTGGACAAGGGAGATCCAGTTGATATAGTGTACTTGAACTTTCAGAAAGCCTTTGACATAATCCCATATCAAAGGCTCTTAAGCAAAATAAGCAGTTGTGGGATAAGAGGGCAGGTTCTTTCATGGTTAAAAATAGGAAAGAAAGGACATGAATCAATGGTCAGTTTTCACAGCTGAAGGTGGTAAATAGTGGGGACTGCCAAGATCTGTATGGGCACCAATAGTGTGCAACATATTCATAAATGATCTGGAGAAAAGAATAAACAGTGAGGTGGTAAAGTTTGCAGATGATATAAAATTACTCAAGACCATTAAGTCCAAAACTGACTATGAAGAGGTATAAAGGGATCCCACAGAACTGGGTTACTGGGCAACAAAATGGCAGATGAAATCCAATGTCGGTGAGTGCAAAATAGTGCACACTGGAAAACATAGTTTCAATTATACATACAAAATGATGGGATCTAAATTAGCTGTTACCACTCAAGAAAGAGATCTAGTAGTTATTGTGGATAGTTCCCTGAAAACATCTGCTCAGTGAGCAGCAGCAGTTGAAAAAGCTAACAAAATGTTAGGAATCATTAGGAAAGGGATAGATAATAAGTTGGAAAATATCGGAACGCCATTATATAAATCCATGTATGCACATATCTTGAGTATTGTGTGCAGATCCGTTGCCCCATCTAAAACAAGATATATTAAAATTGGAAAAGGTATCAAGAATGTCAATAATATGATTAATGGTATGGAACAGCTTCCATCTGAGGAGAAACTGAAAAGGTTGGGACTGTTCATCTTAGAAAAGAAACAAATAATGGCATTTATAATTGAGGTCTAAGGAATCATGAATAGAGAAATCTTATTTGTCCCTTCACATAACTTAAGGGCCAGGAATCACTCCATTAAATTAATAGGCAGCAGGTTTAAAACAAGCATAAGGAAATATTTTACACACACAGAGTCAACCTTTGGAAATCATTGCCCATGGATGTTGTGAAGACCAAAAGTAAAATAGGGTTAAAAAAATAATTAAATAAATTAATGGACTTACAAATTTATAATAATCCATCAATGGTTATTAGCCAAAATGGCCTAAAACGGACCCAATCCTCTGGCTTTTCCTAAACCTCTGAGTGCCAGAAACTGGGACCGGGCAATTGCTGTGTTCTGTTCTTTTCCTCTGAAGTATTTGGCATTGGCCATTGTTGGAAGACAGGATTATGGATTAAGTGGATCATTGGATTGACCCAGTGTGGCCATTCTTATCTTCTCATGGCCTGGTAATGTTCTAATTATTGTAATTTAATTTTTATGGTACAGCCCATAATCTAACACGTATGTACCAGTATAGTAATAAAACAGCCGTGAAAGGAATTAGAAATCCACGGCTTTATGTCTTTCCAATTAAGTGATGGCAGAAAGTTTGCAATTCACAAATCTTTAATCCTTATCACTGTTGATTCCCAGTATCCTTGTGATTCGTTATTAATTCTTTAACTATTTTTAAATGAATATGCATCCTGCTTTGTTTTCAGCACACCCTTAATTCATTTCAGATGGCTGCCATTCACTTCATTTTGGCTCCACTGACTGGTGTGACTTCCTTTAACAAAATACAGGGGCTGATGTGTCACTGATCCCTGTGTGAGTGTGCAGAAGTTGGGATGCTGCAAAGATCCTCTGCACTTCCTGCACAGATTTCAGGCACAGCTGCAGCCCTTGTATTCTTCATCAAGCGTCCCTCGTGGGATGACTAGGGCAAAGCCATAGCCATTTCCCTTCTTCCTTCTACACCATCCAGCAGAGCATGCTGCATCCTTTAGAGGGATGATACAGTAAGAACACTCCCTCCCTTCTTAGGCAGAATCCCTTCCCAGTACTCCCGTGGGCTTTTGCCCTACCCCTGGACCACACGTCTTCTAGACTAAGGTGATGTATGGTGCAGGAAGACACAGTGGTCCCAGTTCTCCAGTATGTTTGAGCCACTTGCGGTGCTGCTTTGGTGCAAAGCTGGCCTGAAGTTGATATAGCTGCCTGAGCCCTGGTCTACACTGACAGTGAAGTTCGACATAATGCTGCTTACCTCAACCTTCTGCAGTCTGTGTCTCCACTGTCAGAGCAGTACATTTGAAAAAAATGGAACTGTAATTCGACCTGCTAACACCACCGCTGCAAGTGGCATAGCACTGAGGTCTAAATCTACTATTCAAATTTAGCTTTGTGTAGCTAAAGAACTAAAGAGCAGGATTTTCCTGTCTGCTTACACCATAACAACATGGCACCTCCTCTACCTACAGCCCCAGAAAGTTTTCAGTTAATTCCTCTATCTGCATGCAGCACTGTTGTGCCTGCAGCAGAGAAACAGCAAGGAAAACTTTTACTGCTTTTTTGTTTGTTTGTTTAACTTTATAGAACAGAGGAGGAGGAGTGAGCAGGGGATGATGGCCTCCCCACAAGTCTACAGAAGAGAAGACTGAGAGGGGATTTGATAGCAACCTTCAACTACTTGAAGGGGTGCTCCAAAGAGGAGGTAGGTAGGCTGTTCTCGATGGTAACAGAGGACAGAACAAGGAGCAATGATTTCAAGTTACGGCAGGGGAGGTCGAGATTGGATATTAGGAAAAACTCTCTCACTAGGATGGTGGTGAAGCATTGGAATGGGTTACCTAGGGAGATGGTGGAATATCCTTCTTTGGAGATATTTAAGGCCCGGTTAGACAAAACCTTAGGTGGGATGATTTAGTGGGAGTGGTCCTGCTTTTAGCAGGGGGTTGGACTAGATGACCTCATGAGGTCCCTTCCAGCCCTATTATTCTATGATTAAGCCCCCGTGCCTATTACCCACAGTGCAATGCATTTCAGGAAGTAACATGAGCAGTGGGGACGTGAGACCCTGAGCAAGCAATTTGCTGTGATCACTTGCCTTTGCCTTCTGTAATTCGACAGCCTAAAATTGAATTACAATCCCACCCACATTGTAGACAAGCCCTTCAGAATACAGAGCCGCTCATCCACCACCCTCATGTCAGACACCAGTGAAAGGGCACTTTCAAGTCTCCCTTGGGCCTGGGTGCTCCCCAACAGCTATTTCACCCCTTGTGATTGATGGCAGCCAGTGGACATTTATTTTGTTTCTTTTCTAAGCTTGGACAGCCCTTCTGGGCCATTTCTGCCAGCAACTCAGTCTGACAGGCCACTCACCCCTCTGCTCCAAGTCCCCCACTTCTCACTCTATCTCCCAAGCCCCGCACTGCACTCTCTAGCCCCCAAGCCACCCATCTCCTGCTCTACTTACCCCCACTCCCCCAAGACTCCTAACTCCTGCTCTACTCACCCCTGCTCCCCGTGCTCCCCCACCTCCTACTCTACTCACCCTCTACTTTCCCAAATCCCTTCATCGTGCCTCTCTACTCACCCCCAGGGTGCCTTGCAGGACCACACTGGAAGCCAGCTTGCTGGCTGCATGGTGCAGACCCCCCAGGATGCCTCACAGGACAATACTGGAGGCTGGCTGCACGGCGCAGCAGTCACGTGCCACTGTTGGCCCACCTCGTCCCCTGGGGCTGACCAGCTGGCCAGGGGGCAGGGTGAGAGCGCCGCATGGAGTGCAGCTTCTGGCCAGCCCCAGGGCCAGCCAAGACTCCTGCCAATGGTGGCTGGGTCCACTCCCCAAGTCTAGGCCACACGTTTGACACATCTGGTTAAGGTCATTTGTGTGCCCTGACCCCTCCCTGCCTTAAGCAGTTTAAACTTACATGGAAAGTGCATTCTTTAGGGTCCAGAATATTTATTGCCTTTTGTTTGTGAAGCACAGAGTACATATGTTAGTCACAATTAATTTCTATTCCATTTCAGTCTGGTGATCCAACTCCGCCAGAGTTCTTTGTAAGGGTTATGTTAGCTTTGTCAGGGGCATGCAGAGAAATTTAACTTTGATCCCTTTTGGGGTGGAGTCGGTGAACATGTTGTGTGTCCCCATCCTGGGAGGAGCATGCCCTCTCCCTCCCCAGTCTGGGGAAGAGAAGCTCATTCTTCCCTCTCTCCCCTGACCCCACTCCGGGAGTAGCAGCTCGCTGTCTGTTCCCTCCTCCGTATCCTTGACCCCAGGAAAAGCAGCTTGTTCCCTTCCCTGCCAAGCTTCAGGGCCAGAGGAGTTCTGTGCCCCTGATAATTATTGGAGGGGCCCATGCCCTTGCACATAGAATCATAGAATAATAGGGATGGAAGGAACCTCACGAGGTCATCTAGTCCAACCCCTGCTAAAAAGCAGGACCACTCCCACTAAATCACCCCAGCTAGGGTTTTGTCTAACTGGGCCTTAAAAATCTCCAAAGATGGAGATTCTACCACCTCCCTAGGTAACCCATTCCAATGCTTCACCACCCTCCTAGTGAGAAAGTTTTTCCTAATATCCAACCTCGACCTCCCCAGCTGTAATTTGAAACCGTTGCTCCTTGTTCTGTCCTTGGTTACCATCGAGAACAGCTAGCTCCCTCCCCTTTGGAGCACCACCTCAAGTAGTTGAAGGTTGCTATCAAATCCCCCCTCAGTCTTCTCTTCTGTAGACTAAATAAGCCTAGTTCCTTCAGTCTCTCCTCATAAGTCATGTGCCCGAGCCCTCTAATAATTTTTGTTGCCCTCTGCTGGACTCTTTCTAATTTGTCCACATCCTTTCTGTAGTGGGGAGCCCAAAACTGGACACAGTATTCCAGATGTGGCCTGACCAGTGTTGATTAGAGGGGAATTATCACATCCCTCGATCTGCTGGCAATACTCCTACTGATGCATGCTCCTGGTCTTTGTATATCTTGTTTGAACAGGCTACAGCTTCTGAGAGAAATGCCTATATCTTGTCAATTACCTTGGAGAATTAAGTTCAGTAAATTCTATATGCTGGTGTGGTGGTGAAAACACTGTCCAGTTTATTACTTCACTGTCTTCCTTCAAATCACTTCTTAAAACTCCTTTTGCTGTAAAGCCTATAACAACTTGACAGTGGTTAGGCAGCTGGTGAGCTCAGATAATGGTCTATCATGCTGACTGTTCTTGGTTCATTTTTTTCTTGCACTTCCCCTTTCCGTCTGCATTGTTACCCCCCTTTGACCTGAGTGGGTAGGCAATATGCAGGATGTTTCTATTAGGAGAAGAAATTGCTTACTGAGTCAGGTTTTTCTTTGATGCAATCCTATCCATTTACAACGAGTATACATGAAGTTCTGTTACCCAACATAGCTGGAATCAAATAAGGCACAGTTTCTTTGCTCATAATTATACGCCTCCTTCCAGCCAGCCCAGTTTTCTTTCTTAGCTTTCTCTCAGGGCTACCTTACCAGTGTTTTTCTCGTTATCTTTTTGTCTGTCCTGCTGCCTTCTCCTAGTTGCTTCTTTTGCTTTTGCTAACAGACACACACTGTGGTCTGCCAGAGGCAGGTGTTCAGTTTGATACCAGTTTGTGGGAATGAACACTGAAGCCCGGTCTTAAAACAACTCTCTTTATTGTAAATCAAGTGTTTACCAAGACGATAAGAAGCCCTTGATCGCCTTAAGCAGGCTACTAAAGGGTGGGGGGCCCACGGGTTCACGGCACCTCACAGTCAAACTGGATACTGATGGTCCGTGATGACTTCTCAGGGGCTGCATTCAAGCCCACTGCTTTTTGTACTCGTGGAGAAAGTGCCGTGCTGAGGCTGTAGCCCCTCCCCCCATATATGGTAAAATTGCGTTAGCATTAACATCAATTGGCTGTTAACTAGACCACACAGCTGAGAGGAAGTCTGGCACAGGCCTGTGCTGCTTGCAGCAGGCAACACAGACACTGTTGGCAGGAAACGCTTACCACAGCTACCAACTCTAGCAGTTCACAGAAAAGACAGACAAGCTTACTATATATTTTTTGCTTTTTAAAATGGCTTCTCTTAGGCCAAGAGAAGAGCCTAACTCAGCCTTATCACTACTCGTGTGATAAAATCTTCAGGCCCGAACTGGCCTGCGCACTACACACATCGATACCAAACCATACTCAGCACCCTATGTAACCTCGCTGCCCACCTATCTCAGCTCCTGGCTGGCCTTGCATGTGGCCTATGGTTTGAATGTGGTGTCCTAGGGGTGCGTCTACATTGGCAACTTAGGTCGACTTAAGGACGCTTAAGTTGACCTACACAAAGCCACGTCCACACTGGGCTTTTATTAAGTCGACTTAAGCGCTTCTTTAAGTTGACTTAATAACAGCTTAAGTCAATTTAATAACACCGTCTCTGAAGGTCAACTTAAGCCTTAAATCAACTTCTTAAGTCAACTTAAAGCCAGTGTGGATGGCTATGTCTACTGTTAAATTCACTTAACAAGGTCGACTTAAGTTGACTTAAAGTGTAGCCACTCTACGTCGACTTAACAAGGTCAACTAAGTCGACTTAAAGTCGACCTTAAGTTGACTTACAGAGTCGACATAACTTTACAAGTGTAGACATAGTCCTAGTGTTTCAGCTGTCTTACTCCAAAAAGTGCTTACATTTATCCCAAATGAAGGGTGGCCATCACACACACACTGGTTTCAATGAGGTTTCTCCCAGTTTCCAGCATCACAGTAACTACCTGTTGTCTCGTGTCTTAAACTTAAAGTCTACAGCCTCTAGGACAGGTGCTGTGTATGTCCATCACTTAGCACAATGCTACTGCAATATAAATAATAATAAATGATGTTGCATTTAGACAGTGCAGAGTTACTTTGTGCTGTATTCCTATCTTGTTGGTTTAAGACAGTATGAAATAACAGCAGAGAGCTTCCATGCCTTGAGATAAATACATATATCAGGTTTGCTGCTCTCTGTGTAGCTATTTAGGATAGTGGATAATATTTGCTAATGGGTGGAAACAACATTAAAAGGATTCTATAGTATTAAGTTTTAAAATCAATTTTTTCTTATACTAGGTTTTGTTCCTAAGAGCACTTTAGAAGTTGAACATTTAATTTAATTCTGTTTGCAAATTGTATTTATCTCTCTCCATTTATATAACTCATTTGGCTGGTAGTTATTGAAAAATCTGAAGCCATTTGTTTGCTTCCTAGTTTCTATGCTAGAGCATGATGACATCTGCTCTGCTTGATATTGTCTGTGTCATATGCAGAATGCTGAGGCAAGATTTTATGACTGTTACTCCCTTGGGAACATCAAGAAAATGAGATATATATCTCATGAGGCTGTTCCAGTGAGCAAAATTTTCAATAAATATATTAGGTTGGAACAATGCTGATTTTTGCCTGAGGCAGATCTGGTCCAGCTATTTATATTGCACCAAAAGAGTGTGCATGCTGCTCACTCCCTCTTTCCTGACTGCTGAGTTCTCCAGAATTGTCAGCCCTGAATATTCAAGTATCATATATCAAGGCCCCTTGTGAGATCTGCTCTAAAGTCAGATGATTTTAAGTGTAAGGAAGGTCTGAGTGTGAAGCAAGGTCTGAGTGTTTGAGGGCACTCCCCCTGCTCAATCAGCTGAAAGTGTGGCACCTTATTTGAATGGGCTTTGTATTTGCCTGAGTGTATTTAGCATAGTTTCGCTGTATATGGATAAGCCCACCTAGGAGCTGGGCATGATTGGAAATGGTTATGTATGGCTGGTTTGGGGTTACAAATCCTCTTTGTGTTAACTGCAGGGGCAATGAAATGTCTTTTGATTGTATGAACTATGTTCAGCCTGTTCTGATGAAAAATTCACTCTCACCTAAATAGAGCTCAAAAGGGTGGCAGATGGATGCTCCAACATTGTAAGAGAAGAGGGAGGGATTGAGGGGGTTTGCTGCTGAAATTGCCCTAGCTTTGCCAAAGGGCTAAGCCTCAGGCAATGCTTAATCCTCCTTCTCATTGTTAAAAGATGGAGTTAATGATTCTGATTGGAGTCTTCTGCTTGAAGCAGGGACATTGCTCCTGTGTCAGCAGAAAGGTTTTTCCATAAACTGAAATCACTCTAAGGGTGCATCTACACTGGCAAATTAAGTTGATGTAAACAGGCTTAAATTGACTTAATTTGCTCTGCATCTACACTTGAGTTTCCTTAATTCGACTTCAGCAGTTCCTTAAGTCGAATTAAGGAAAAGTTAGTTTGAATGAGTAAAACCTCGTTTTGCTTTGAACTAGCCCTTAATTCGAATTAAGTCAATGTGGCCATGTTAGTTCGAACTAATTGCTTAGTTCGAACTAGCATTCTAGTGGGGCCATGCTAGTTCAAATTAAGTGAATTCGAACTAACTAAAATTAGTTCGAATTAACTAATTCGAATGAATTTTGGTAAGTGTAGACATAGCTTAAGAGCTGAAATCACTTGAGATTCTGGGAGACCTTGATTGACAAACAGCAGAGAGGAGTGATGAGCAGTTGGTGCTTGCAGATGGCAGGAGCGAGCAGATGTTGGGAGCTATGAGTGATCAATACAAGCAGATGGTGGGAGCCAGCACATGGGGACTTGCTGAGGCCCAGAGATGGCAGAAGGCAGCAGCAGAGTGGGCCTGATCAAGTCTGTATCAGCAAGATCCTGCAGGAAGGGACTGGCTGAGCTCCCCCCATCCCCAACACTAAGCCACACAGAAATTTGAAGTTATGTATGTTTCTGGTGATTCCATTTCCGTCTGCTACTGTTCTCCCATGAACAGTTCCTGTCATAGCATTATCCTCCATAATGGCAGCTATGGCATCATCTATCTTCCCAGTTTGGTGTTTGATAGGCTTTATCGCCTGCACTTGACTTTCCCATCGTGTGGCACTCAGTGGTTTCAGTGTCAGAGAGGATGTTCCCAGATGTTGCTTCAAAATTTGCCATCAATGAGTTGATGCAGAGAAAAATACATAGATGCTTTGAATTACATTAAAAAATTCAGCAGCCTCACTAGATGCTGATTTTGCATCACTGACCACCAAGTTCAATGAATGAGAACTGCATGGGGCAAAAAGAGCTCAAGGTTTTAACCCTCTGATCCGTGTCTGCATTCCTCTGTTCTTTCCTCTCATGTTGGCACCGTTATCATAGCTCTAATCTCTCATGTCAGCTATCGCAATTCCCGTATCTTCCAGCTTTTTAAGAAGCACATTTGTCATACCAGCTCCTGTAGTATCATCAGTGTCAATAATTCTAGAAAATGCTCTCTGACAGTCACCATTGCAGGGACATTTTCACTAGGTTCTGTTGTTGTTACAAAACGCACCATTAAAGTCATTTGTTCTGCATGGCTGATCTCAGGGGTGCAGTCCAGAATAACAGAGTCATATCTTGCTGACTTCAGATCTGTCACAATCTTCTGTTTGACTTTTGTTGCCGGTAACGGTATGATCTCATTCTGAATTGTTTTTCCAAGGTTGTGGTGTGTGTAGATTTCTTGGTTGGTGACTCTTCTTAGATGCTCCTGGAGTACTGCATCAAACTCAGCCATCAGCTCAACAATTTTAAGGAAGTTTCTATTGTTTGGCATATACAGCTGATCTGAAGTGCCATGCAGTGCTAGCTTTTGGGTAACGAGAATTCTCACAATGGCAATGAGCCTTTTCAGAACATTTTGCCAGTAAAGAGACTCTGGGGCAATCTTCTCTTGATGCTGATCATCTATGGTGGCCTTTAACCTTAGTCTCATCTCAAGCTCTTTCCACTTATGGAATGCTCTCTGATGATTTGCTGCCTTCTCATGGCATGCCAGATTTCTAGTAATATTTTTCCAGTCCTTTGTTCCTGCAGAACCCAATGTAACTGGAACATTAGACTGAAAGGGTTTGCAACAAAAACGGTATGCAGCTTTCTGGGTTTTTAAGTATATAAGCCATGGCTACTCCACTTTGTTACCATTGGGGATTTCACGCCAGTAATGAGTTGGATGGAAACTTCCATTTTCATTGTCTTTGGGGAACATGAAGTTTTTCACTTGCTGTGGCCCATGCAGTAAAGGAAGTCCTTCACGCTTCTGCTCAAGTGGGTCCACAGCCCTGGATCATCTAGACTTAAGGAACTAAACTCAGCAGCAGCTGTTTCTTGTGCTTCCACCACACTCTTCTCTGATCTACACTTTTCTTCAAGAATATGCAAGGTTACATCCATTGGATATGGATGCTGCAGGAGCTGCCAGGTCACTTGCACTCTGATTAACTGGAAGATCAGGCATCTCCTCACCACTCACATCCTCACTGGGGCCAGAAGGCTCACCGTGAACACTTGTATCTATGTATCTCAGGAGAGCTCCTTCCTGCTTAGATAGAAAAGCTTCCTTTGCTTTCTTTCTTTTTCTGAATGCTGCCCCAGAGGGGCGTTTTCTTCTTTCACTCATGACTGCTCTGTGCCAGCTATAGTGGCTCTCAACACTTAGTTGAAGGGGAGAAATAAGTAGAGCCCTGAGTGGATACAAAAATGTGGATCTGGAACCAGACCACACCCACCCAATGTCATCTTCATCCAATATATGATCCGCATGCCATGTTTTATGTGGATCCGGAACTGCATCCACAACTGAGCTTGGGCTCACAGTCAGCATTTTAGAATTTGATTGGCTCATTCACCACATGGGTCCCACCCATTTTTTCCTTTTCTTGTTTGTGATTTGCATGCTGTGTTGTCAATCAGATTTCCTTGGCCATCTATGAAATTTCAGATTGACAGAATGGCATACAAACCACGAACAAGAAAATGGAGAAATGGGCAGGGAAGGCATGGAGAATGAGCCAATCAAAGGACAGCATGCTAACTGATTAACAGTGAGTGGTCTCTCTAAGCCCCAGCCTGTTGTGAATGAGACTCTGATTGGCTGGCAGACCACCAATCAGAGCTCAGTTGGGATTGGCTGGAGCACTTCCTTGTTCCCCTGTCTGCTGCTGCTGAGGAGATCGTAGCAGCAGCTGCAGGGATAGAGCATAAAAATAGAATCCGCAGCCATGGCCAGTCCACAACAATGGGGCTGTGGATGCGGTCACCTGCGGATCTAAGCGGATACCCGCGGATCTTCAGGGCTCTACAAATAAGCAGGATGGTAGCAGGGCCTGAGTGAGGGAAGATATCAGTGTCTTAAGGGCCTAACTAGCTCCTACTACTTCATTTGACTTCCTGTTCTCCTCAAGTGGGTTCAGGGAAGCAGCAGGAAACAGGAAGCTCCCTGAGAAGCTGGTGTTAATCAGCCCAGACTCCTGAGGGTTCTAGAGAGATACATGAGAGGCTCCGCCTCCTCTCTCTCCCTGCAGCTCTTGCTGCTTTCTGTTATTCCCTCTCATCTTCTCTCCTGCCTACCTGTTATGTTTCTTGTGCCCTCCTTTCTCCAGCACAACACTCCATCATCTCTGTGCATCTAGAGCAGAGAGAATACATATGCACCAGCAGCAGACACAATTTTCTAGACTCTGAGTCCTAGGGCCGCCCACTCCCCACAGTTTGGCATCCGAGGTGGCCCCTCACTTCGCCTCATGTAAGGCCAGACCTGTGCCTTGGCAGAGTTTCTTTTCTCCTGCCTCTGTGCCTAGAGAGTATCCCCACTCAGCTTGTACTTCCCCTCATGGGCCCAGTACCTTCATCCCATCTGTCTGGAGCAGGCAGGTTTTTAATCAGGCACCTGGTTGGATCTTAACTGGCCTCAGGTGCCCCTAACTGCACTGTACTAACCCCAGCTAGTCTACATGAAACAAAGCCCTGAGCATTCTGGGACTTACATACTTCCCTTTGTCACTCTCCGACTGCCCTCTGCCCTTGATATCTCACAGTACCCATTTAATATACCTATTTAATATCTTGTTCTAGAAGAATTGCAATGATAAAGAATTTGAAGTATCTTTCACATTAAGCCAGATACTATTGTAACAAAAACGTGGGAGAATAAAGCTAAATTCCTTTCCCCATTTTTCTTTGAGTCTAAGATTGAGCAGATAATGCAAAGCATTAAGCCACCTATAAGTAATTCCTACAACATGACTTTTGTTTCCATATTTATTAACATGTTTTTCTAGACGTGAGAGTTGAAACAGACCATTGGTCCTGTATCCTTGAGTACAGCCACTGAAAAAAGGAACTGTGAGACAGCAGATGCTGATATTTTTGCACATGTAATTGAAAGAGGCTAGTCTATCATTCCGTATTATAATCTTTATTTTTTGTGATTCATTTGCTATCTAAATTGTGTTCGTGTGGAGTTGACCTTGATCATCAGGTATGGGTTATCTCAAAGTGATATGATAAGAGAATTAATAAGATCCGATGTTATAATCATCTTAATGAATTGCAGGATGGCCATGTAGATGCAAAGATTGGATTTTTCCTTAAAGGTGTAGATACCATCTTGGTTTACATAAAAGAAGAGAGGGAACCAAATAACACATTTAAGCTCTTTTCAGTCTCAAACCCGGCTGGCGTGTATACAGAGCTATTGGAGGGGAATCCCCTTACAATAGGATGTATTTGGAATGCTAGATAATATGGATAAAAATACTGGGCACCTGGAGGTATGGAGTTGACAGATTTATATGGGTTTTCTTTGACAAACAAGACTATGTATTATCCCATATAAATTGCATGATGAGACTGTTTATTTGATCCAAGACCAAAGGAGAGACTTTAAAAGGCAATAGACTAATGATATAAGTGATTGTTGGGCAGATATTCATTTTAACTATTTCTATTTCCTTAGTAAAGATAGAGGGAGGAGATGCCACCACTCTACATTCTTGGAAATTTCTGTTAATATATAGACTATATTAATAGAAATAATTTTTGAAAGATAGGAGAAATTTTAACACCTAAATAAGTTATTTCCTTGCATATTTGAAATGGAAAATGTTGAAACTGAGAAGGATCTGGTGTTTTGGATATATGCATTGCTTGTGATTTATTCCAGTTAATGCAAAAACCAAAGATCTTTCCAAAGTTATCAGGTAAATTCCGTAATGATAGAATTAATGAGGATGGATACTTCAATGGTACAAAAATGTCAGCAGCATATAAATGGATTGTGTGTTCTTCCCTATTCATAGTCACATCTTTCATGGCTGAATGCTGACATATGTACATTGCCAGTGGATCAAGGGAGACATTAAAAACATGGAGCAAGATGGGACAGTCTTGTCATGTCCTTCTTTCTAGAAGAGAAAGAGGGACACAACAAAAAATGTGGGAGAAATAATTCCATTAACTGATATTGACACAAGGGGAAAGTTGTATAATACATTGACCCAATTCAGGAATATTGGTCCAAAGCCAAATATAGTTACTAATTCTCTTACCCATTAGACAAGGCCATTCAACCCTGTCAAAGGCTTTCTTTGCAATTAAAGATAAGTCTCTGGAGGGAAAAACTGAGCTTGCTGGACCAAATGAATGATTTTTCACTTATGAGCAGCCAATCTTCCTTTGATGAAACCAACCTGATCTATGTGTATAATTGTTGGGATGATGTCATGTAGATAATTTTTTTTTTAAATTTGTGTTTAATAGAGATCTGGGTTTTTGGTTTGTGTTTAATAGAGATATGGGTTGGAAGCTATAAAAGAATTATTTACTCCAGTTTATTTCTAATGCAAATGAAACATTCTATGTGGTTTTCTTGGCAACCCCTCCATAGTACCTGTTAATGCAAGTCCCTTTGGGAGTTTTTCTTTATCACTGAACATTTGTCATAGAGTAATATTCTTAGCATTAACTGTGCATAAAATAAATAAATAATCCAGCCTTTCCTGTAAACCACTAATGTTTTCACAGAAGAACACCACAAATGTGATTTGTTTGAATATTGTGTTAATTCTGCTGTTGCTGCTTTAAAGTACTCTGCACACAGTCTGCTGCTTTTTGAATCGTCAAGCAAATTAAGTTAAATCAATTAAATGGAGATGCTCAAATGACATAGCAACTCTTTCCTGTCTCAAATGCTGGCCTTCATATAAACTCCTTTGCTGCATATATTGTTTCTAATGTAGAAGATCAACAAAATTAACTCATTATCCTCCTCCAAAACCTTACTTAAAACTCTCCTCTGCTGTGAAGCTGATTAAAAAAACTTGGCAACGGTTAGGACACTGGTGTGCTTAGACTGCTATTGATCAACCATACCAACCTTGGCTCATTGTTTCCTTGTTATATTATCTGTAGCCATCTGTTGTCTCTTTGGGTCAGGGACTGTGACTTTCTTCTATGTTTGTACAGTGCCTTTCACCTTGAGGTCCTGGTTCAGAAATGAAGACCCTAGCAGCTACAATAATAATAATAATAATAATAATAATAATAATAATAATAATAATTTAACTTTTTTTACAGATAACTCTAGGAAAAGTGTACAATACATATTACCCATATTGTAAATTCGTCAGTCTGATAGATGAACAAACATCACATTTGGAAAGCATGGGTATATTTGATTATTGAATGCTCTGGGTGCTTTATATAGTTGAAAAGCTACTCGTAAGAGTAAGATTTACATTTGAAAATATACACATAGTGACACTCCATTGTCATAGGCTAACATTCTGGACCGCGTCTAATGGTGGAAGTGGCTGGAAGCCAGTTAGATGTTTCCATTATGGATTGCAGCCGGTGAAAGGGAGATTCCTCTAGGGTGCACGATAGGCAGAATGGCCCTGGCCACCCCCCGTAACATTTTGATTAAAAAATGCCACAGTTGTTTCTCACAGTTGTTCCTCACAGGTGTTATAATTTGGGTGCCTCATACTACATTTCTTCTTTATGGGCCAGGTACCCCAGCTGAACTACATTACAGTGCAAGGGGATGTTTGAAGCACACTACACTCTGATTATTTTTGATTGCCAGAGAGTAGCACCTAGGTAACTGCTATGGCCAGGACATGAGTAGCTCCCACTGAAGATTTGAACTAGCACCTCACCTCTGAATATGGGAGCCATATGAGCCAGGATTGGGTGCAGCACAGAAATGGTGCCATAGTGGAAACAACAATGATAGAGTTAAAGGTTATCATTTACTTTTGCAGCTTGTCACTTTCTTCAAAACTCTTTACAGCAGCAGCATTCCATGGTTGGTCACAAAGGACAGGGGAGGAGAGTTTGCAAAGTTGGCAGGAAAATTTTTTGAGACATTTTTGAATTATGGGAGAATGGAAAAGAGACACTGTTTCATTTCTTTTTAAAATTAAAGTTAGGACTTTTGAAGGGACCTGAAGGAATTAGGCACCCAAATCCCTTGGAATTTCAGAAGGGTTTGGGCACCTGCATCCATTTCATATCCCAGCCAGCTATTCTGCTCACCACTGTGGGCATGGGGACAAAGGAGGCTGGCAGTGGACCAAATTCCTGGGAGGCCTGAGGGTTGGGCTCAGACTTTGGGCACGAATTGTTCTCTGTGGGACCCCTAGTTTGGGCTGAAAGACCATGTACTATATTCCAAAGGGGTAGCCGTGTTAGTCTATTGTAGAAAGACAAAAGAGTCTTGTGGCACTTTTAAAGACTAACAGATTTATTAATCGCATGAGCTTTCGTGGGAGAAAATCCCACTTCGTCAGACGCTT
>ML686062.1:0-67306 GCA_007922175.1 Pelusios castaneus
CTTTTTCTAGTCCGAATTAAGCTAATTCAAACTAACTAAAATTAGTTCAAATTAGTTAGTTCGAACTAACTAATTTGAACTAATTTTAGCAAGTGTAGACATACCCTAGGAGTTGAATATAGGTGAGGAACCTGCTTAGGCTAAGACTGTAAGTTATTGAAGTTAAGTTTTAGAAGAATATACTTTTCCTTTTGTTTGTTTGTAACAATTTGTCTTTACTCCTTATTCTTGGTATCACTTAACCCTGTGTCATCTTGTTAAATAAATTTGTTTTACTTTTACTTTATACAACTGGAGTGCTCTGAATTGAAGTAAGTCTGTCAAACCCCAGTTAATTTAACGAGTTGCAGTGTATTATGTCTTTAAAGGAGCAATGAATTTAATAAATTTTGTGAGCATTCCAAGAGAGGGCTGGGGAGCTTGGGAATTGGGATACACTGTTACCTGAAAGGCAAGGTTTGAACTGGCAGAGTCTTGAAGAGTTTGCTGGCAAGTCAAACACACTGGGGTGGCAGGGAGTTGTCACACAGCTTAGCAGAAGCAAAATTCTCACTTCGTGAGGCTGAGAGAATGGGACAGTAACTCACAATTCTGGGACCCCAAGCAAATTGTCACACTGAGCAGATGGTTTGGAGAAAATTTGGGACTGGGGGACTTACGGGCACCCTGCTAAATGTAACTAAAACTGTTGAAAGCCAATGTCTGTCATGAATGCTGTTGTGCAGGCTCTTAGGGTCAGGGTTGTGAGCTATAGCAACTCAGCATTTAAGGCAACCAGAGTTGCAGGATGCAACCCCTTACTAGTCTTGGTTGTACTCCAAAGTGTCACATATACTCATTTTGCAGAGGGAGAAAACTGGCATAATACTGAAGTTTAGACCCTGTCCATACTGCAGTTTTTAATTGTGGTTCTGTAACTGGCTAGAAGTATAGTCTCAGTAATGATGTATAGGTAACACTTTTCATCTTGTATCCACACAACAGTTTTTTTGCCACCAGACATGTTACATGCTTGCATCTAACACACTACTTAATTGTATTTTATTAATGCTTTGAGTTTTGGCAGCTACACCTACTCACCTCATCAGGAGACAGAGTGCCTGGAGGATATTTTCACATATTCACATTAGTAGCATATACGTCAATGCACTCTAAGACTATCTCTACACTGATTCCTCTACATCGGGCTCCATGGATCGATGCAGTCCGATTGATTGAGCAAGCAGTGAAGAGTCACACAATCAGTCTTAGAAGTGCTTTCTGGCCACTGCAGTAAATCTCCCCCCTGAAGAGTAATGCTGCATTGACCAGAGGGCATTTTCTGTTGACACAGCACAGTGAAGATGCTGTGGTAAGTGAAAGTTAGTAAGTCAACAGGAGATATGCAAGTTTCAGTATGTAGTATCTCCCCAGCTGCTGGCAATGTAGACCAGGCTTAAGATGCACTACTGCAGAGAGATGGAAGGAAAGAGGACCAGCAAACCGGTTACAAAAAAAGGATGCAGGAAAATCACCATGTAAAATGTAGGTTTTTGGTGCGATGAAATGTGGTTCACTGTCAAGGTGCTGGGATTCCCTCCATGACCTTGTCCATTCAGTTATCCAGAACACCTTGTCCAGTTCTGGGAGAACACTTCATTCAGTTCTTTGGTATCCAGAGCCCTCGGTTCAATTCTGGATTTTGTTATATAGGTTCCTTTATTTTGGCAGATAGCAAAGCTACGCTGATTTGATCAGATTCAAGTGTAAAGGGTGTGCATATAGTGTACCACGCATCCAAAATTAGCCAACAACTTCTTCCTTTAGATACATTTACACATTATATTGCAACTCCTAGGCATTACACCACACATTTTTGATTGGTTTGGTTATTTTGCAGGAATCAGTGCCTGTACAGCATGCTCTGTACATATTCTGTTCACATGGAACCTGATCTTTACATTCCAGAATTGTCTTGTCCATAAACATCAAGGTGCCTGTTGGGGTTGACTGGAGGTTACTCCTGCACAGACTGGTTGAAGGCTGCTCCTGTGCCGGACTGAACTGGTGCTGCGTTGGCTTGGAGCCACCCCAGCTGCAGAGTAGGTTGTGAAGTGGTTAGCCTTGAGAATGCTGTATGTGTTTATTACAAGATAGCAGTGTGTTTTCTGTCAGAGCCAGCCTGGGAATGCATTCACCTCCAGGGGGGAAGGACAGCTATATGAAGGTTGGGGGCCCCTGCTTGAAGTGCAGTCTCACCTGCAGACCCTGACCCTGCGGGGTGCCCAGGAGTTTTCTCCATGCTGGAGCAGCGTCTGCTATGAGCCCTCAAGAGCAGGTATGGGGGGGGGAGGTACAGGACTGACCACAGCTGAAGGGGCATAAGCATTTGATCCTTGTTTGCTTTCTTGCTTGCTTCCTCATCACTTGTGGGCAAGATAACTTTCGCAATGCTTAAAGACTAAAAGCTTGTTGTATTAAAACAATAAAGCTCAACATATCCAGTGGTTTCACTGAGTGTATCCGAGTATCCTACCAAGGAAAGGGCTGGTCCCCACGCTCCTCTGACAGTGTCACTTCTTCTCTTAGCTAGCACAGACATCGTGACTCCAACATACTGTTTGTCAAGACCCTATTTACAATTTAACCTTCCATTCACCTTGCTTGTGTGTGTGTGTGTGTGTGTCCAACAATATCATTAATTGGTTACAAATTTATGGGAATTTTAGTATGGACAGTGCCTTACTGATTTGCCCAAGCTGACGTGGCAAAGTGAGGATTAGAACCTACCCGTCATGACTACCCTGCTCTAATAAATCTCCTTCAGTACTAAGTTAAATTATTCTTATTTTTCATTTTAATTCTTCTGCTAGTTTATTATTTATCTTTTTGTGTGGCGATGAGGAAAAATGGGAAATTATATAGATTTATTTTGCAGGCATATAAAGTTTTATGCTGCATTTTAAAACTATTGGGCAATTTTCTCTTTCAAACAGATATTTTCCCCCTTTAAATGTACCATTATGTACATATCTCATTCATGCAGAAAAGGAATGCTGTATCATCAGACAGAAATGCAAGCGTGAATGAAAAATTTGGTACAGTATCTCATCATGGTTTTTAAAATAATGTTTGTTCAGATTTCTCTCTTCACAAAATGCGAGCCAAGAACCAACCAACCTTGTGACAACTAACAATTATAGACAAGGCATCTCTGAAATGTGCTTGAAAAGATGCCGCCTGAGGCATGTTCTGTTTTCTGTAATGTCAAAAGAAAAATTAATACAAAGTAGGTCCTTAAAATGAGAAGAAACTAAATTGATGTTTGGCATTAGCTGAAGAGAAACTACTTTCTTTCTTCTTTTGCTTATTTAGTTTTACTCTTCCCCCCCCCCCCCCAAGCAAAGAAAGGTTTTGTAGTTCTTCACACTTTTTCACTTAGATCTTACAAGTAGATCTTCGTAAAGATTGGAGCATTTCAGGAGCCCAAACTTCCCATTTCAAAACTTTCTCATTTTAAAACTGCGAACAATGCATACAGATAGGAATGATAAGTTTCTCCACATACAAACTAATTTAAGTGGGGTTTGTTGGGGGGATTAAGCATCACTTGGGATAAATGTGATTTATTCAATAAACTCCATTTTTGAATCCTTCCACAGCTATTGTATGTTGATACTGGACACTTAAGGTATGTCTACACTGGAGGCTCTGTTAAGTCGACTTCGAGAGTCCACAGCCCTGTGTCCACACTGGCAGGTGTAGGTTGATGGAGGAGTGGCCAGGAACTCTGCGAGGGGGCCTGGAGGCCAATTAGGTCAATTTAAGGGCTATCCCCCCATCTACACTGGCTTATGTTGACTTAATAAGATTGACTTAAACCTTAGGTTGACCTTAAGAGGTGGTGTTATTAAGTTGACTTAAGGAAGCGCTTAAGTCTACTTAATAAAAGCCCAGTGTGGACACAGGAGTCTGTAGGTCGACTTAACCTTCCTTAAGTTGACCTAAGGCTTCTGTGTGGGCGTACCCTTAGTGATCAGTGTGAATGTGAGGAAGACATGATGCACCCAATTTGCAGACCAATAAGGTTTTATGGCCTAGGTTTTCCTATAGATGTACTAGTTATATAAAAAGCCTAAAATTAGCTACAATATATCATACTCACTAAGCTGTAGAGCTAAGTGGTCACTAGAGAAGGCTGTATACAGGAATGGCTTTCTTCAGGGGCCCCACCAGTGTTGCCTATGGAATCAGGTATCCAAGGAGCATGCCCCTTTGTCTGAATAAAACTTTTTATACCTTTCCATAAACAGCTTTCACCCAGTTACCTCTCTACTCATCATCATATATGCTAACTACCTAGATTGGGTTTTTAACATTAACTATATTGCATTCTCACCATGATAATTGGAGTCATCAAAACAACATCCAGTAATAGGTTGGGCGGTATAATAATATGCCCGTTGGCAATGAAAAAGTGAACCTCAAGACATTCAAGGATAACTTGCTGTTCCCATCACCGTCATCCAGGTGCAGCTGCCAGCATACGTGTTGTGTATTTCGTCTTATGTGCTATGGTATGCAGAAATGGAGACAGCTACAAGGTTACTCAGTGATCCTATTCATCTCTGAAAACCGGAAGAAGTCATGGGTCAGAATAGTCAAGCAAGCAACTGGAGCTATGCTAAGCCTGTAGGACAGTGGTCAGGACACTCAAATTGCACTGCACCTCCAACATTGTACCAGCTGTGGGAATGGGATAGTGGCCATTTATTCTTCAGCAACTTGTATGCAGGATTTGGAGGACACTGCAGCTTAGAAATCCCTGGTCTGGAAATGTCTCCTCTGACTTCCTATTAGTTTATTCTGTTGAAGGATGGTGTACGGCTTCCATCTGCAACTCTAAAGGGAAGTCACACTCCTTATGTCTTGGTGAAGAACTAGAGCAATACCTCCATCTTGTCATTTGACCTTGTGCAAAAGTTGGCAGAGAGTGGAAGGATATATCAACTTAGTCCTTCATTTGCCATTGCAAATAGCATGTTGGATTGGCAAGTTCTAACTTTGCTCTTGCAAATTTAGGCTGTAGAAAAATGACTGGTTTATAGAGCATAAGCCTTATTTAGTATTAATCCCATTAAAATCAAAGAGGAAGGAAAAGGTTCATTGAGAGCCTGTGTCTTCCCTTTTCCTCATGCAGGGGTTGGTCTGTAGACACTAAGACCTGTTCATAATTTTCAGGTTGCTCTACTTTGGATCAGGAAGAAAACATAAAGTGCTTTTCAAAGGCCATAGCTTGAAAACCCAGTCATGTGATTTTGGTCAAAAGGAATTAATTATACTGGGAGCAATAAGTTACCGTGCTGAACTCCCACCACCTATCACCCCAAAACTCTATGCCCAGCTCTTGTAGTTAAAAGGTTCTGACTAGGCATCAGGTTTGGACAGAGCCAGCTGCTGCATGGCAGATAAACCCATAATTGTCAGTAACAAAAGCAAGGAGGGACTGATCAGGAAACACACAATGATGTCAGACATGTGATCCTTAATTTTCTTCCCACTCTCAGCTGATTGCTCCAGCAGCTAAATGGGTGAGGTGGTGTAGCCAAGATGTTGCAGCACTGAGTGGGAATCCATTCTATCCTCCTGCTCCACAATTACACAAAAGAATCCCATTTTTCCCTCCAACAAAAGATAGGGAAGAGATTCTACTCTTGCACCTGACACCCCCTTCAGCCCAATTCAAAATCAAAGGAGGACCATTCCCAGCTGGTTACCCAACTCACCACCACAGGGGCCTGCTCTCCAACACAGCCAAAGTGTGCTAGTAAAGACCACAGACCAATCACCTGCCTTCTTCACAACAGCAGAAATGATGAACAGTTGTCATGTGGTTCTGGGCAGGGGGAATCAAGGTGGGTTGAAAGAGTATTTAATGACATAAGACAATTGTGTCTCTTTAATTAATCGATTTTGTTACAGGGGAACACAAAAGAGAAAATGAACAGCAATAAATCAAGTTATACTGTCTCGTTGTTTCCTTGTCCCCTCCTGACCATCTGTCTGTATTCACTTATTGTCTCTTTTTTCACACTAAAGTTATGAACTCTTTGAGGATAGAGACAGTCATCTCTTTTGTCTTTATACAGCACTTAGCACAATGGGGTGTTGGTACATGAGGAGGCTCCTAGATACTATGGTAGTGAAAATAGTAAGTTACCATACTAAGAAAGCTCTCATTTATAAGGTCCATCAAGCCACATATTATTCTTGGGTTCTGTCTCAAAACAACTCTAGCTATAACCACTTTCAGTTCATGACTCCTTTCATTTATGCCATACAGAATGTTCCATGTCCTAAGACTGCAGTAACCTCACACAGTCACTTCAATTCTTAAAGACCCTACATTACAGTGTGTGCATGGAAAGATTATTTTCATAAAGTTGTAGAGTCCAAAGCTAGAAAGGACAACTGTGATTATCTAGTCTGACCTGTATAACACTAGCTATAGAACTTCCCCAAAATAATTCTTAAAGCATATCTTTTAGGGAAAAAAAAATCTTGATTTAAAAATGGTCAGTCATAGAGAATCCATCACAACCCTTGGTAATTGTTCCAGTGACTAACTATCCTCTCTGTTAAAAGTTTACACCTAATTTCCAGTCTGTATTAGTCTTAGCTTCAGCTTCTAGGATTGTGTTATACTTTTCTGTACTAGACTGAAGAGTCCATTATTAAATATTTCTTCCATAAATAGGTACTTATAGACTGTAATCAAAGCATCCTTTAACTTTCTCTTTATTAAATGAAATTGATTGAGCTCCTTGAATCTATCACTACAAGGCAGTGGTTCCCAACCTGTGGCCTGGGGGCCAAAAGTGGCCCACGGGGGCTTTGAAAGTGGCCTGCCATTTCCCTCCTTCTGGCTGCAGAAGGAAGCTGTTGCTATGGACCCAGACGGAGTGTGTTTCCTTGACACTGAAACACTGGTTCAGGCTCCTTGCTGCAGCCACAGGGATGGGAAATTTGCACTCCCCTCCCTCTGTCTGTAGCAGGGAGCACAGCAAATTGCTCTGTTTGGGTCCCTAGGTGCTGGGCTCCATGTGAGCACTGAGCTTCCGTCTCCCTGGATGCACTGGCACTACTTAGGACCCCAGGTGGAGTACACATGGCTACAGGATGTGTGCGGTTTCCTGGCACAAGCCACGGAGCTGGGAGATCAGCAAGGAAGCAGCTTTCTTGGCTGAACTTCTTCCACCTGGCTACATTGGGGGGCCCTGCTGGTCGAGACTGGTGGCCCTTCAGGGTTGTAAAAATGATCTCTGTTGCTCTTGAGCCAAAAAGTTGGGAACTGCTGCTATAAGGCATGTTTTCTACTCCTTTAATCATACTTACAATTCTTCTTTGGCCCTCTCCAATTTATCAACATTCTTCTTGAACTGTGGACACTGGAACTGGATACATTATTCCAGCAGTGGTAACACTCGTGCCAAATAGAGAGGTAAAATAACCTTTCTCCTCTTCCTCAAGATGTCCCTTACTATTGGGTTTGAGACGGTGGGTATGGGAGGGCAAGAGTAGCATCATTCTCATAAGAGAAAATCCAAATGGGATATATCCTCCTTGAAGATCAAGCTTCAGCCAGATCAGTCTCCTGCAAGCTCCTTATGATGGTCTGGCTGTATATTCAGTTTATGTCAATCACTGGCAATCTTATACCACTGAAGCTGTTTGTGAGCATGTGATCACCATTTATGTAGCAGCATTCCTTGGTACACATGCTTTGTAATTCATTGATCTTCCATTTTAACAACACATTTGTACCAAAAAAGCTGAAACTGAAGCAGTGCTAATGGAGGTGACTGAGCGGCTCAGCTATGAATAGCCTCATTTTTTATCTTGTTCTGCCACTTGTTCTGCATCTGACAATCTCAAGAAGCAAAAATGTGAATCTGCTACTATTCTCTGCATTCTTGTTTCGCTGCTGTACACTAATTGGTGTAATCATGGTTCTATAGATCTACAGCTTTGTAGCCAGCATCATGTGATAACATCCCCACTGAAGCCAGTGAAGACTTGAAACAGCCATTGCTGTTGTAAGAGTGTCCACATCTTTTGAACATCCTCCAGCATGGTCTGTGATGCTCCCTATGATAATCCCACATGGACAGGTTAATACTGAGCTGACGGTTGCTTAATGGTAAGAACCAGGGAATTAGTTTAATAACCAAAATTAATTTAATAACCAGACCAATACATGCTGCTTCTTACTTGATTGTATCACCCATTAGTGATCCATCCAACTGAGTCAAAATAACTGTCATAGACACACTCGAGATCTCAACATAATGGTTTTCAACTCAGTGTCAAGGACAGCTGCTTCATCAAGCTTATCTTTCAAACAATCAATGCTGATATTAAACAGTGATGATGGAAGAACACAGCCTTGACAAAATCACATGAAAATAGAAAACCATGCTGTGTACCTGCCACTGACTCAAACACATCTTTCTTTTCATTGTAGAGCTCTTCCATCAATGACACCATTTTCTCAGGGATGCCAGCAAACATCCACAGTCACCTTATTGCCCTTCTTAATATCTCTCCTTAAAACTTCCCTTTTCTATGATGTGTTCAAAAAATATTGACAAATGTTAAGCAGGTTGTTTTCTGATATAGTTTCCTTGTGCTCCTCTGTCTGTCTCCACCTGTTGTTTACACAGTCTATACAGTACTTTAATTTATACTTAAGTCGTTGCACAGTTCTGGAAAAAAAAATCTAATTTGTGACAAGGACATGAGAAGAAGTAGTTTAGACTTACCGTGTATGGTCTTTGGGAGAGGGGTTAATCTTTTTGTTCTGTGTTTTGTACAATACCTAGCACAGTGGGATAGTAGCCCATGATTGGAGCGCTTGGGTACTATCACAATAGAAATAAATACTAATTAATGAAAGTAGAAAACTGAAGATACTATTGTTAAAACTTTAGCAGCACATCATTGACTCTTCCCTACTGTACATTTTTGGTTTTATTATTTATTCAGATATTAAAAGTGTTAGGTACCTTATATCTAGAACAAAGTCTGGTCCTTACTCCAGGACTTAATAACCTAATATAAATAGACAAAATACAGGTTGAGGAAAGATATACAAGAAAAATGACCACGGTAATTAACATGTGGATGATTTAGTTCAACTTTTTTTCTCCCCCCACTTCAGTTCCCTCTTGCAATCTCAACTCTAAAACAGTGTCTTCCTTCCCCTTGCTCTCATCTCCCTGCCTTCTTTATGGATCTTGATTTGAATTATAATATATAGGGATTCATTGTGATGCAAGGAATAAATGAGACCTTCTAGAGTACTTGCCTACACACTATGCAATGCTCCTTGTTCCTGAATTTGTATCTTAAATTTATTGTTTTAATATCTCAAAGTCCAACAGCTTATTAACTGCTCAGACACTCAGAATACACTATTTCTGATCCTGTGCCACTCATTCTAATGGCTTTGTTTTCCAAGGGCCACTAAATCTTATAAGCAAAGGTTTAATTTCCTCCTTTGAGAGATGAGAAAACATGATGAAAGTGTCTGATGTGGGCTGTATAGAAATGAGGCATTCATGTCTATTTCTGTCTATTGAGATACTTTTCAGGCTAATAATTGGAGATTGATCATTATAAAAGCTATATTGCTGTAACAAAAATGACATATGCACTGTGCAGATATGATTTTAATATTGGAGTTAATTTTTCATAATAGTACCAAATGGGAAAGCATGAACACCTCACTCATGAAATACAGTTTGAGTTTCTTTCAGAGATACTTAATATCTCTAATTGTTCCACATAAATTTCAGTTCCCCCACTTGCATTGTTTAGTTAATACACATTGGAATTTTAAATCGAAGTTTTCTCACATTGTATGCTAGCATGAAGAATATTTTACATTGTGTGGGAATTTATCTTTTCATAGGTAATAAGAACAGTTTTCAAGCCTTCCTTCTCTAAATTGTTTTCTCCGGTGTTTATGTATCAGTGGAGTAAAGTTAATTACATCAGTTCTAAAATTATGATAGAATAATAATTGTAAAACATCAATGAGATATTTCAGGTGGGGATAAGAAGGGATTTTAAATGTCAAGAATCACTTGGGAGACATAATCAAAAGAAAGATCAGAGCACAACAGATTTGATAGTTGTTTGTGATGACCACAGATTGGAACTATGTGTGAAAATCCTTCAGGGTTCAGTAGGAGCACATCACTGATCTATAAGCCTTATGCCCAGATTCCATCTGCTATGGTCAAATTCCTTTGACCCTTTAAATGGTACAGGATTGGACTCTGGCCACACAGAAAGTCAGTTGCTGTTCTTAGTTTTGTGTGGACAGAGTAGTATTTCCATTCCAGGGTCTAGCTGGATATCATGAGATTCATGAAAAGGGATGGAAGTTCCTTTCCACCTTCCTTTCTGGGCAGAGAGAAAGGAAATGTTTTGACTAGACCTGTTAGCCCAGAATGAATGGAACTAAATAGTCAATCAATGAAGACATAAGACTGGTCTCTTCATAGAAGAAAGGTGGAGAGGAGGATAGGATGATTCTTTGGGAGAAGTATTTGAAGAACAGGAGGAAGCTCTGGGTATAGCTGGGTTAGTTTCTGTATTAACAGCTTCTCTTCTATTTTGCATGTATAAAGAAGCAGAACAGCCAGCATCCAGCACAGGGGATAGAAGACCAGCAACCTAACATTTTTAATGTGAGTGTCAGACATCACACTTTTGATGTGACTATTGGCAGTCACTGTTAGTGCAATAAATAATCAGTGATATAGCTGCTGGTGAGCCGGGGGGACCCCCACCTACTTTGAAAGCAGGCCCACCCAATTGGCTGCTAGCTGCATATGAAATAAAGTGGAGTGGCTGCAATACCCACACTCTGCTTAATTTTCTAATTGGAGTGTCAGTAGCTTTCAACATATTGCATCACTTGTGTGAATGTCCTGCTTCTGGTCATGTGACTGGAAGCAGGAAAAGGCCTAGACCCACCCAAGTTGGTCATAGGCCCTGCCAGAAAATCACTTCTGGCTACGCACCACTTCAGTTGCTGTTTTTGTTTGAAAGTGCTCTACAGGCTCTTCAGATGCAGTATGAAACCCACAGTGAAGGGTGGCAGGGTATGCTGGGTAGCTTGTGGGAATGTTAATTGACATAGATCCTTTTATCTGTACAGTTTTGGCCTTTTTACAGCAGAGATTGGCAACCTTCGCCAACTCCTGTGCTGGTCCCTCCTCCCCAACCCTCAGCCTGTGCTGATGACCCCCTCAGCCGAAAAAAAGAGGTGGCTGCCTGAAAAATTCAGCAGTGGCCATGGCTGGAGGGGAAAGGAAGGCATTTCCCAGGCATGCTGCTGAAAAGAGCCACTTGCAGAAAGAAGCCACCCAGCTTGGCACCTCTTGGCCCATGCCTGAAGATGGGGATCCCCTGGGGTGCCACAGAAAGAAGCTGCCCAGAGCGACTCCTCTCCAGGGTCCGCCAAGCATGCCATAAAAAGAAGTTTCTTGGAGTGGCTCCTTTTGGCAGCAGTATGCCACAGAAAGGAGCTGCTCCAGGTGGCTTCTTTACATGTCATGCCTGGGGCATGAGCATAGCAGGGACCCCCCATGCACCAACCACCCCCAAAATAAGCTGCCTGGAGTGGCTTTCGGTGGCATGAATGGCAATTTCTGTGGCACCTCAGAGGGTGCTGCGTGCCACTCCGAATGGGCTCACATGCCACTGTCAGAATGAGGGATTGCCTTATAGCCTGGATTAACAGGGAACAAAAGCTGTTCTTAGCAGATGGTTTTTTATTGAGCTTTGGGAAACAGCATACCTCCTATGCTGCACATCATAAAGGCTCTGCCGTGACTGGCATCAGTTCAGCCATTTGTCAGCAATCTCAAAAGAGAGTGCAGTGGTAAGGCGGGAATGGAAAGTGAACTCTCTGGTATACATTGTTCAAGTGTGGTTGCGTGATGGCTGGATGTTTTGACCTTCGGGGAAAGTCACCCACATAAGATTATATTGACTTGTAGTTATTTTAAAAGAAAAAAAGTTTTCTGTTTTTTGGAAAAGCCTTTAAAATATTTTGTAAAATCATCTATCTGCCATATGGGTTAGTACAGAAACTTTTTCGCAAGTGCTAAATAAGACCTCGTGTATAGAGCCATTTCCGGTCCCCCCCTCTCCCTGGCTAGGTTACAAATATTTGAAATTTCATTTAGACTTGTGCACCTAACTGTGCTTTGGAAGTTTGCAGTGAACTTCATAAATTGCTTGGTACTGAAATCTATACCAGGATTTCTGCAGTCCTGGTAATCTCCTTTGGACCAATCTCTTTGCTTCAAGGAGACACTTGGGAAGCTTCTGTTTCTGTAAGTTAAATAGCTTTTTAGGAACTCTGCAGATAATATGAAGTTTGGGAGCGGCATGAACCAAATGAATTTACTTCAAGTTCTGTGAAGGGATTGAGGCATGGTTGGTTAAGCTTTGTGGTTAGCATGATGTGCTTGGAACTATGGCTGGTGTCAAACTCAGGAGCCAAGGCAAAGGTCAGAGCTGGAGACAGAGCCAGAGACAAAGCAAGGAGCCCAGTCAGGGGTCGAAGGTGTAGTCAACATGAGGAGTAGGGTGTAGAAGCAGGAACCTGGAGCAAGTCAGTAAAGCAGGGACAGATGTGTGTCTGGCATGAAGAGGGTAGGTTCAGATTGGAAGGAAGGAACCGGGGGTCTTATTAGTAGCCAGCCAGGCATTTATCTTGTTACTCAGACAGCTTCCTATTCTCTTCCTGGTTTAAGTAGTGAACCCCAGCCATCTGATGGGTTGGACATCTCCCCCTGCATGGGTGCCAGCTCCATGAGTGCTGGGGATGGGGGAGGGAGGCTAGGCATAACCTGAAAAACAAAACAAAACAAAACTATGGTTGCTTCCACCAGGGTAATTAGCTGTTGGTGTGTTAATTTCCCCAAAACAGCTGCAGCTGGCTCAGCCATTGTGCTGCTAGTCATCAGTTTTTCAGATGTTTGATCATGGCTCCCTACCCCACAAGGACTGAATCAACATAGTGCTGCTGCTCTGGCAGTCGGGGTAGCTTTAGGTGCTAATAAGGAGGGCAAAAAGCACCTTCTCTGTTAGAAACAACAACAACAAAAGCCTTAAGGATAGGGAAGGTGTGTGACTGAAGCACTGGCCCAGGCCAGGTGGGATGCTGTTCAGCCTCACACCCACAGGGTATGGCATTTGCCTTATTCTGATTTTTCATAACAGCTGGGAGTGACTCTTGGCTCCTCTTCCCTCTCCTCTTCCATCATCAGCCAGGGCTCAGAGCAATGCCATTACTTTGCTTGCTCCTCTTCCCCCTTCTCCTCATTGGCCTGGTCTTTGCTCAGCCAATAAGAATGCAGTGTATTGCAAAGTCAATAGCAGGGCTGGGAGTCTCTGCAGCATTTTCAGTCTTAAAATGAACAGGCTCAGCTAGTGAAGCAAGCTTTACTATTTAGAAGCCAGGTGGGCACAGTTAATGGTAGTACCAGAGAGTGGACTTTTATTATACCATTTAATTCCACTTGTGAGAATCTTTACTTTGCCTATAACGGGCTTTGGTTGAGTAATTCACATAAGATTATGCCCTTTTCCAACTGGCAAGTAACCTTAGCTCCTCTTGTACTTACTCTTTAATATTTCTGAGAGGGCCAGAGCCTCATAAACTTGAGTACTTCAGTGAATTTCATTGAAATTTGATATTTATTCTCTCAGATTCCTACAGCTACATACTAGAAACCTCCTTCCAACTTAACCCTTCAGTGCACATAAACCCTTGCCAGTCTGAATAGTCTGCTAGATTTGGCTGCCAAAATATGTTCATTATAGATCAATGGTGCTAAGATCCATCATTTAATTACACACTAGATAGTGATTTTTATGAGGTTTGGGGGGAGGGGGGAAGATTGTTTGTTTGCTTGTATAAGTTTGGTATCTCAATTACTTTTGAGTTCCTGCCCAGCCTAGGAACAGAATCTAAGAGTCCTGACCCACAGCCTGGGTTTGTGAGGACTGCTTCTCTGCTGCCCTTCACCTTTTGTATTGGCATTTACATGCCCCTGCCAAGGTGTGGGAGGACCCCAGTACACACACCTTGTTGGAGGTAAATGATGGCCTTAGATGCAAGGCAGAGATGAATCCAGCATGATAATTCTGATCTTGCTCCTACCTGGTCTAAATCGGGAGTGTCTCCACTAACGTTACGGCTATGATAACAGGACCATGCCCTCTGGGCTTGATGGGTGGGTCAAACTCTGAACTCACCTTGGATTTGGAAGCAGCTTTGGCCTTGGAAAATGATGCAACTGGGACCTTTGGGGGGTGGGGGTTGATTTCACTCTATTCTGTAGGACCCTCATTACTTTTGTCCTCCCACACACCAATCAATCTTCCTCATAGCTGTGTCACAGACCTCGTGCTTGGGATCCCACCACTCCTTCATCACTGCTACAAGAGTCCCCAAATATCAGAAGCTCTTTCAGGTGAGACAGACTCTAGCTTGGCTCTTGGGGTTAGGAGAGGAGAGGGAGGAGCAAAGGATTTGAGTTGAATAAAGGGTATTGGGTTCAGGACTACTGGGTTCTATTTGCTGTTCTGAATGAGGTTTAGGGGCTAGAGCAGGGCGCTGGGAGTCAGGACTCCTGAACTTTATTCCTCTACCATAAATGCAGGGTATAGCCTTGTGGGGAGGGAATTTAAGTACCTGCTGCTATCGGCACTTCAGTTTCCATGCCCATTAAATGCATAAGATAGCTACATGATACAGCGTTAATGTGGGGTTTTGAGTGTGGAACAGGGGCAGGGCCTCAGTGGTGGAGCAGGGGTAGGGCCTTGTGGGACAGGATAGGGCACCTCCAAGCAAAACAAAAAGTCAGCACCTATGCCATCGGGAGTGTTTGGGGCAGGCCCCTTTGTGATATATAGCGTCTTTCTCGAGTGTGGTTTAGAAGAGCTTTTGGGTGATGACTGCAGTCTGAACACAGCCTGGATTTGAGGCCTGAGACCCTTCATATTGTATGTAAACCCCAGTATTTTCTGTAAGTTCTGGGAAACAATTAGCTACGGTCTGTTTGATAAAAATGGCAGACTATGTACTTTTCTTGAAAGATGGTTATGTCTCAGAATCTGAATAAAATTTTCATGAATATAATGGAGCTTCTGATTTGTTAGTTAAAAAACTCCTGTTTATTTTTCAGAGACTCTACAGAGAAAAGATTAAGCTACAAGAATAGCTCAATTTCCAGATGTATGTCAAATATCTCTTTCATCATGTGAGATGGATGTACAGTCACATCATTTGTTGATTAAACCTTTAGGGATCCTTTCTTACAAACAATTATTCATGCAAGTAACTATCTCCCATCGGGGCTACTCCTTTAACTAAAATTACTCACATGACTTTTGGAGGATTTAATATGTATTTCCACATACAGACCAATCCTATAATTTCAGTCTCAATATTTTATTTTATATTAATGGGTGAAAAAATGGGGTCAGCAAGGAAAGAAAATTTTCCTTAGGAGAGAAAAGCATCCCTTTCTTTTGTAAGATGCTGCTTGAATTCTTCTTCACAAAATGGTAACTGGCTCTACCCACAGCTGAATACTGAAATGTAGAGGTTCGGGACACAGAAAAGAATCATTATGTAATCCTTCTGCTAGACAGAGCTAGCAGCAGCAAAGGGGCAGGTTCTAGATCTAGGTGTTCCTCTAAATGATACAATACCACACCTGTTTGAGCCTCCACCCACTCACCTGAGAAATCATTCACTATGTCCTTAAAAGACAATACTGCTCCTCTCACAAGCACAGAGTCTGAATGTATAAAGTAAAACATTTAATAAAAGGAAGGAAGTAGCATAGCACACATTTTGGAAAACAATGCAAATAAAATGAACACAATGAGCAAATCTCATCTCACTCCAGAGTACGTGAGGCATATCCTTTGCCTCTCCCTTCTTGCTTTCCCCTGTCCTACTGACCATCGTAGATGCACTGTCCATCTCTCAATTGTGGGGCTCAGCCAGTCCCCACTCCTGCTGACCGCAGGACCCTCTGCTGCTGGCTCCCGCTGCCTGTGGGTCCCCTCCACTGCTGGCTTCCACTGCCTGCAGGATGTATGCTTAATTGGTCCTCTCTGTTGCACCTGCTGCATGCAGGTCACAACCACTGGTGGCTCCCTCTGCCTGCAGGCTCCCCTCGCTGCTGTCAGTCTCTCCGTGTTTCCAATTACCGCAGCAACTTCAGTTCTAGTGAGTTTCTCTTTCTAGTGATTTCAGCTTTCAGTCCATGGGAAACTCTGCTCTGCTCCAGTCCCATCAGACAAACATATCCAGCTGCCAGCTGAGCAGGAAGTCCCTGCTCTTTAACAAAACAAAAAGACTTCAAGAGGAATCATTGGCTATGTCTACACTGGCAAGTTAGTTCGAATTAAGAAGCTTAATTCAAACTAACTAAAGCCATGGCTATACTAGGCTTTAATTAGTTCGAATTAAGGGGTTCCTTAATTCGAACTAATAAATTTGAATATGCTATTCAAACTAAGGGTTAATTCGAACTAGTTAGTTCGAATTAACCAATGTGGCCATATTAGCTCGAACTAATTGGTTAGTTCGAACTAACTGGCCCATTGAACTCAGTGCAATTTGCTAATTTGAACTAAGCAAGTGCTATGAATGGCACTTGCTTAGTTCGAACTAAATTTTTCTAGTTCGAATTAAGTTAATTCGAACTAACTAAAATTGGTTTGAATTAGTTAGTTCGAATTAATTAATTCGAACTAACTTTAGTAAGTGTAGACATAGCCATTAGTTCTACTTTTAACATTGGGAGGAGATAGTCTATCCATGCCTTAGGGCAAGCCTTTTCTCAAGGTTTGTGTTTCCATAGCAGAAAAACTCCCCACCCCTCCCTGCTTGATCTTACAGTGCTCTGGCATCCGTACATCCCCCTTTGTTCAGTTCTGTTTAGATGAGTGAATCTTTCTTCAGAACAGACTAACACAGTTCTGCTGCCATTTGTTCATACAATTGGAGGACATTTGACCTGTAGTTAACGCAAACATGATTTGTAACCCCAAACTAGCCAGACTGACCATTTCCCATCATGCTCAGTACCTACTTGTGCTTATGCAGGTACAGTGCAATTATGCTCAGCACCTAATTGTACTCATGTAAATACAGAGCCCATGCAAATAAAGCGTGTCCCCTTCAGCTGGCTATGCAGGGGAGGTACACTCAGACCTTGCTTACATCTACATAGCTATATATACCACAAAGTTGCACCAACTTTTTAATTTTTTTTCTAAAAATTGTAGGAAACTCCTAGACACAGACAATTGATAAAACTGAATATACATTTTAATTCTTTAGAAAGCTTTTCAGAATATTGTTACTTTAAGGAATGACACCATATAAGTCATCAACTTGAGACTTTAACTACAAATGTAACAGCTAAGATTACTGTAAAAAAATGAGTCAAGAAAAACTTCCTGTTTTAGTTCATGTTTTGTCAATTTCACTCTTCATCCTTGTAGCAACGTTTTATCTCTTCCACTATTGGGTGCCCCAGTTTTTTTCTCTTTGTAGATAGTTTATTTCCTCCTGATTTTGTAGTTTCATGTAGCCCTCTGGCTAAATGAGAGGAGGGAAAACTACAACAAAAACAATCTCTTGTGTTTTTAACAAGAGTCTGAAGCAAACAGGTACCCCAACAAGCAGTTTTTTCCCCTCATTCTGCCACAGCACTCCATCAAGGGCCTAAGCAATATTTCCACATGTTGATACAGGGGAATAAAAGCAGACTTCCTCCCATCCTATTGCAGAAACCTTGTTGTAAGCCTTACAACAGAGAACTAACGCTCAGTTCATGTCCACAGCCCTCTTGCCTCCTTTATACCTGACCTTTTCCTTTCTGTGGTTAGACCACTTGAGAATTAGCCAAATCTGGATCTTTAGCCTACCAGCAACTTTCCATATGTACATCAAAATCTTTTGTTACTAGTCTCCATCTCTTTCTGACCCTCAACAATTGGGTCCTCTATCCTAATGTAGCCCTTTTCAGGTTCCCTCAATAGGAAGAAGCAATGCCAGCCTTAACTCTTCTCTAGCTTCTCTCTAACTGACAAAAAAGCTTTTATATCATTGCCTCCTTTCCTCATGTACATTACTGAACAAACTGTAATCTTCAGCATCCATCATAGACTATTCGGGTTGGAAGGTTACTCAGGATGTCATCTAGTCCAGCCCCCTGCAGGAACAACCTCAACTAAATCATCCCAGATAGGGCTTTATCAAGCCATACCTTACAAATCTCTAAGGATGGAGATTCTACCACCTCCCCAGGTAAACCATTCCAGTGCTGCACCAACCTCCTACTGAAAAAGATTTTCTTGATATCCAACCTAGACCTTCCTCAGTGCACCTTGAGATCATCGCTCTTAGTTCTGTCATCTACTACCAATGAGAACAGCCTAATTCCATCCTCCTTGGGAGCGACTTTAAGGTAGTTAAAAGCTGCTCTCAAATCCCTCCTATTTTTCTCTTCTGCAGACTAAATAAGACCATTTCCCTCAATCTCTCCTTGTATGTCTTGCTCCAGCCACCCGCTCCAATCATTTTTGTTGCCTTTCTCTGGACTCTCTCCAGTTTGTCCACTTTTTTCTGTAGTGGTGGGCCCACACTGGACACAGTACCCCAAATGTGGCCTCCCCAGTGCTGAATAGAGTGGAATAATCACTTCCTCGATCTGCTGGCAATCCTCCCACTAATGCAGCCCAATATGCCATTAGCCTTCTTGGCAAAAAGGGTACACTGTTAACTCATATCCAGTTTCTTGTCCACTGTAATCCCCGGGTCCTTTTCTGCAGAACAGCTGCCTAGCCAGTCAATCCCCAGTCTGTAGTGGTGCATGGGATTCTTCCATCCTAAGAGCAAGACTCTACATGTTCTTGTTGAATCTCATCAGATTTTTTTTTGGTTCAATCCTTTGATTTGTCTAGGTCACTCTGTATTCTATATCTATCCTCCAGTTTATCCACCGTTTCCCACAGCTTAGTCTCATCTGCAAACTTGTTGAGGGTGCAATCTACCACATCCTCCAGATCATTAATGAAGATATTGAACAAAACTGGCCCCAGCACCACCTGTAGGGCACACCACTTGTTACTGGATGCTAACTAGACATTGAGCTATTGATCACAACTCATTGAGCCTAATAATCTAGCCAGTTTTCTATCCATTTTATAGTCCATTCATCCAACCCATACTTCTTTAAGTTGCTGATAAGAATGTTGTGGGAGACTATATCAAAAGTTTTGCTGAAGTCAAGGTATATTATCCATCCCTTTCCCCACATCCAGGGAGCCACTCATGTCATCAAATACACCTCTCAAAATTTCTTTGTTGAAATTGATCTTCTAGCCATCTGTAAAGGGCCAGGACAGCTGTTACAATCCTAGATAATAATTAGTCAATTGCCCCAATTGGTGAGCAGGGGTTTATCTGTATAAAATTAAGATCTGTTAGGCAAAATTAAGATGAATTTTGGATAACAAATATGGAATTGGATATAATTTTGGTTTTTAATGAGTGTAGTATATAGGAATTGGGTAGTATCCTTTAAGTAGATTACAAGACCTGTAGTGATCTTCACTATCTCTGTGATTCAGAAATCATAAGAACCCTACCACAGCAGATGTATTATAGTTAGTAAACATGGCATTTTGTGTCCAAGAGGTTCCTTCATAATGTGTCAGTAACATAAAGAGCAAAATATATACCAATACAATGTTTGTGATTTTTTTTTAGCTCATCTATCTGCAGAACTTTTCTTAGTAATTATTTGAAATTTGGATATCGTCACCATCTTGCAGGTGGAATTTGGATAAGCAAAACACAAGTAAAATGAAAAAGTGTAAAATATTGTGAAATTGAATCTGAATCAAAATTCTGTCTCCTTACTCACCAATAAAATTATGTACAAAGGAAATTAATATAACAACATTCTATGGATGGATGTCTGAGGTCAGTGTTATTGCTGTTTGTGAAATATTAATTAGGGAATATTTCTGTTTTCAAATGTGAACGTATGTTTGACTGAGATATGTTTACAGTCTTCAAACTGTTAACAAAGTTTTCTATCTAGAAATAAATATTCAGTTGTACTTTGTCAGGCAGACAAATGAGAGGGATTGTTATGCTTGGGGAAAAAAAGCTCCATTGTTCTGCTGATTCTAAAGTAAATGACAAAAATTGTAGGCTAATTTGCATAACTGGGAGATTAAAAAAGTATTCCATTATCTTTATTAATATATTTCCCCTTCTTAATTATAAAGATTTGAATCTTTTTGAAACAACTTCATACAAAACTTTCTTGGGGATTGAAGCTGCATGTAAAGTTCCAGTTCTGGATAGGTTATTTGTGTAACCTTACAAAAGGGATAAATCACCTCTATTGAACAACAGCTGGTTTTAAAAGGGGATTTGGGATATCTAGCAAATATTTGACACTGATAGAGGGAAAACTGCTTCTTATATTTAAATATATGTAAGTGGGATCTGAACTTCCTGCTGAGCTGGCTGGTGGGAGGGGAGCAGGCATCAAAGAAGACTATTTTTGCATGAGTGCACTCACCTTACTTTGATACTCAGCATGATGGGACTGCTTTGCCCAAATGACCCTTTAGGTGGTGTTGAGTTACAAATCATTTTTGTGTTAAATGCAAGGGTAATGAAATGTTGTTCCCCTTATTGTATGAGCAAAGGGCAGCAGAACTGTGCTTAGCCTGTTCTGATTGATGGGTCACTATCACCTAAATTGAACTGGCTAGGCAAGGAGCTCAGATCATAGAATCATAGGGTTGGAAGGGACCTCATGAGGTTATGTAGTCCAACCCCCTGCTAAAAGCAGGACCATTCCCACTAAATCATCACAGCCAGGTTATTGTCTAACTGGGCCTTAACTATCTCCAAAGACGGAGATTCCACCAGCTCCCTAGCTAACCCATTCCAATGCTTCACCACTCTCCTAGTGAGAAAGTTTTTCCTAATATCCAACCTCGACCTCCCCAACTGCAACTTGAAACCATTGCTCCTTGTTCTGTCCTCTGTTACTACTGAGAACAGCCTAGCTCCCTCCTCTTTGGAGCACCCCTTCAAGTAGTTGAAGGTTGCTATCAAATCCCCCCTCAGTCTTCTCATCTGCAGACTAAATAAGCCTAGTTCCTTCAGTCTTTCCTCATATGTCATGTGCCCCAGCCCCCAGTCATTTTTGTTGCCATCCACTGGACTCTTTCTAATTTGTCCACATCCTTTCTGTAGTGGGGATCCCAAAACTGGACACAGTATTCCAGATGCAGCCTCAGCAAGGCCAAATAGAGGGGAATAATAACATCCCTCGATCTGCTGGCAACGCTCCTGCTGATGCAGCCCAATGTGCCATTGGCCTTTTTGGCAACAAGAGCACACGGTTGACTCATATCCAGCTTTCCATCCACCATAACCCCCAGGTCCTTTTCTACAGTGCTGCTACTTAGCCGATCGGTCCCCAGCCTTGCTAAAAGTCAAAGTATATCACGTCGACAACTCTTCCCGCATCCACAAATCCAGTCATCTCATCATAGAAGGCAATCAGGCTGGTCACTCTATTTTCCTCCAAGTGTTTCAGGATGGATTCTTTGAGGACCTGCTCCATGATTTTTCCAGGGATTGAGGTGAGGCTGACTGGTCTGTAGTTCACTGGATCCTCCTTTTTCCCTTTCTTGAAGATAGGTACTATATTTGCCTTTCTCCAATCCTCTGGGACCTCCACCGTTCACCACGAGTTTTCAAAGATAATGGCCAGCGGCTCTGCAATCACATCGGCCAACTCCCTCAGCACCCTCGGATGCAGTTCATCCGGCCCCGTAGACTTGTGCACATCTAACCTGACCTTCCATCACCAGAGCCCTGTGAAGATTGATAGGAATAGGGACAGATATTCCTGTCTGCAAGTGTGGCCCCTGTGTAAGAGCCCCAGGCATGGTTTCAACCCCCTCCTCTCCTTCCCACTGTTCAAAGATAGAGCTAATTAAGATTTTTTTGTTAAATGCTCACTAGAGCTGAAATCACCTATGGGACAGCGCTCCTGCTCAGCTTCAGTACTGAGTGTTCAACCACCAAGAGTGACAGTCCCTGAGAATCAGAGAGCTGGGTGGAACCTCAAGGGGCCAACTCACAGAGGTTATACTGGGGAAAGAGCTGGTAGCAGAAAGTGATTGTGTCCAGCAGAGTGGCTGGTGAAGGGTGGCCCATGAAGCGGCTGGATAATGGAATGAGCAAGGTGTCTGTAGGGCTTTGTGATGGACAGGCAGTGGTGCTCGCACCTTCACCCCCCCCCACCCCCACCCCATGAGCAACCCGACCGTGAACTGATGCTGGGCTTCATGCCCAAAGCACCAGCTGGAGCCAGTCTCCTGTGGGAACTGGCTGGGGCCTGATATAAGATATTTTGTTCTTTTTGCTGTTTTGCAAGGCTTGGCTGTGATGTTCTCCTTTTATCTGTTCCTTCAAGCTACCTCGGCCTTGAGCCTGAGCGTGTGAAGGGAAAGTGGGCTTGATCACCCTGCTTTCTCCTGAAATGCTATATGTTAGCATAGCCCCTGGGAATCTGTGGATTTTACCATAGGACCATGGACCAGGCTGCCTTTATAGCCTAGGACCAAGGTGCCTCGGGAACCTCCTTGGGATCGTCCACAGTCATCTGGGGTCCCCGGCTGCTGAAGGGATGTAAACTCTCACTATTTATTACTTTGCTTTGCTTGCTTGGGTTATTCACCCTGGCATTCAATAAAAATCATTTATCTTTTCAGTGGTCTTTGACTGAGTCTGGTGAATCCACATGAACTTACTTCTTGGGGTACAGTTTGGGGGAACAGTGTCTTTTCCCCAGTCCCAACTAGGGTGGGAGGTGAACTCCACAACTGCATCCTTAGACCTTGAGTTTGCCCTGATAAGAACAACACTTATGAGTGAGGTGCTGTGGAGGGAGGAACACATTAAAGGATCATCTTGTTGGTGGATTTAAGATTCTGTGGCAAAAGGAAATTACCCAATGTACTCTGGGGTGAGGGGTGTTTTGTTTATGGTTTTATGTGTGTGAAACCTGCTTATGGTGTTTTCTCAAGTTAATGCTGGCTTACTTTTCCCTTTATATTAAAAGGGTTTTTTTCTATACTAAGTTGGTGTGCTTGCAAGAGAGGAAGTATTGACTCTGTAGGTGTCCAGGAGGTGGTGTATTACTGGGACAATCCATGCTTGTATTGTATTGTTGAAAGGAACCCCTAGATATTGAACCCGGCCCATGTTGCTACCATCCCCGACTGGTAGAAGGATTATATATAGACACTTGGCTAGAAGTAATTTTTAATTCTGTTACCTACCATTGCACAAAAAAGTGGTCTTTCCATTCCTTTCAGATAAGCTACATTTAAAAAATTCCACAACACAGTATTTCAAAGCAATTGTGTGTAAAGGTCCTGCTTTTTATTGTCAATAAATTTATTTTAAATAATATGTGCTCTGCCCAAAATGATTTCTTGGGAATCTCAAAAAGTGATAATGTAAATCATGAGTTTTATGTTGCTTAAAAAGCTATAGAAAAGTACTTTCAAGGAAAATGGATGCATGCAATATGATGGCACTTTTATTATTTAGGTGACCAGAAAGGAGTGCAATTTCTTTTTCTTGGTAGGTTGCAGAAACTTTAGCACAAGTAGCAGAATTCCCAGGAATAGTATTATCTACCCACATCTCTGAAAAATTACCTCGTGGTGCCAACATCATGGGAAACCCGTGTGTAAAGGGGCGATTGCCCTACACTGTCCTTTATAGGGTTGAAGAGGGCTGGAGAATTGTAGCAAATAGGGTTTGAGCAATAAAGGGCCAATCGGGGGCCAGGAACCTTGTATAAAAAGGAGCTGCAGGGGCAAGTCAGACAGTCTGGGACACGAGTTTAGGGAGGAAAGTTCTCTCCCCAGCTGGCTGTCTGAGGGACCACAGAGAGCTCAGTGGAAGACACTGGGAGCTGTTCAGAGCCAGGGTCCTGAATACACAGACTGCAGCGGAGGTCCAGAGCAGCAGCCTGAAGGTGGGGGTGCCTAGCATGGAAGATGATAAAAGCTCTGGAGAAGCAGCTGGGAACAGACTGAGGTTTGGCCCAGAGGTGATGGTCTGCATATGACTGGGGGCTGTGGGGAAAGCTGTCCAGGGAAAATGACTGGGGTCCCTGGGCCAGGGCCTGGAGAAGTGGATGGGCCTGGGTCCCTCCCCGCTCTCCCTGGAATGCCAGGAGCAGCACTGGAGTCATGGGCCACTGAGTTGTTGGAGAATAACCTTGACACGTGAGTCAGAGTTTTGCCCTGGAAGGGGGGGTGTCATATAGCTGTGCTCAGCCGGAGGGCTGAGTAGCCGATGGTGCTCAGCTAGGAAGGCCAAGTAGCCAGTAGAATGGCAAAGCATGGGCCACAGATGGATGGACCACTTGAGCTAATCCCCAATAACACCACAAGGGGATGCCCTTCTGGCTGGGAGCGTGGATTCCATCACACCATGACATTGGGAATTGTGCTAACACCGAAAGAACAAATCGCCCAGAAAGAGAAAGGGAAGGGGGGTGGAGCCATGACTCCTTTCTCACCTTGACACTAGCCCATGGAACTCAGCTGTCCCACTAGAAGCAGTTTTTCCATCCTTCTGAAATGGAGCAGATTGTTCATCAAGCAGCCTCAGGACAGAATGAGCATCTGAAGGTCCATAAGGTGGTGTAGTCTTGGGGGAGCCCCACATAGAGCTTTCTGCAAATTGTTCACTTTAATACTTAAGTAACTACCTCTTTTACAAAGTCTTGGACTTTTTTTTTTTTAAGTCCATTGGAACTTTGAGATCTTCAACTGAGTACAACCCTCACACCCTTTGTACCTGCAGGAGCGTCAGAAAAAAAGACTCTAGTCATGTTGATTCCCTTAAATTCCAACAAAGTATATCTTAGAACAGAAAATTTGCCATGCATCTCCTATCTGGGGCTGAGAAAGTGTGTTATACATACCCCTTAGCATCCAAGTAGCCCCTGTATACAGAAAGTTGTAATATTAAACATAACCAAATGCTGAATTGCAGGTCAGAAGTAAAAGCAACACGAACAATTAAATTTATTATTCTTAGCAAAAGTCAATTAAACATAACATTTGCAACTATCAGTCTTATCCAGAGTCCCAAAGGTACAGTAGTGCTATTGAAACAGCCCCACTCAGGCAAGCTTCACTGCTTTTAAAAGGCAGAGAAGCTCAATGAACATCTGGTTGAGATCTATTATCAACAACACAATACTAACATTATTCCTTCCCACCCCTTACTTAGTTAGCTGGAAGCTCCATCTTCTCAGCAGCATCTCTCTAGTTTTGATTCCAATAGGTTTTGGCATGCTTTGGCACCAGAAAAGATTTGGCTTGAGTTGCAAACATTTAACAGTAAGACCCGTGTGTGGGTGTCATCTGCATATCTACCCTTTGGGTGTTGGTATGCCTTCTTTGTGTTTTCATTCTAAGGGTGGGATTTTTTTTTATGCAGTCATGTGAGTTAAGAGCACAGTTGTATTAGTGGATATTAATTTACATGGTTGCTTCTGAAAATTGTACCCTTAGACTGAAAGGTCCTTTGGGCAGGGACTGTCATCTTTGTTTTCTTGTAAAGGGCTGAGCACAGCACTGATGCTTAATTGAAAGTCTGGGGTGTTCAGATCCAGAATTTGTCAATCTCCATGTTAAATATTTTATTATATATTTTCTTTAAAAAGGACTACTTCCTCCTGAGTCGCAACTGATTTATAGCACAACAAAGACTGCATAATCCACTCTTAAGCTTGTCAGTTACATGTGCCCAGGTACCGTGGTGATGAGTGCCAATATAAGAACCTGGATAGATGGGTTACCATGAATGCCTGATATTACTTTAAAATAGGGGGTATAGTATCCAAAATCTGTCCTTTGTGATCATGTTATAAGTTAACCACTTAAGCTCTTATAGCTGCTTAGCTTGCAGGCAAGGTTTCCAAGTCCACATTATTGACAAACATGTTGAGTGTTTAAATTACAGTTTTGCTCATATGTGGATCTATATTAAAATATATTTTTGTCTGCTGGGTGCCTCCCTAGGATAGAAGTTTTAAAAACAATAAAGCAAAGTAGAGCAAAGATCAGCTTAGTAAGTTATTTGTTCATGTTTGTGTTTTGAAACCCTATCCATATCTCTCTAAACAGCAAACTTCCCTAGGCAACAAATGACATCCCACAATTTGCCCCTTTCTCAAATCCTTTGAAAAAATAACTTAACCTAGCAGCAGGGCCGTTCCTAGGGGGGAGCGGGGCCTGGGGCCAATTGGCCTGGGGGGGCCCCCACCCCACCCCATGCTGGAGGGGGGAAGGGCGGACTGGGTTGGCCTCCTCTGCCTCCAAGGCCCCGCCACCAGTGGGAGCCAGCCATGGCTGCAGCCCTGAGGCTGCCACCAGGAGCTGGCCCTGGGGGAGCTGGCTGTGGCCAGGGACCCCAGCAGCCCCCCATCCCACCCCCAGGATGGAGCAGCAGGCCCAGGGGCAGGCTCCTGGCAGCGGCGCAGCCTTGGGTCCCCGGAGCCAGCCCCAGCCGGGACCCCAGGCTGCTGGCGGGGGGCCGAGGAGTGGGCCCTGAGGCTGGGATCTGGCTGGCCAAGGCCCCGCCACCAGCTGGGGCCAGCACCGGGCTGGCCAACCATGTGAGGCAGGCAGGCTGGCTGAGAGGCTGGGCCCCACTCAACTGCCCCGCCCCTGGGCTGACGGTCACCCTGGAGTGCTCCCTGTGGTCAGTCATGGCATTGCAAGTGATCTCTGCCTTACTTTCCCCTTCGCTAGGACAGATCCAAGCAGGCTTTCTAATATTAAAGAACTATCTCTTTGGAGAGTCTCATTTATTTAACAAAAAAGGGCAACACATAAATGAAAGCTTCAATCAGCTATTCCACTGAAATCTCTCAGCCCTGTTGCCCCAGTAGATCCCCAGAACAGTTAGGCTGGATTCCCTAGGTTGGGCCACTTCTGAATGTTTGGCCAAATATCAGTCTTTACCCAACAGTGTGTTACTCTTTGTTGAGCCTGTCCCTAGCAGCTCCTAAAGGAGGTCCCTTGCCCAGTTTATTCTCCTGGGCTGCTCTGGTCTCTTGCCTCGGAGCACATTCTCTCTGGGCCTTTTCTTCTTTCTATGAACCTCTACCCTCCAGGGAGACACCACAAGGAGTAGTTTCCTACCTATCTCCAATCAGGAGCTTCCTCTGTTCTGGGGGTTTCCTGACTGAGTCCTCTTAAACCTTTATTAATTTCAAGTGCACCTTATCTAATTAAAGGCCGCCCAGCTACTTATGCAATTAACTGTCTACAGGTTGATCTGGGCTGGCTCATTCTCCTTAGTGTAGTTTGTCATAGAAAGGCTGGTTGCCTGCACCCCCATCAAGAGCCTGCCCCATGACGCCCATGAGCAGTGGAGACAGAGCTTTTATGTGATGTGTACCTAGACTGTGGAGATTTTTTCTATGAGAGATGTGTGACCACAGACCTCACTATGTACAAAATTCAGCAATTGACTTACATTTTCCTCCATATTCCTTTGCACACATAGACACAAGTGCCCAAAACCATAAACTAGTCAAGCTACTTCTACAAGCTTCTTCTTGGAAAGAAAAAGATGATCATTTCTATTTTTAAATATACATCAGACATCAGATACCTTAACTGCTGATATAACCACCAACCTAACATCACGGTATATTGACAGTTGAGCTTGAAAGGGTAAATTCCAGCTCCTAAAAACATGTTCATGCTAACTCTGACTGAACTAGTGCATTAAAAATAGAAATGTCCCTTTGATCATGGTGGGAGGAGCTAGCTGCTCTCAGTACTTACTGATGGGATCATACTTGGGGCCACTAGCCCCTAGCAGTGCCGAGGCTACATTTCTATTTTTAGTGTGTTAGCTCAGGCAAAATTAAGATGAGTATGTCTCCTTAAGCTGGAATTTACACATTCCAGCTCTAGTGTAGACATACCCATAGATGTGCCTGTACATCTACACTGCAATTAAAACCCATGGTTGGCCTGTGCCAGCTGACTCAGGCATGTAGAGTTCAGTCTAAGGGCTGTTTTATTGTGATGTAAATGTTTGGTCTCCAGCTGAAACTTGATCTCTAGGGGTGCATCTACACTTGAAAATTAAGTCGATTTAAGCTAGCTTAAGTCAACTTAATTTACTCTGCGTCTACACTACAGTTTCCTTAAGTCAACTTAAGAAAGCTGCTTAAGTCAACATAAGGAAAATAAAGTCGACTTAATGAAAATTAAGTCAACTTTGTTAAACCTACTTTTAGTTCGACTTTAGGCTTAAGTCGACTTTTTAAAGTCGACTTAAGCCAGTGTAGACCTGGAGTAGCCCTATGTCGACTTAGGGCTACTCCAGGACTCCCTCACTGCCCTCCCTGCTGGGGGGGCACAGGGGGAGCCTGACATGCCCCCCCAAAGGGCAGGGCAGAGCCCAGCCACCCTGCCCCTATGCCATGCCAGAGTCCCTGTCCCCAAAGGCTGAGCCCCCTGGGACTGGGCAAGGGGGGCACCGTGGACCTGCCCAAGGTCCCCCTAGCCCCTAGAAGTCGACCTGGGCATCCGGTGTGGATGATCTAGGTCGACTTTGTAAGTTCCCTCCTAAGTCGACTTTAAATTTAAGTGTGGACATGCTAAGTCGACTTAAAATTACAAGTGTAGACATAGCCTAGGACCCTGAGAGGTGGGGACCTTTGTAGCAAACTAACCCATCGGCTAAGCTAGTTGCTTTGTTCCCTACCCTTGGTGGACTTGGAGAACAATTCATCACTGTCATCTTTATAATAACCATGTACATATTTGAAGACTGTTATCAGACCTCCACTCACCAGACTAAACATAACCAATTCTTTCAGTCTTTCTTCATGGGTCATGTTTTCTATTTTCTTATTTTTGTTGCTGTGCTCTGGACTCCTTCCAGTTTGTTTATATCTTTGTTAGTGCAGTGTCCAAAATTGGACTGTATTCTAGCTGAGGCCTCACTAGTTTGGAGTTATTTTTTCTTGGCTTCTGTCACACTTCTCTTCACATCACTATTTTGTGTGATATATTATAGCATTGCTTTCCCTGATAAAGCAAGGGAAATGAAAAAGTGGAAGAAAAACATCAGCTATGTCACATCTTTGAAAAAGAGCTAAAGAAAGCTTTCAAGGGCCAGCTGATTGCATCTAATTAAGTCAGGTTCCTTCAAGATGAAAGTTTTAACATTGACAACATTCCAAAATTACCAGTGTTTGTCAGAGCCTCTACTTGTGAACTGCATGTAACAGGAAATCTATTTGGATATGGCATTAAAAGAGAGAGGATATAAAATGTCCTGATGGATGAGCTGAGGATGCTTTGATATAAATCCGGAAAAGACCACAAACATCACAACCAATGGAGCCTACACTGTAAATAAGGAGACAAATTATTCTGAGGAGAAAGAAGTTCAAGTCAGAAAGGTCTCCCCAGACATTTTGCCCTAAAGTATTTCATTTTGATTTTTACTATATATTTGACAACTTGAAACCTTTTGTGTTATTGTAAAATACTTAGTGAATTCTAACTGCTTCACCAGCAGTTATGTAAAGTGTTGAAAACACCCAGTGTGATACCCTGTCATAGCATATGGAAGATAAATGGTCACCCATATGACACACTGCTAGAATCCTCAGTATCATAGGCAGTCAGGTCCTACAATTTCCAAACATGGATGACACTAATAAAATATTCTGTATTGTGTATTTGTGTGAATTTCAGTCAGGGAAGATTTTAGCTATTTGAAAGATAATAATTCAACTGTGAATAATATATGTTGTATTAGATTTTTCTGGTTTGCTACTGCAGTGTTCCTTTGCTCCTTCCTCTCTCTGCTCTTGGATCTAAAGGGGGTAAGGGATAACTCTTTTACCACCACCCATGCAGAGCTAGTGGGTGGGTTTCCCCTTCTACTCACCCATGTGGGCTAGGACAAAAAGGATGACTGAAGCTGCAGGAAGAGGTTTGTGTGCTTCATTTTCTCCATCCTCCCACCACAGACCAGTAGAAGAATGTGTGTGGAGTTGATAGGGTAATCCCATTGACACGTTCTACTGCCTTCCCTTTTATAAAGTATCAAACTCAAGCTTCTTTCCCTCAAGTATAAGGACTTTCACTACTCTGCTCCTCTATATTTACCTGCTCTTATGGCACTCTACACTCTGCTCCACTAGTGATGTCACCCTTGACCACCCATTTTTCTGCTATTTCTGCAACTGTCTTCACAGCAACTGCCTTGCTCTGGAATGTCTTCTCTGAAATGGGCCATCATTTCTCAGCCCTCTCCTTTGAATATCTTCTCAAGACCCACTTCTATCCTGCTGAATTAAAAAATAAATAAATAAAATAATAATAAAAAAAAAGATCCTGGCAAATCACTCTTGGCTAAATACAGGGCAGTTGGAGACGGTTCATATTCATTTATTTATTTAAACAAACAAACAAACAAACAAACAAACAAAAATAGTTGTCTTTCTCCCTCATCTTTGTCTGTAGTCTTTTTCTTAGACACTAGTTTCAGTTTCCTCAGAGCAGGGATTGTGGACCATACCTAGCACGTTATGGACACTAGCAGGAGATAAGTAATACATAATAATTCTCTCTCCTATATTAGCCAGTGGAACAAATGATGGCAGTGTTCCTCCTATTCTTCCCACCTGGGTTTTGTGAAGGGTAGAGCCCATCTGCCATTAAGCAGGGACAGCTGCATTACAAAAAACAGCTGATTAGATAGACCAGTTGAATATTGCCCCCAATTATATTTATTTCATTAGAGGCATTTTTATGGCGATACTCATCTAGTTGGACAGCACCAACATTCATGCTATTTGGCAAATATTGTATTTGATTTGCCCATTCCTACAGAACACCGGCCAGACTGAGCATTATGGTCTAGGCTGCTTTGAAGTGATCTGGTAATTCAAAGCAGCATAAACCCAGCTGACCTGTCTGTCTGTCTGTGTTTTCTTTTACAGATTGAACAGGAATTAAGGTGCTTGTTACACTGAGTACATCCATCTCATAACCATGTTATCCGACTAGGTGAAATTTTAGACTGAAGAATATAAAGGCAGTGTGTCATGTTTGATTCTCATTTTAAATTAATGATCGGTTTTAAACATGCTAGCATCTAACTTTGTTTTTTTGTCTCTAGAATGCATAACACAGAAGGTGGAGCCAAAGGAGGGAAGCCAGGGTGATAGTAACTATATGCTACCTTAGGCTATGTCTACACTTGAAAAGTTAGGTCGACTTAAAGTGGACCTTATTAAGTCGACTTAATAGAAGTGGACTTAACTTTTCAAGTATAGATGTGGCCCCTTTTCGACCTTATTAAGTCAATTTAACGTTTTAAGTCGACTTAAAAAGGTCCACCTAGGCACTACTCTGCATCTCCACTGGCTTAAGTCGACTTAATAAAGTCAACTTAAGTGCTAGTTTGAATTAAAATGAGGTGTTATTAATTCGAACTAACTTTTCCTTAATTCGACTTAAGGAGCAGCTGAAGTCAAATTAAGGAAAGCCCAGTGTAGACGTGGAGTAAATTATGCCGATTTAAGCCTCCTTAAGTCGACTTAATTTGTAAGTGTAGATGCACCCTTAGGGCCCTCTATTTTTGTAGCTGCATGATGGGCTCTAAGATGCTCTAACTTACAGCAGCCTGTCTCCATAATGCCATATGAAGGTTGTGTCTTTTCCCAAAGCAGTTATTGTTGCCTCTGTGACAGGCCTACAAAGATATATTTGGCCAGAACTTCTCACTACCCTCTGAGGCAAGCAAATATGTCATCACCTCTTCTGTATTCAGTTATGAATAGAGTTTCAATAAGATGCCCAAATAATTAGGAACATGGTTTATTTTATTGCTTAACAGGAGTTATAAGCACAGTTGCTAAATTGCTAACTTGAATTTGTACAAATTAGTGCCTACTAGTCTTATCATAAGATTCATCAGGCCATTCCCAGATGAGTTGCACTCACGCACGGCACTATCATGATACCAGTTGGCCATTCAGCTGTATTTTAATATTGCACACTCTTTGTTTTATATGCCATTGAGATTTCATAAATACAGAACCACATTTTTCCCCATGGTACTGGTAAGCTGCTTAAACCACTGATTATTGTCTTGCCATGAACTCTGATCATTCTTCTGGACACTGAGCTTTCAGATGTCATCTTTAATTTGTGATATTAATATTGAACTTTATCACTGTTCTGTAGTTTTATTGAAGTATTTACATATAAACCACTGAAGTGCTTTTTTCCAGAGTACTGGAAGCTGTCCAATCCTAATTGGAATAATAAACTTAACCACTGCATCTGTTTGACACGGGTATGATTTCTGCTTATGAAATGGCCTTGGAGGTTTACTCTCAAAAGCAAACAGAATGCGTTCCTCTGCCTCATCCATTTAGCCCTGTATACTTGCTTGGGGAATGATTCTGCGGGTAAGTGTTTTAAATGAGCAATAGTGACTGTACTCTGAGAATTGTTTTTTCCACCCCAGCACTCTTTTAAGGAAGATGAACTGTCTCAGTGAGTTTTACCAGGGTTTACATTTTGAATTAATGAACTAATTAGTTAAGAAATGTATTATTCTATTATGTAAAGAGAAATCCTGTTCCACAGTGATAGCTTATTCAAATAAAGTGCCCTTTCATTTTATGTTGTAAAGGGAAGATGGACTTTTTATGGAACATTTGGACCACTGTTATTAATGATCTAAACTAAAGCTCTCCTCTGCTGGTTGGAAAGATTGATATTAATCTTTATTTGATAGATTCAGAAGGATTAAAGGAGTGAGGGAAAGTGAATACAATAGAACATCTTCCTGGTTTCATTGTTAGATGACCTTGTGCCATAGTACGTTTAAATTGCTTACTTCCCATAACTCTCTATAAAGTTCTGTGTTTTCATTTGCTGGATTAGATTGAAGTGTCAACTATTTTTGATGAATTACACTAGTAATATATGTTCATGTTCTTCGTTGCTCTTTTCTTTTTTTATTTATATATGTCCAGTATAATTTATTTCTTCTGAAAAAGCTTTCAGCTAAAAGAATTTTTTTTCAAATCATATTTTTAACAAAGTGAGAGGTTTTTTTAAAATATGTTTTTATCTTTATCTTCATTCTGATCAAATCACTCACCTTCCCACATGTGTGTTTGGTTTTGGTTTTTGTAAATTTTAGGAAGTTTTGGCAATCTGGGAAAGGGTACACGGAATTTCATTGAAATGAAAAGACAGGAGCTTTGGAAGAGGATGTGAGAGTAAGATGAAAAGTGTACATTTTAAAGAAAATGGACATGTTGTTAATTACTCATTAGGCTTCCATACCACCTGGGTGCATGCAGAACTTTATAGAAGTCATTGGGTCTCCCTGAGGGAGCGGGGGTTTCTTTGTATGAATCCAGCTGCAGGACTGGGGTCTTATTTATATTTTTGCTCAATAGTCTGAGTACCGGTAGTCTGTTTTCTGTGAGAAGGTTTTGGGTACAGTACTTGAAGAACTTGAAACAAAGGAGCAAATAAATGTAGGGAACATCTGTGTTCTGATATGTTGCTGATGATAATATTTACAGTATTCTAGAAATGCTGGTGTATATATCCTGAGGTCACAAAAGAGACAGAGAGAAACTTGATTAGATTTATTTCCTCTTTTCATACTGATGATAAAACCAGTAGATTAAATTTATACTATTAAACTACCTTTTTTAGGTAAAGGCAGCAATAACTGCAGGAACAAGAAACCTAAGGATAGTACTCAAAAGTTTCAGTTGCATTTTATGTGTAAGGAAACGAATAAACTAGATTTTATTTAGCCATTACAAATATACAGATTTGTACTGACTCTAAATTCTGACATTTAACAATAGAGGATCTTCTGGTAGGAGAGTATAAACTGTGTGAGACAATCATGATCTCTTTGTGAGGATACTGCTCAACTTGGCTGTGTCTGCACTTAAGAATTGTACTATAGCAGTTTGAACCAGTATGACTGAAACAAAGTTAGTATAGCCAGACTAAGAATCCTTCTTGGTTGTGCACAATGTACCCTCCACAGTGGCACCTTAGAGTATTATTGGGCCTATGTAAGATTGCCCTTACACCAGAATGTCTGGCACAGCTTGGGAACAGGTGTATGTATGTATATTTACGTTGGTTCAAATTGTTTATTTGCTCCTGTGGATGCTTCACATTGATCTGTCCTATACAAAAAGAGACATGCAGCATGAGAGGCATGGAACATGTCCAGTCATACAGTGTTAAGCTTCAACAGTAAGGTTGCTGTGGGGATCTATCATGCATATACGGATATGGTTACACTGTAAGTGGAAGTTCACAGCCAGGTCGGACAAGGATACTCTATCTGAAATGGTGCTCTGCCATATCAACCTACGCGCCTGAGTGTCTGAAGTTTTATCAGACTTTCCTGAGAACCAAGGACAAGTAAAGAAGTACACAGAAATATAAATCTTAAGGTTGTATAACATGAATTTAGCCAATAGTTTAGAAAGCTTATTTTTGTACTCATATATGTACCAATCAACTGTCCTGTCACCTTGGTGGTGGGACTAAAGAAAAGTATAAAAATCCTTACACATGTATCAATAAACGATGCTTGCTTGCAATCATATTGGTTGTTACGCTTGGTCCAGACCCGCACGGACTCGACAAATGGTGACCCCGACGTGATCATCCGGATCGTATGTCAATGTGATTCAGTTTGGATCGTGTACCTAAAACCTGAAAAGAAACACGGGTGGTGTAGTCGCCGTGGGAAGCACTGCCGTGGAGGCAGGTCCCGACAGGAGGTTACTGCGGTCAAGGCAGCTCCTGGGCGTCCGGATAGAGACGCGGCGTCCAACAGAGACGCAGGTGTGCGCGCACAGGTGAGTGACTACTTTGTTTAAAATGGGTAACGCTGCATCAGCGGAGGAAAAGACTGTGCATGAGTTTTTAATGCGAATAGCAGAATGACAGGGGGGAAAACTATCCCCAGAAGCGCTTTCTAAGCTCCTGAAATGGGGACAGAGGAGAGGATTTTTTCTAAAACCAAGTACTGTGTTTGACAAGACTGTATGGGAAAGCCTGGGCTCCGACCTGTGGGAATCGGTGGCCCATGGCAACAAAGAAGCTTTTGCCCTCAGCCAAATATGGAATAAAACGCGCAAGGCGGTTGAGACGCTTGCTGCCGAGGCAGGAGTCCAGGCGGCGATTAGTGAAATATTTCGACCCAAGACTGACGTGCCCCAGGTATTGCCCACCAGGACAGGGGGATTTTTCGGGGGCTCGGACGTGGTGATCCCTTTGGCTCCGGATGCCCCCGAGATTGATCCCAGTAACGTCCCACTCCCACCTGATCCAGACGATACCGGAGAAATGGATATTGACTTGGGGATTGCTAAGCCTCCGGATGAAACACAAGGGACGTTATATCCAAATTTGACTGAGACAAAAAATTTTTATAAAGAGATGCACCGTCAGGGCAATCAACTACAAGATGTGCTCGACAAGCTTGACCTCCTAGAGGGCAAAAGGAAAGGCACCTCACACTCGCGATTGCTTGAGGCAGCCCAAGATCTCCGTTTTTCTTTGGACGATGAGAATGAAGAAGCGGGGACGAGCGAATGGAAACCAGATGCAAGGATGACAAATGCTGACGAGGTGCCCAACTGGGAAGAGTGGAAAAGGGTCATGGCCCAGCGCGATAAGGAGGAGCAGCAGAAGTGGGAACGGATCCTAGATCAGAAGCTCCTCGAGCGGTGCCATCAAAAGGAATTGAGAGGGATGGCATCCCCGGATCCTACCTTTCCGGACCCTGCACGCCGCTGGCATGGAGTTATAAAGGAGGCAGTGATAGAAGGTCAGTTTTACCCCGGCGCTTTCCCGGTAATTACTCCCGACCCTACCAATCCACGCCGCCAGGAGTGGGCCCCTATTGATTGGAAGCTAATAAGAGAGGTACAGAAGTCCATCATGGCGTATGGCCTCAACAACCCATACGTGCAATCTATAATAGAGCAGGTGTTTTCGGGGCAAGTGATGTGTCCCTATGATGCGAACAAATTTGCTGAAATGCTCCTCACACCAACGCAAAGACTATTATGGAGAGATAGTTGGTCAAAGCGGATTGACATGGCCATTATCTCTAACCTGGACTTGCCAGATGACAATATTCTTCGAGTTGCCAACAAAGATATGTTAATGGGAACCGGCCACTTCGCAACGCCACAACTACAAGCCCGGCTGCACTCTCACATTTTACACCAGTCCCAATCGCTGGCATTGGCCGCTTTTAAAGAGGTTCCGCAGATGGGTAAACCGGCACCCCCCTACGTAAAAATTGTGCAAGGACCCACAGAATCTTATTCGCTATTTCTCGATCGCTTAAGCGAGGCTATTGAAAGATCACCGAACCTTTCGCCGGATGCGAAAGAGGCAGTCGGGCTGGATTTAGCAACGCAAAATGCTAACCTGGTATGCCGTCGTATTTTGGCGACTCTCCCGAAAACTGCATACCTGACCGAGATGATTGAGGCGTGTAATCGAGCAGCGGAATTGGAAGAAACAGACAAAGCCTCAATCCATGCCAAGGCAAATGCTTCTGCCCTGGCGCTGGCACTAAAACCCTTGTTAAGGCAAGGCCAGGGAGGCAGGCGACCTCCTGCTCGATCCACAGGTCTGTGTTTCACCTGCGGAAAGCCTGGCCACACCAAAAGAGACTGTCCCGCCAAAGATACTAGGGATTATTCTACCAAGAATAACGGGCGCACTGTGACAGCGACACCCAAGTCCACCACCTTTAACGGCGTCTGTAACAGGTGCGACAAGTTTGGACACCGCGCCTCCGACTGCCTTTCACGTTTTAAGAAGGATGGCATGCCATTGACGGGAAATGGGACAGCGAGCGCCCCATGGAGGGGCGTGACGAAACAAGTGCCTCCACCAACTCGCCCGGCTGTTTGGACCGCCTCACCGGAGCAACCAGAGGAAGCGCCGGAGTGGATTTGGCCACAGCCACCGATGTAACCCTTTAGGATGATAAGGTACAAGTCATTTCTACTACCGTCGATGGCCCGCTTGGCCATGGACTTAGTGCCCTTCTTATTGGCCGCTCCTCCACCTCAAAGCAAGGCCTTTTTGTTTTGCCCGGCCTCATTGATGCTGATTATACTGGCAATATTGGGATTATGATCCGGGCCTTGTATCTGCCTGTCAACATAGCCGCGGGCACTCGTATTGCCCAGTTGATCCCATTTAAGGGCTGTGTCCCTAGAACAACTGCGGTTCAATGCGGACCTCACGGCTTTGGATCTACCGGGTCCGCGCAAGTGGCGTTTGCTATGGAACTTAACTCCCAGCGCCCTGTCCGGACCATTTTGCTGCAAGGCAGGGACGGTAGGCAAATTATCCATGACGCCCTCTTGGATACCGGGGCTGATGTAACCATTATACCTTCCCACGCCTGGCCAGCCTCCTGGCCTTTGCAGGACATCCCTACGCCTGTGATGGGGGTTGGCGGGGTTCAGACGACTCGTCTCAGCACCACCTTTATCACGATTACCGACCAAGCTGAACCTGCCCATTCTGCCAAGGTTCGCCCTTACATTATGCCCAGCTCTATCTGGCTAGTTGGCAGGGACTGTCTGTGCCAGTGGGGCGTCACACTTCAGACACCCCTTTTTGTCTAGCGGCCGCTGAGGGGCGACCGATCCTGCAGCTGGAATGGACTACCTCTACCCCGGTGTGGGTCGCTCAGTGGCCGCTCCCCAAGGATAAGCTCGCCCACGTACATGACCTTGTGCAGGAACAACTCGAGAGGGGCCATCTGGAACCGTCTGTTAGCTCATGGAATACTCCCATTTTTACTATTCCCAAGAAGTCTGGCCGTTGGCGCCTTTTACATGATTTGCGCGCCATCAATGCTGTCATGAAGGATATGGGAGCCCTTCAACCGGGAATGCCAACCCCGACTATGCTACCCGCCGGTTGGCCCCTGCTTGTAATTGATTTGAAAGACTGCTTCTTTACGATTGATTTGCATCCCGCTGACAAAGAGAAATTCGCCTTTTCGGTTCCAGCCATCAATAAGACCGAACCTGCTAAACGTTATCAATGAACCGTTCTTCCACAAGGGATGAAAAATTCCCCCACTATTTGCCAATTCTATGTTGCCTGGGCAATAGCTCCTCTCCGTGCCACTCACCCCGAGTGGATTATCTACCACTACATGGATGACTTGCTGTTTGCCGGCCCCCGACTCTGTGTGTCCTCAGCTATTCTTGAGATCAGCCTGGTTTTAAAAAACGCTGGCCTCGTTATTGCCCCCGAAAAAATCCAACAATGCGCCCCTTATCGCTACCTCGGTATGGAAATAACTGACTCCATCGTCCGGCCTCAAAAACTGACTGTGCAGGCCGAAATTCGCACCCTGCATGACGCTCAGAAGCTCATGGGGGATTTACAGTGGGTTCGCGGCTTATGCGGTATTACCAACGATGATCTTCTACCCTTACTTGACTTGCTTAAAGGGGGGCGTGCTCCAAATGAACCCCGCGTTCTGTCCTCTGAACAGCGTACTTCCTTGCGTCTTGTGGCAGACAAAATCACAAACCGTTATTCAGGACGCATTTACCCAGACCTGCCCATTCATTTGGCAATTCTTTCCAAGGACATTTCTCTGACTGCCCTCCTGTTCCAATGGAATGATGCCCTTTCGGATCCTCTAGTCGGAGTTGAGTGGATTTTTCCGCCCAGCCATTATAACTGGACTGTTATTACCCATTTGGATGCTGTTTCTCAATTGATTACGCAGGCACGCCATCGCCTGCTGACTATAGCAGCTGTTGATCCTGGAGTGATTTACATTCCCTTTGATGATGCCCCCTTAACGACAATTCTTACAACCCACCTTCCTATGACCCTCGCCACTTTACATTATACCGGTCGTTTCAGTTGCCACTATCCTCCGCACCGACTGTTTGCCACATCCCTGCCACTTGAGAAACATCTCATGCTGTCTTCCCAACCCGTTTCAGGACTTACCGTGTTTACCGACACTGGAAATCGGACTAAGCAAGCAGGGCTAGTTTGGTTTACCGGCGGTACCTGGCACCACGAAATTGTTTTGGCAGAAGGCTCGCTACAAATTCTAGAGCTCCGTGCCATTGCTCGTGCCTTTGAAAAGTGGCCTTTAACGCCGCTCAATATTATCAGTGACTCCCTTTATGCCGTTGATGTTGTCAAACGTCTCGAGCGCTCCCTTTTGAAACAGGTTGTTAACCGCCTGCTCTGGCACACCTTACTTCACCTCTGGCACTTACTGGATGCCCGGTCCTCCCCGTATTTTATTATGCATATTAGAAGTCATTCCGGCCTCCAGGACGGTCTCGCCGAAGGCAACGCCCTGGTTGATCATTTAGTCAGTGCTGCTCACGTCCCCAACCTTTTGGCTCAAGCCTGTGTTTCCCATGAGTTCTTTCACCAGTCTGCCCGTGCTCTTGCACGTCAGTTCTCCCTTTCTATCAGCGATGCCCGTGCTGTTGTTGCCTCTTGTCCTGATTGCCAACAGCACGCTGTTCCTGCTGCAATTGCTTCTGGTGTTAATCCCCGAGGCCTTTGTTCCCTACAGGTCTGGCAAACCGACGTCACCGTCTTTTTGGAATTTGCCTCCCTCAAGAACGTTCATGTCACCGTTGACACCTTCTCTGGTTTCGTCTGGGTCTCAGCCCTAGCCACTGTTGCTTCTCATGATGTTATTAAGCATTGGCAATCATGCTTTGCTGTTATGGGGGTTCCGGCAACCATTAAGACTGATAATGGTGCCGGCTATGTTTCTCAGCTCACGGCTCATTTCCTGGCTATGTGGGGTGTGCAGCACACTACGGGTGTTCCGGGTAACTCCACTGGCCAGGCCATTATAGAGCGTACTCACGGTTCTCTCAAAGCTCTTCTTTTAAAACAAAAGGGGGGAGTTTACCAGGACAGTGCTGTTACTATGGACAAAACTCCCCAAGCGCGTTTGCTTAAAGCTCTTTATGTACTTAATTGGCTTAACAATAAGCAGGGGGAAGATCTTCCCCCCGCTCTTAAGCATGCATGTTCCATGTCAGGTGACCACCCACAATGTCAGCCTAAGCCACTTGTGTCCTGGTTTGACTATCAAATACAGCAATGGAAGGGGCCTGTGGACTTATTAACTTGGGGTCGGGGTTATGCTTGTGTCGCCACAGATTCGGATCCAAAGTGGATACCAGCCAAGTGGATCCGGCCCTGGCTGCGTGACAAGTGTCCCGCCGTGCACGGCCCGACGGAGAACGACACACCCCAACCTGCCTCAGCTGACGACCCATCAGTCGCATTTGGACTTTTGCCTGTATTATTTAGTGAAGCATAACGTGCTTCTTGTAATCATGTTTCCTTTTTTTCTATTGTGTATTTTATGTTTTGTTCCAAGGCCAAGGGCCTCTATCCCCTCCCTTCGGGACCGGATGAGCTATAACATCTGGCATCGCCTTGCTGCCATGGTTAATACCTCCTATTTCTGTCTTTCTAATGAGGTGGAAGTTGGCCAACTTCTTGGTTCCTGTCTTATTCCAGTATGTAAACAACCCTCTGAGCTTCAAAATTATACCTTCTTGTGCAATTTTAATATTAAGGTTACCTATAAAACCATGTATGACTGGGGGCCAGTGGTCAGGCAGGTACCACCTGACGCACTCTCCCTTCATACCCCGTATCCAGCCAGTGGGGTGAATGCCTCCTGTGCCCGTGTTACTGGTTGTTCCCGTAAGGAAGTCCCCCAAGGATGTCTTACCATTCCAGGCCCAATGTTGAATTGTACATCTGTTATGGATATGACCTATGCTGTTGCACACATTGTTCTGCCCAAAGGTTGTTTTTTTACCTGTGGTTCTCGTACTTTTAGTTATATTCCTGCTAATCTTACTGATGGTACTTTGTGTTGTCTTAGCCGGTTGACTATTGTTTTGCCCTCATTTCCTGTTTTGCGAAAACGTGATCGTCGTTTTGCAAAGCTTTTGGATGCGTCCTGTGCTTCTAATGTCAAGCTGTGGAGTAAAGCTGAATATACTTCCTTAGCAGTTTCGCTTGTGGGCATTCCTGGCTTGGCAGCTGGTACACATAGACAATTGGCTCACTTGGCCTGTTATGCTGCCAGGGCCATTAATACTACTTCCTCTGCTATTGCGCTTCTTAATGCAGAGCAACAGGAGCTTTGGGATGCCATTTTGGATAATCGTGCTGCCATTGATTTTCTTTTGCTCAAGCACCATTATGGTTGTTCTGGTTTTCGCAATATGTGCTGCTTCAATCTTACTGACAATAGCCGCTCCATTGAGGATCGTCTTGCCGAGCTTCGAAATCTTACAGCGCATATTTCCCAGGATGTGGGTTTTAGTGGTTTTTGGGATTGGCTCACGGGTTGGCTTCCAGATCTGGGCCCCCTCCGAGCCTTTTTTGGCTATGCTGTTTTTGCTCTTGCTGCCCTTATTACTTTGTGCTGTTTTGCTCAGTGTATCCCCTCCCTTTTTTCTCTTTGCCGCTTTCGCCCTTTTAAACAAAAGGGGGGAGATGTGGGGATCTATCATGCATATACGGATATGGTTACACTGTAAGTGGAAGTTCACAGCCAGGTCGGACAAGGATACTCTATCTGAAATGGCGCTCTGCCATATCATCCTACGCGCCTGAGTGTCTGGAGTTTTATCAGACTTTCCTGAGAACCAAGGACAAGTAAAGAAGTACACAGAAATATAAATCTTAAGGTTGTATAACATGAATTTAGCCAATAGTTTAGAAAGCTTATTTTTGTACTCATATATGTACCAATCAACTGTCCTGTCACCTTGGTGGTGGGACTAAAGAAAAGTATAAAAATCCTTACACATGTATCAATAAGCGATGCTTGTTTGCAATCATATTGGTTGTTACGCTTGGTCCAGACCTGCACAGACTCGACAGGTTGCTCGAAGCTAAGTGAATCATCTTAACTTTATTCCCCCTCATTTTATATCAAGCCATTATACTTTCCCCAAAGATAATTTTGTTTTTGGAAAAAAAATGTTGTTTTGCAGTATGAATAAGTTGCTGTGGAGACAACATGGTAGCATCTACTCCAGGAACATAACAGTGGGCAGCAAGCCTGGTTTATACTACAGGGCTAAGTCAGCAGGAGATACGCAATCTGCATGCTGCAGAATGCATATCTCCCGTTGACTTAGTTACTCCTACTTTCTGCACTGTCTTCACTCAGCTACATAGACTTGAAGTGCTCTCTGGTTGTCACAACCTTACTCCAACTTGGAAGGGTGGAGTAACTGAGTCGACTGAAAAGCGCTTCCGGGATTGATTGAGCAGGTCTACACTGGCCACTCAATTGATCTTGCTGCATCGATTCATGGGGATCGATGCAGTATTTTCAGTATAGACAAGGCCTCAGAAACTGAAGATCTATAGCCTACCTTTGATATTTTGCAAGCAGGAGATGAAAAGAATGTAAACCCGGATTCTTTAGGCTAAAATGAAGCTAAGGAATACTATGGACGTTATTGCCTTAGTAACACATGCTTTGAAGCCAACCTTGGAGAGTGTATTGGAACCACAGAGTGTCACTTTGCTATGTGGAGGCAGCAGCAGTCTTTCAATTTCTAAAGCATGAACTTGAAAGCTAATATTCTGATGGACATGATAGAAACTGCTGCTTTAGTAGGTCCCCAAAGAACCTCTGCTGCACAAAAGCAATAGGGGGAACTTCATTCATTGAATAAAACAGCTCTAGTATATTCTCTATATGCTCCAGGATACTCAAGGATCCAGGTCTCTGGAACCCCAAACTTACTTACCCTGGGCAGCAGGGCAGAGAAATTTTCCACCAGCAGGAACACAGTCCATCAGTCAATTAGCCATTGGGTGCCAGATCTTCATATGCCCTCTCTGAGGTTCCCCTCTCTGGTTCTGTACACCAGAATGTGCAATAGCAGTTAATGATGCTTTAAGCATTAACTTGTAGTGGAATTAAATACAGGTTTTATGCAGTTCTGAGAGCAGAAGGGGAAAAACATGGAATTTAATGCAGCTACATTTCCCGCCCCTCCACCTCAGTGACCCTGGCCTCTCATTTTAGCTCTATTCTCCTGTCTGCCCTTTCCATTAGGGAAGACCAAAGGGATTGAAGGGATTAATGGAAAATCTATGGCTCCAGATTTGTTTCAGTTTCCTCTGTTACATGGAAAATAATATGGTTCAGAATGGCCCAACAGCATTGTATAGGAATTTGCTTTGTGCACTCAGAGCATTATACTGGCTTTACATTCCAGAGTGCCCACAAAAGTTCATGTGATAAATAAATTTGTTAGTTTTTAAAAGTGTCACAGGACTCCCTATTTGTTGTACTGGAATTAGCAGACCAGGCAGTAGATGTGGACTTAGCTGTGCTTTCTCTCTCTGTCTTACTGCTACAAAGACTCTTATTGACTGAATATTAGTAGAGTTTGACTGTCCAACTGTTAGTTTATTTCTAATTATCATTTTATTAAGAAATATTTGAGAGCAATGTTCTAAATGAGTCCTAACTATAGCAGAGTCTTATACAATGGAAGAAAAATTTCCTTCATCTTGTGTTAAACACTTTGCTTTTTACTGCACATTTTATAACTCTGACTCTGTTTCTATGGAGAAACAACATTTTTTTTTATTAAGTGAATTCTAATTTCTCTGGATTTATATGATTTTTGTATTTTTGCGGGTTCTATTAATGGCCTCTACTTGCTTTCCTTGTTTTTGTATTAGGGCAAGTCCACACTGCCTGCCCTTTTTAGCAGCAATCAAACTGAGATACACAAGTTACTCAAAATAACTTGTATACTTCCCTTTGAATGTCTAACTCCTGGCTTGTCCACTGTGCTGAGTCAAAGGCTATGCCTACACTTGCACTTTTAAGTCGACTTAGTGTGTCTACACTTAAAATTAAAGTCGACTTAAAGGGGAACTTACAAAGTCGACCTAGAGCGTCCACACTGGATGCTCTAGGTCGACTTTGTGGGGCTAGGGGGACCTTGGGCAGGTCCACGGTTGCAGAGGGGCACCCCCTGTGTACAATGGGGCAAAGAGGTACAGGGACCCTGGCAAGGGAGAGCCCTGTGTGTGATGCTGTCTGGATTTAGGGAAGCATTTATGATATTATTTTCTATGGATATCTCATAAATGCTCTATAATCCATAGGAACTATGACATGTTTGGTATCAATAGAAAGGTAGTAATTTGCTGGGAATGATTATATAGTTTATGTCTAGGAATTCTATTGCGATTAGAAGTTAGAATTTGGTGTTATATCCATACTTTAGCTTACGTTAAAACCATTGTGTCCTTAATGTTTAGGAATGTGCCAGGACAATGGTCCCAGGGAGTTACCTGATGAGCCATTAAAGACATAAGGAATAAAACCATTGTGTCCTAATGGCTCACCAGGTAACTCCCTGGGACCATTGTCCTGGCACATTCCTAAACATTAAGGACACAATGGTTTTAACATAAGTTAAAGTATGGATACAACATCAAATTCCAAACTTTTAATCCAAATAGAATTCCTAGACATAAACTATATAATCATTCCCAGCAAATTACTACCTTTCTATTGATACCAAACATTACATAGTTCCTATGGATTATAGCATTTATGAGATATCCATTGAAAATAATATCATAAATGCTTCCCTAAATCCAGACAGCGTCACATCCTGCCCACATGCCCTGCCCTTTGGGGGGCATGCCAGGCTCCCTCTGTGCCCCCCCCCCGACAGGGAGGGCATTGGTGTAAGTTGACTTAGGGCTACCCCAGGGCTACACTGGCTTAATTCGACTTTAAAAAGTCAAATTAAGCCTTAGGTCGAGTAGAAAGGTGGTTTAATAAAGTCGACTTAATTTTCATTAAGTCGACTTTATTTTGCTTAAGTCGACTTAAGCAAGCTGCTTAAGTCGACTTAAGCAAAGTGTAGTGTAGACGCAGGGCACATTAAGTCAACTTAAGCCAACCTTAAGTCGACTTAATTTATCAGTGTAGATGCAGCCAAAGAGAAGAGGCCTCCCTTTGACTCAGCACTACCTGGTTGCTGTGGTGGTGTCCCTGTGATTGAACTTCCTGGTCAGCTGAGTGGGTCTTCACAGACCTGAGCAGTCAATCAGGAAGGATGAACTGACACTGGCAAATTTGCTGCTATCAGTGAAGTCTTGCCCTTAGATTTTTCTGGGACTTTTCCCATTGTCTATGTTTCTCCAGCACACAGGTTCCCAGAGTGAGGCCTATGAACTGCTATATATCCCCAGGGCACATGTTGATGGTCTGCAGAGTTCTGGTTGTTGGTTTTCTTCTTTATTTATAGGTAAATAGGCATCTCACTGATCTCACTATTGCCAGTTCACTCCACTGACTCCACCAGAGATGCTCCTGATTTTCACCCAGGTAAAATCAGAATTGAGTACTACTAATGTGAACTTTCTATATAGGAAGGTGCAGTAGGAAAAGCAGCCAACAGGATGGTGTGAAATACAATACGCTTGCCCAGTATAAATTACATTGTCCTGTGAGTTTACTTGCCCTTTGCAGTGCTTTCCACCTTCAAAACATAAATTACATTGGATTCACCCAGATCTACATACAGATACACACTCATCTTGTTCTAAAATAAGCTATTTTACTATCTACACTTGCTATGTACTTACACTGCCTTCAATATCACTACATAATTTGGTCCTTGGTATCTTTCTAATCTTCCGGGTTTTGGGTAATATTTTCCAAAGCATCTATGTCATGATTTAAGAGGCAAAAATCCACTGAAAGTAAATATGATTTTGACACTTAAGCGATGTACATAGTTTTGAAAATGTTACCCCTTCTCACTTTTTCTGGTGTGTCTAAGTGTTTTTTTCAGATGTTATCTTTGTAATAAAGGTTGTGTATACCTGAAACTCATAGCTTGCGAGTTGTAATCCCCAGAATGCATGTGGTGGGTGCATTATCTGCCTAAGCATCATGTGACAGCCTGCTGAAGGCAATATAAAGGAACAGGGTCAGTCTGGAGAAGATGAGGGATAAAGTGAAACTCTGATGAAAGTCCTGCATGAGGATTAAGTAGGAGTTTCCCAAAAAAGGTGACTCATGGGAAGGGCATGTTCTCTGCCATTCAAGCTTGCTGAAACTAGAAAGGCCTTTAGTGACTGGAACAAGTCTTTTGAGTTAATTTGCTTTTGTTTTTAATCATAGGCCTGGAAGGGATTTTAAGAGGACTTCTAGTCCAGTCCCTTGCACTCAAGGCAAGATGAAGCATTGTCTCTAGACCATCCTTCACAGGTATCTATCCAACTTGCTCTTATAAATCTCCAATGATGGAGATTCTACAATTCTAGGTAATGTATTCCAGTGCTAACGGCCCGGACAGTTAGGAAATTTTTCCTAATGTCTAACCTAAATCACCCTTGCTGGAATTTAAGCCCATTGCTTCTAGTCATGTGCTCAGACATTAAGGAGAACACTTTTTCTCCATCCTCCTTGTAACAAACTTATATGTACTTGAAAATTATTACCATGCCTCCTCTCACCACCCACCTCCAGTCTTCTCTTCTCCAGACTAAAGAAATCTATTTTTTTCAATCTTCCCTCATAGGTCATGTTTTCTAGACCTTTAATCTTTTTTGTTGTTCTTCTCTAGAGTTTCTCCAACTTGTCCATAACTTTCCTGAAATGTAGTACTCAGAATTGAACACAGTATTCCTGTTGAGGCCTAATCAGCACAGAGTAGAGTGGAAGACTTACTTCTCGTGTCTTGCTTTCAACATTTCTTCTAATACATCCCAGAATGATGTTTGCTCGCTTCACCCCCTCTCCCTCCTCCCGGCAACAGTGTTACGCTATTGAGTCATATTTAGCTTGTGATCCACTATGACGTCCAGATTCCTTTCTGTGGTACTCCTTCCTAGGCAGTCATTTCCAATTTTCTGTGTGTGCAAATGATGGTTCCTTCCTATGTGCAGTATTTTGCATTTGTCCCTATTGAATTCACTCCTGTTTACTTCAGACCATTTCTCCATTTTGTCCAGATACTTTCAAATTGTAATCCTATCCTCTAAGGCACTTGCAAACCTTCCCAACCTGGTATTGTCTGCAAACTTTTGTTGTTACAAAATAGGTCCTGAGAAAAGGACCATGGGCTGAATTATAGTATTACACTGCTCCAATTTTCTCTTGGTGACTCGACCGTATACCTCAGAGATCTCTTCTTACATATGCTTGAAATGTTTTTCTGATACTATCTTATTTCTTGTGCAGTCTTCATTTAATTTTCTGTTTTAGATTTTCTTCTTGTTTTATGCTAGCTTAAGTTCATCTGTAAACTTTCCATTCTCCCTCTGCATCTGATGTTTTGTGCCTTTCTTATCTTTATCTTTTTCAATTTCTTGTTCATCTGCAAAGGTCTTTTTCCTCTTCTAGTGTACTTATTGCTAGATGGTACACATAACCCTTGGTCATACAGTAATTGCTTTCTGAAAACTGTGTCTTCCAATTCTCCCAGTATTGGCTTGCTGCACTGGATTCTTTACAGCACTTCCCCCATTCTTTTAAATTCAAAATCCTTGTTTTTTCTTTTGGTTTCAGTTTGGAATAATGAATCCAACTGGATTACGATCATTAGTGAGTCTTCTGCCTTTATATCATAACAGTTGTGCTGCTGAAAGTCAAGCCTTTACCTTTTTTGTCACCTTTTAATATATTGAGGATATAGCACAAGAATATTGCTTGATTTATTTCTTTTATTGTATTCCTTTTTCTGTATGTCTGGATAGTTCAAATCTCCTTTTATTAGTTTTGACTTTTTGCTATATCTCATGATCTTCTCATTCTTTTTGATCTTATCTTTCTGGTTTATAGCCAATTCCTATTACCACTTTGCCTCCCATACGGTCTCAAATTGTGAGTCATAATGATCCTTTCAAACTCCTGCAAGAACGTCCAGCTTCTCCAAAGTTTCCACCTGTCTAAAAGCAAAAGTTTTTAACTGTAAAAGTTACTGTGACCTGAATTGTGTCCTGTTTTAAGCGGTCCATTCAGCAAGCACAGGCTCAGTCCTGAGCCTGTGGCCTCTATCTTGCAAAATACTTCAGCACAGGCTTAAATTGAATCACACGAATAGTTTCATTGAATGCAATGGGACTACTTATGTGCTTAAAGTTAGGCATATGCTTATGTATGTTGCTTAATCAAAGCTCATGTGAATTTCTGTTCAGTTGTTAAAAAAAAAAAAAAAAATCCAGTATGGCTTGGTTAATGATACCTATATTTCTCAGTGAGGTGAGAGAGGTACAACAACTTCATCTGGTAGAAACTTGAGTTCTGAGGTACCAGATCTACTGTAGTACAGGTTTATTTTTAGTAGCACATGTGCACACACACAGACACACTCTCTTACCAAAAAAACTCAGCATTCAATGGGTGTAAAAAAGCAAAAGTAGAAAATCTGTCCCTTATCTAATAAGCACTGCTGTCAGTGGAAAGACTCCAATTGACTTCAGTGGCTAGATTAGGCTTTCTAGGAAGAGGTATTATGAGACTACTTATTGGACCATTTGATACTAGAGTTTATACATTCCATTGTACTATATCTTACTGTGTCCTAAAAAGTCTTATCATATATTTTAAACGAAATTCAGAGCCTTTCAGTATAGATTGTACAGGATAGCCATTTTTTAAAAACCACTCATACCACAGTGGACTTGGTTCTGTGTCTCCATTACCTACTGGTTTTCTCTTAGAACGTATTTTTAAATGCCTTAATAGAATAAAAAGGATTTAAATAAAGCAAATGTAAATCATCTAGTTTTCCTTCCTCTACCCCCGACCAGCCCATCTGAGCCTTAATACATTAAAGAACAGTCCAAATGCTCATTTAAATTATTATGTACCAATTCTTTCCACTGTAGTTAATAAATTAGAGGGTTTTTTTAATTGTTTCTGAGTAGTATGGTAAACATCAAAATTAATATGCTTCGTAGGCTTGGATGTTTATTTAAACTAGCCTGTGGTTTTCAGTAACATTTTAAAGAACATTATATAACCACTGAAAACTGAATTCCCAGGGTGAAATTACATATTACAGTGGCCATGGCATATCTCATTCATTTTGTTACAAATGAATATATCAACTTAGATTTATTTTTAAATAGCTTATGCTTTCAGAATCCAGTTTTAAAGATTCTGTGTGAACAGTATTATTTCAGCAAGATGTGTCTAGATAGACTGTTGGATCTCATTCATAAGTGTCTCTCACTTTCTGCTTCATGCCATAATAAATGTTCATGACTGTAAGATTTTAGAGGCGATAAATTGTACTTCCTTCCTTATCCCCTTATCTACTTGCAGCCCTAAAAGAAGACTGTTTCTTTTTCATGGCCTTTAAAGAGGTAGGAATCACTTGACTCATTTTTCTAAAGTAGATAATTTAATATCACTGGAATTACTGTCTGAATTTTGTTTGTGTTCTACTGTAAGATAATATAAGAACAAAAATAAGAATTGCTCACATTTCTATTTGTTTCTTGTTCCTAAATTGTCATGTCAAAGAAAGGTTTGTTTTCTAAGGTTTTTTTCCTACTTCTTTTAATATCTTGTTGACTTTTATGGTTAACCCTGACTGATAATTGAGGAAAATGGAGTACTTAAGACATTTGAGTTTTAATGTGTTTTTAAAAAGTTCTTATTCTTAGAAAAACAAGTAAAAAAAAAAAACCCTGTAAAATATTTTTCTCCATAGGAAATTACTTGAAATACATGTGTTTTGGCTTAAAGAGAATTTACATTGGGTAGTAGAATGAAAGAAAAAGCTATATTGACCATGCATTGGCCTGCACAAACCGATGATGGAATCATATAGCAATTCTCTCTTTCTCTATAGAGTAGCAAACCTAAATTATTTTGCAAGGGTCATAAGTGATATTGTGTCCATGCAAATCAGATAGAAACTCAACTTACAAAGTGTTTTCAAAAGAAAGAGGGACAAAAACAAAATGGAAAAAGACAAAGGGCCATATTTTTCTCTGTTATACCTTGAATCCCAGTAATGTCCCAATTTGAAATAAAACAACAAAAGCTCTAATTGAATAGTGAAAAGACAATTAGGGATCCATAATATGATCACTGTGTGACTCAGATATCAATGCCAGGAATACATCTCTCAGTCTTCAAGCATGCCAATGTATGACAAAAACTATCAATGTATGAAAAATAACCAAAATGTGGAACATCTACTTTGTGTGTCCAGCCAAATAAATGACTGATTATTTTTCTAGTTTTCTTTTAAGAAACTGTCTTATTTAATCCACACGATGAGAGAACATCCTTTTAAAAGACATCTGATATTAAAAATGATTTCCATTGTATTCAACCATAAAGTTCCTTTTCATAGGTCGTCATTAAGGTTTGAACTCCATTCTCTTCTATTTTGGATTCTTATGTTAGAAATATCTAGCATGGAGTATAGTAGCTGACTACATATGCCTACAGCAGCACTGGAGGAGGAAGGAAAAAATGGCTGCTTTTCTGGGAAGGAGACTGGCTGCTGGCTACCTCAGGGAGTGGACAGTACTCCACTCACACACAGGACCCTGTCCATCAAGGTGAAATACTGGTATGCTGTACTGGCAACAGGAGAGGCAGAATAGACTACAACAGCTGACCAGGAGGAGCCACCTGCCACCTAGACTGGGAGACTCACAGTCATCACATTTGAGGAAAGGAGTCTTATGGTGCTGGTGGTTGGGAACTCCTTTCTGAGTGGGGACAAGAAGCATCCATGTATCATTCTGACATGATGTCCTGGGAGGTGTGCTGCCTGCCTGGAGCCTGTTTTGAGGCATTATAGAAAGGTTGCCAGCGATCATCTGTTCCTCTGTTCACTATCCCATGCTGCTCATCCATATGGGCACTAAAGATACTGGCAGGTTTAACCCCACGGAGATCAGCAGTGACTCTAAAGCTTTGGTCAAAGGTGAAGGAGTCAGGTGTGTGCAGGTTCTGTTCTCCTCCATCCTTCTGGAGAAGGGCCCAGGTAGAAACATAGGCATTCTGGAAATGAATACATGACTGTGCGGATGGGTGTTGACAGGAGAACTTCTGCTTCTTCAGTCACGGGGTGCTGTACCAGGAAGAAGGTCTGCTGAGACAAGATGGGGTCTGCCTGATCAAGAAATGGGAGAACATCTTAGTGCGCTGACTCACCAACCTAGTGAGGAGGACTTTAAACTAGATTGAAAGGGGACAGGTGACAACTGTCCACAAGTAACCAAAAAAAAAAAGGAATTTTAAGATAGGGCTTGGTGTTGGGGGAGACATGGAAAATTACAGCAGAATCATAAGAACAACAAGAGGGAAATCAGTGGAGGAATCTGCTCAGTATCTTAGGTATCTATATACAGACACAAAGGCTATGTCTACACTGGCAAGTTAGTTTGAATTAAGGAGGCTTAATTCGAACTAACTAAAGCCATGGCTACACTAGGCTTTAGTTAGTTCGAATTAAGGGCTTCCTTAATTGGAACTAATAAGTTCGAATAGGGTATTCGAACTAAGGGGTTAATTCAAACTAACTAGTTCAGATTAACCAATGTGGCCATGTTAATTCGAACTAATTTCTTAGTTCAAATTAACCGGCCATTGAAATGAATGGGGATCGCTAATTCAAACTAAGCAAGTGCTTGCTTAGTTCGAACTACCATTCCAATGTGGCCATGCTAGTTCGAATTAAGCTAATTTGAACTAACTAAAATTAGTTTGAATTAGTTAGTTCGAACTAACTAATTCGAACTAATTTTAGTAAGTGTAGACATAGCCAAAGAATATGGTGATTAAACAGGAAGCAATGGTAGTATTAGTAAATAAACTAAATTTAACTGGCATCACAAAGAGTTGGTAGGATAAGTCTCATGACTGGAATATATGTATAGACAGGTCTAGTTTGTTCAGGTGGGACAGACTGGTTAAAAAGCAAGAAGGTGTTACATTAGCCATCAAGAATATATATTTGTTCTGAGGTCCAGAAGAAGGGGAGCGGCAGACTAGTTGAAAGTCTCTGGGTAAAGATAAAGAGAGTAAAAAAAGATGTGATATCATAGTTGCTGTCTATTGTAGACCACCAAATCCAAAAGAAGACGTGGATGAGGCATTTCTACAACAAATAACAGAAATATACAAAACACAAAACTTAGCAGAAATGAGGAGTTTACTCAGACATCTGTTGGAAAATCAATATGGCAAAACACAGTATGTCCAATAAATTTTTGACATGTATTTATTTATTGGTCATATGCAATCTGGTCGTGCCAAGTCAAGGAATGAGTTCTCTTTTTCACTAAGGATTTATTTTTAAAATTTTAATCTTTTTCTCTATTTACTTGAGACTAGCTATATCAGATAGCTTTTGCCTTTGTCATGTATTACCCCCTAGACTAAAGACAAAGACTAATGACCTCTGCTGAAACAATATCTGCTTTCACTTTCCCTCAGTATCCAGCCTATTCAAATAATGAGTCTGATAGTAGTTTCTTTCTAGGTAAGTAGTATCTCGTATTTTTACGAATAGTTTCTGGTTAGGTCAGATACTATTATATACTAAAAAATCACAACTATAGACAAGAACTTGGGGGGGGGGAAGCCTGAAGTTTAGAGTGCCACAAAAATATGCCTTTTCCTTGCTAGCTCAGATGCATAGCAAAACCTGTTAAAAATGGATAGTTGTCTGGCTGTAATTCATGATGGCTAGCTAATAGCAGAAAATATACCCTCGATCTGAGATTTTTTTTGGCTTTTCTCTAAACTTAAGAAAACCTATTGAAAATAAACTTGCTGAAAGAAAATGCCTAAATTGTTTGCTATTTAACAGAGGAAGGATTAAACAATGCTGCTAATCGTACCTGGGGAAAAATGAATCGGTTAAGGGACTCTGATTCAGAAATAATGTATAACTATTGGTTGGGATGGGGGGCACAATTTAAAGGTTCTGATGGTATGCTGAGGAGTTCATGGCAGGGCATATAAATCCTCGCAAAAATCGGGGGAGTGGAAGTGGCGGGGTGGGAGACGTTACCCTGCAGGGTTGTGTCCTGTGCCACATCAGTTTTGACAACAAGCAAGATTTTGATCTTTGGAGAGCAGAGAATTCTAAATCAGTTAATTCAGGTTCTATTCCATTTTATTTGTGCTCCTTAATGAGACTGGGATGTTAATCAGCCTTAACTATCAATAACCTTATTCATAAAGTGTCTCATGTTAAAGTTGTACGTAAGTGGGGGAAATTGTGCATTTATTCAAAATGCAACTCTAAGTCCCTCTGCTGGGCAGCAGGTTTATGACAGTCTTCATCTGGACACTAAGGAATGGCACCACTGATGTATTAAGAAAAATAGCAGGCCCTTTTTGAGTGACAGAGAGCAGAAAATATTGTGCTCAGTCTTCTATTTTCAAGCTTTTACATCTTGTTTAATATGGTTTTTAAAAAGAGAACAATTGAGAGCAAAAAGTGAGATGCAAAATGAGAGCAAATGAATGAGAAGCAAATTATAACAAAATATGAGATGTTAGTGGAAATGAGAGCAAAATACAAGATTGTTAACGGAAAATTTCTCAATCTATAATTATGTTACTACAGTCACATTTTATCTTTCAATTTAAACTCTTCTACAGAAATAATTATCTCAACTAAAAATGTTTATAAAGCATGATGAGTATCACCTTACAAAGGGGGAAATTGAGGCACAGTGACATATCCAAGACCACACTGCAGTGGAAAAGCCAGGGAAAAGCAAGGTGTCTTGGGGCTATCTCAAACCAAATTGTGAACCATCAGTTCCAGAAACAGTGATACAGCTTCTGGTACTGTTATATTGACACTGTGTGCCTGGCACTCATGTTGTTTATAAGCACAAATATTTTGCATACTTGCATTCTACTATGGTGTGACAGGCTGCTCCCAGAATTTGGTCCGGTGTGCCGCTGTGAGCCCCCCATCTCCATTTCTGAAGCCAAACTTACCCAGCTTTGCCAGGTGACTACTCACTCCTGAGTCAGTCCACACCAGCCTCCTATGTGTAATCGGTCCCAAGCAGTGGTTGTGTGCCCTCTGGCCACCTATGGGATGGTCCCCACGTGAGCAATCTCAGTCCCCAGACACCACACCGGGAGTCCCCATCTTACAGAGATTGGGACCCATCCCCAATCACCATAGACTCACGTCTATCCATTTATCATCCATCCATTTCAGAGTGAAAATTGGTTTGTTGATCTTTGGTTTTAGTTTTTGTCACATCTGAAGGAAATCTATCAGGCCATTTCTGAGACAGAGACAAATATAACTCTCTTTAACGAAGTCTAAAATATTTGGGTAGCTTTAACTCAATCAGTTTATTTTTAAAAGTTCGAACTTTACATATAGTGATCCACATCCTCAGTGGTGGCCAAGGACAGCTTGGCACAGTGGGGGCTATAGAAGGAATGAGGTGGAAGCTGTTTACTCTCAGTCTTGGAGCTGCTGTATTTTGATCCAATTCCCCATTGTGAGTTAGATCATCCTGGGCTGTTCTGTGCCTGCTGCTAATGGTCCCAAAGGGCCACTGTGGTGGCTGGGGAATGCTGAGATGTATGGAGCTCTGGCTATGATCTCTTTTCTCCAGCAACAGGTATCCCACCTGAGAGTTTCCCTCTATAGGAGACATCCCATGGGTCCAGGTGTGCTGAGTCCAGACCTCTTTGTGCAGGTGGAGAGCAGTCTAAGATTGGGATCAATATTTCTAATATACCACAAAAAACAGGGAAAAGGCTAGTTCTGAGGGGAAAAGATATTTATGAAAGACCTCCTTGCTTATTGCCTGCATTTGTGGCCATGGAGCATTCCACTGATGAGTAAATGTTGAAGTTTGTAAATATCTAAGTTTGAATTTAAAAATACATTCTCTAATCTCTTTTTCTTTATGTGACAGATCATTCAAAACGTAAATCAGTCAGTTAAGTTTTGTCCCAGTTAAAATTTTCCCTAAAAATCTATTATTCATGGTCTTTTCCATAGTTGCCTAGCTTTGCTCCCACATTCTCCTGCTTCTGAACCAGTGGCTGGACCTCAAGATGCAGAAGTACTGCATGATCTTCAGGGCACAGGAGCCTTCTTGGAGCCAGACATAAGAAGCCACACTAAGATTGGTTAGGCTTCTGAAGTTGTCAGGTAAGCATCTATTAGTGATGCTATATATTGGCACTAATGACTCTGTGTTATGGGATTATCTTGCAGATAATAGATGACTTCAGGGAACTTGGAAGCATGTTGAAGAAAAATAATATCCAAGTGATTTCTGAAATCCTTGTTGTCCATTAGGTACAGGAAGACAGAATGCAAAAGATTCTGAAAGTGAATTACTGGTTAAGTAACTGGTGTAGGATACAGGGTTTTGATTTTGTGGAACAGTGGTCCACTTTGTCTGGGAAGAGAGGACTGTATAGTTCGGATGGCCTCCACTTCCATAGAAGGGGAACCGATTTCTTTAGATTTAAGCTGGCAAGGATCATCCAAAAGGTGTAAAAAAAAGATATGATACGAACACTTATTTAGCACAAAATCCAGATTTTAAGAACAAAATTAATGAAGGGATCAAAAGTCAGGAAGAGAAGAAATTCCTGAATTGCTTCTACACCAGTGCTAGGCACCTGGGTGAGTAAGAGAAGGAATTTAAATGGCTCATTTATAAGTATAAACTAGAATTAGTTGGCATTACTGAAAGCTGGTGGGATGATTGATGGGACTAGAATGTTAACATCAAAGGTTGCAACATATTTAGTAAGGATCAAGTGGGCAAAAGGGGAGGGGAAGTGGCACTCTATGTCAAATATGGCATTATCTGTTTACGAATCACTAATAATTTGGAAGAAAATGGCCTGGAATTCTTATAGATCAATGTCATAATAGATAAAGCAGAAGATGGGGTATTAGTTGGTGTCTGCTACAGACTACCAAAATGCACTGTTACACTTAGAAAATGAAAACCAGCAAGATTTTGTACATGGGATAAGGCAAAATGCCACTTTTATTATGAGGAAAACACAATTATGTTAATAGCTGATATCTAGTACCTACAACTCCTCCCCACAAATATCCTGCTGTTGGTCATGTATAATTACCAGTCCTGATTGTTGCTTGTGATCATAGCTTGAGTTCATGGCTGGTGTTCACAGCTCATGGCATCTACCTGGCCAGAGAAGCTGGACATGATGAAGAGCGGGGTCTCTGTCAGGCACACAGCTGCGCACTGACCCTCTTGGATGCTATGCAGAACATTACCCAAAGCTATGCAGTCTCACCCATACTTTTATATCTTTTAGTCTTAATGTGAGTCTATGGATCTTGCTGTGTCACACTGCCTCAGTGTACTGTATGACCATGAGTCATCAGTTAATGACAGGTGTGACTTTGATATTATTCTTGATGGGACTTTTTGTCCCTTTCTTTCTAGGGTGGATTCTTCTTGCTTTTGCAGGCTTTGTCTGCATTGTTCTTCAGCTAGTAAGTGCTGCTGGCAGTTTGTCATCAGGACAGGCTGGCATTGGGGACTGATCCCATCACCTTACCCCCCCCCCCACCCATTCACACATCCAAACTAAATTCACATATTTAAACAAAATTTTAGCAAAATATAAGCAGGGCAATACAAAATGGAGTAAGCGATTCAAAATGGAGTTTTGGTTACAATATGGAGTCACATCAGACTTTGGCTATGATCACAGAATCATAGAATCATAGAAACTGGAAGGGACCATGAGAGGTCATTGAGTCCAGTCCCCTGCACTTATAGCAGGACCAAGTACCCTCTTAAACCATCCCTAACGGGTGGTTGTCTAACCTGCTCTTAAAAACTTCCGATGAGGGAGATTCCACAACTTGCCTAGGCAATTTATTCCATGGCAGTTAGGATTTTTTTTCCCAATGTTCAACCTAAACCTCTCTTGCTGCAATTTAAGCCCATTGCTTCTTGTCCTATCATCGGCGGTTAAGAAGAACACTTTTCCTACCTCCTCCTTGTGATGTTAAAGAACAAGTGAATGAATAAGCATGTCATCTATATCAATGAATCATAGGCATTATTCCAGTTAGAAATTTTTGTTGGAAACAATTCTATGGTATAAATTCACCTTTAGCCCTACATCAGAACAGGATGACTGGCTCCTTACATATCCAGTTCAGTAATATATACAATTTTTTAAAAGCCAATTACAGAAAACTGAAAATTATTACCCAGATCAGCTGGAGGAAGAATTTAATCAGAAAAATGTGAGTGATAATTGTAAACTGTTAAGAAAATATACTTTTTAGATATCCAAAAGACCCACAATTGAAGAAGGTTGTATTTGTTTTAAAAATAAACAAAAACAACCCCCCCCCAACAATAACCTGGTTTAAAGGGGAACTGAATGCAGTGCTCTCTCTTAAAAACTGATGGAAGAAAGGAAAATTGCTAAGAGAAGTAAAAAGACCCAAAGAGAAATCTATGGCCTGCAGAGTTAAGGACAGTAAAAAAAAGTTTTTAAATATATTAGGAATAAAAACAATCCTAACAATGGAATTGGCCCATTAATAGGTAGAAATGGAAGAATTATCAATTATAATGTAGAAAAAGCAGAAGTGTTGAATACATATTTCTGTTTTGTATTTGGGAAAATAAATGATATAGTCATATCATAAGATAATATTCTTTCTATTCCATTAGATTCCAGGTGGATGTTAAACAACAACTAATACAGTAAGACAATTTTACATCAGCAAGTCCAGATAACCTGCACCCAAGGGTTTTAAAAAAGCAAGCTGAGAAGTTCACTGAATGATTAATGTTGATTTTCAATAAGAGTTATAACAGGTATGTTCCAGAAGACTAGAAGAAAGCTCATGTTGTGCCCGTATTTTAAAAGGGTAAATGGGTTGACCTGAGTAATTATAGGCCTGTTAGTGTGACATCAATCATAGGCAAGAGAATGGAACTCAATTAATAAAGAATTAAAGAAGAGTAATATTATTAATGTCAATCAACATAGCTTTATGAAAAATAGATCCTGTCAAACTAGCTTTTTTTTTTTTACATTAGAAGTTTGGTTGATGAAAGTAATGTGTTTGACTTGGTACCACATGACTTTTTGATTAAAAAACTAAAACAACATAAAATTATCATGACACACATTAAATGGATCAAAGGTTGGCTAACTAATAGGTCTCAATGTAATTGTAAACAGGAAATCATTAATAAGCAGGTGTGTTTCTAGTGAGGTATCACAGAGATTGGTTCTTAACCCTTCCACTATTTAACATTTTAAATCAATTGTTCTGGGGGTGGGGAAATCAAATCAAATAATCACTAATAAATTTTACAGATCAAACACAAGCTGCGGGAATGGTAACTAATGAAGAGATGGGTCATTGATTCAGAGTAAACTGGATTGCTTGGTAAGCTGGGCACAAGCAAACAATATGCACTTTAATAAGGATCAATATAATTGTATACATCTAGGAACAAAGAATGTAGGCCATTCTTAGAGGATGGAGGGACTCTGTTCTGATGATGAAAAAGATTTGGGGGTCATGATGGATAATCAGCTTCAGTCACCCTCTCCCTTCCTTAGTGAGAAGGACTAGAGTGAGGTGTAACTAGGTCATCAATGATAGAGCAGTTCATGACAGATTTGTTCCTGGGGAGTGAAATTGTGGAGTAGGGGACTAAGATAGTCAGGAGCACAGTGGAGGGTTTATTATACTTCACAAGTATAATGGAAATCCTAGTTTTGATTTGGATTCTCAGTAGATAAATAGGATCTACATGGATTGCACATCTACCTTTTCTACTTGGCCTTGAATCCTTCTTTTCAGAGTTGATAGTGCCTCATGAAATCTATGCAGTGAATGATGGAGCATTCTAAGTTATATTCTCGGTTGCGCCAGGCGGCAGGTGTTCTTATTGATGTTGTTATTCATCTTGCTTGGCTGCGTGAGTGAGTCTTTGTATGCATGCTCCCTCAGGATTACCCCTGACTTAGATCTTTAAGTGGAGATGCTGTTAGCCCAATGATCTAGAGCCTGGCTTGGATCTTAAGCAGGGACTGAGTTAGCCTGGTGATCCTAAGCCAAGGTGCTCCTTTGGTTAACACTTTGGGTTACCTTTAGCTCAGGTCTTTTGTGAGGACTCAGTTAGCTTAGTGACCTTAAGCTTAGGCGTACCCTGTGTGCAAGAAGTAAACTGAGGCAACACTCACAATCAAAGAAACCAACATGACCATGGATCCTTGTAGAAATGAAGGTGCCAGGCTAAGCTTTATTGCAGTGTAGCACAATGGAAAACAATTTATTTTAACAGATTTGTTGGCAGCATTTGTGCTCTCAATGCAACAGAACAGCTTAATTGATGGCGAGAATCTCCATCACCCTCTTGGGCTGCACAAATCTGGGCTCTCAGGCTGCTGCTTTTATACCCTATTCGGATCTAGTGACTCAGCCCCTTTAGGGTACAAGTGTATCTTGATGGGTTTACATACCCCTTCTCTGATGTCATCCATAGATCTGATAGGTGCGCACATCACTGGACATCTACATCCATTAAGGTGTCAGATTTGACTGAAACATTACCTTTATATTTGGTCAGAACGTTCCCTTCAGGTTTGACTGAGATATTACCCTCTGGTCTGACCAAAACATCACCATTATCTCCTTGGCGCTAGGCCAAACGCCTCCTCCCTTTCAGGTGCCTTTCCACTCTTGCTATAGCTGTGGCTGACTTCTTGCCAATTTCTGTGATGTCAGACGACTCCTGTCAACTTAACCATTTATCCAGCTCAGGCCTGCTGGTTTGATCTGCTTCACTAGTCCTTAAGCCTTATTTCTGATCATTTCTACTTGCCTTTTTAATTTAACCTTTTACGTTCTCCTACATTCTCTGCTTTCCCATGTTTTAGTACATATGTGGATGATATTGCCCTTGTTCTCTAAGTGGCAATCTATGCCAAGAATATCCAAAGTGTGGCCCTTGGGCTGAAATGTGGCCTGCCAAAGGCCGTTGTCCAGCCCACCGGCCCTGTGGGGTGCAGCAGCAGCCCCACCTCTGCCCCAGCCTCAAACTGGCCCAGCCCCTCCCCACCAGCCCTGGAACTGGCAGTGGGGCAGAGCTGAACAACAGGCTCAGAGCTGGGCAGAAGGGCAGAGCGGCAGGCTCTGTTCCCTACCCCTTCAGCCCCAAGGCAGTCCAGCCCCGGGACTGGAGCCAGCTGGTGGGCTGGGGCAGAGCAGAAGGCTGCCCTCCTTTCCTCTCCAACTCTGGAGCCGGCTGGCTGGCAGAGCAGAGCAGTGTGGCCTGCAAGCCAGAGTGGCAGGCACACTTCCTCTCCCCTCCTCTCCAGCCCCACGCTGGCTGGTGGGCAGGGGAGGATTACTGCACAGGCCAATGGGGCCCATGCCCAGGGACCCACCACAATGTGGGAGCCCTCCACCCTACCAGCCCTGGAGGGGAGCAGGGGAGGCCAGCCCAGAGGCCGGGCTCCATGCTCCCACCCCACACCTGGGCCAGCCAGTCCACCCCCAGGGCCGGAGCGGGGCAGGGCGGGCTGGCTGTGGCCTGGCTGGTTGGCTCCTGGGAGTGGTGGGGTCGACTGGAGCATGCCGTATGGCCTCTGGCGTGGCCTTCAGGCCACACCGGAAGCCACACTGTGCGCACCAGTTGTCCCTGCCACGCCTGGAGGCTGACCAGCGAGGCCGTGGCAGCCCCTATCCCCAGGCTCCCCACCCCTCAGCACTGGCCCTCCTGCACCAGAATCCTAGGCTGGCAGGGAAGGGGTGGCCAACCCTGGAGGGGGGCCACCAGTGGGGGAGGTTCAGGGGCCCTGCAGCCCCTGATCCGCCTCTGCTTGTAGGCAGAGTGGAGTGGAGCGGCAGTTCACAAGATGGCCAGCAGGGCAAAGCAGAAGGCCCTCCTCCCGCAGCTATGCCACTCCTCCATGCCCCTTCTTTCCCCCACAGCTGAGCCAGCTGGGGAGGGAGCAGATCAGCAGCCCTCCTCACATCCAGCCTTCTCCCCTCTTCCCTCCCCAGCTTCTTCCCCTCTTTTCTGTGCCACCCCTACCCCCCAGCTATGCCACCCTTCCCTGCCCCTTCCTTCCCCCCACAGCCCCCTACCCAAACCATCTCACCCCCTCAAATATAGGCAGTTTGGAGTGGTGCTGGGACCCCTCCTGCTATGTTTCAGGGGATACAAGGCTGAGGGTGGGTGCAAATTTTGGCTTGGTCCCCAGAATGAGAAAAAATTCCAGTGTGGCTCCTGACAGTAAAAGGTTGGACACCGCTGATCTATGCCATGGTTCTACCGCATTGAGCTGAAGATAAGATGATTTTAAATTTGTAAGCCAACTGTCAGGCTGTACAAATTAACTGCAAGACCAAACTTTAGCAATATTGTGTTTATGTTCTAGTGGCATTTGCTGTTTAATAGAAACATTCACAATGCCTGGGTTCCATATGTTAGAAATAGTGAAAACAGACAAACTCTATGCAAGCACAAGATGAAGCTTTCAGGCAAATTATTTTAATATACCCAAAACATAAAGCAAGATTTATAACCTTTACATCTTTTTTTTTTATGGTTGAGAAATTGATCCAAAATTTTGACAGGATGAATAAACAATACACACAATTTTATGTTTACTTTATTGCCTTAGAAGAATGGAAAGTATATACACACACACATCATATACTTTGAGTGATACTGAAGTTATGCATCTTGTTAAGATTGCAAAATTTTTGGTGTAACTACTTGCAAATAAACTTTTTATTAAATACTGTGACATTCCCCAGGGTATAATCTGGACTGTTAACAGCTGTGTCCCCTCAGTTCTCCAGCTTCAGATTCCTTTTATGTTGCTTTGCTTTGAGAGCAACCATTTTTGGTCCTGTGCTCACACAGCCTCTAGCATGCAAAATCACTCCGAGCTGAATAACATGAATTCTCTGATCAGGCACTCACGAATTACATAAAGTACGGCACCAACGATTTCCGAGTCCCAGACCTTCTCCCAGAAATGAGTGTCTTGTATTGTCCAGTTCTCTACTGAGCAATGCAAACTCTTAAAACCTCTGTAATTTTATCAGTAGAAAATTGTATGTATAGTCCTTGTCATCTCACATGGAAGATCCCAAAGGCTTTAATCCAAACACAGTGGTTTACATAAAACAATAAAGCAGTTTATTAACTATAGATAGATTTTAAATTATTACAAGTAATGAGGCATAAAAGTCAGAATTGATTGGAAAGAAAATAAAAAAAAATATGCAAACTAATACCTAACTTAACAAGCTAAGTGTACTTAAAAGCAAAAGGTTTTTCTCACCATAAGCTGACAGCAGCTTGGATGGATTGGTTCAACCTGGAGACTTTCCCCTAGTTCAGTGATGCTTCCTTTATCTTTCAAACATTGTTGATGTCTGTGTTCTCCATTCTTATACCATTTTCCTCTCTTGGAATATTGTTTAAATAGACTGTCTGTCACCCGAACCTCTCCTGGGCCCATTGTAGCTGGAAAATTCCTAAACATTAAGGACACAATGGTTTGACACACCCGCCTCTCTCAGCCATTTCAATAAAATAACATAAGTTAAAGTATAGATAGAACACCATATTCCTAACTTCTAATTGAAATAGAATTCCTAGACATAAATTATATAATCATTCCCAGCAAATTACTACCTTTCTATTGATACCAAACATGACATAGCTCTTATGGATTATAGCATTTATGAGATATCCATTGAAAATAATATCATAAATGCTTCCCTAAATTCAGACAGCATCACACACAAGGCTCTGCCCTGCCAGGGTCCCTGTCCCCCTTTGCTCCATTGCACACAAGGAGTGCCCCCCCGCCACCGTGGACCTGCCCAAGGTCCCCCTAGCCCTACAAAGTCGACCTAGAGCATCCAGTGTGGACGCCCTGGGTCAACTTTGTAAGTTCCCCTTTATTTCGACTTTAATTTTAAGTGTAGACACACTAAGTCGACTTAGTTAAAGTCAATTTAAAAGTGCAAGTGTAGACATAGCCTGTTTGTCTGTCCCCATGTGAACTATGTGAAATACATGGGGACAATGTACTACTCAGTTTCTATTGAGACTGTAAATCACAATTATTTCTGAACAAAAATAAATGCTATAAACCAGATTCATTCCCTGCAACTTTTTAAGCATATATAGCCTTTTCTATATTATAGCACATGTATCTACAAACTTACACCAACCAGTTTGCACCAATTCAAAATAATTGTCTGGATTTCTTCCTATCCTATAAAACATTTAGGTGCATATACACAGTGACATAGCTTTCTACTTGATGAGGGGAGGACTCAGAAGCATTATATCAAAGGAATAGCAACTCCTCAGAAGGGAAAAAGTAGGTCCTAGAAAAGTACAACCCTGGATTTGGTAAAAAACCCATTCACAGTATTTGTAACAACCTATGTAGACTTAACTGGTAACCTGAAACTTCCAAAGTTGGGCTGGGCTGTCTGTGAGGATACTTATCCCCTAATTTAGACCTATGGGCTGCCATTGTTCTGTGTCTATTGGTGTCACAGATAGCTTGCTCCTGCCTTTTTAAAATGTCAGTGATTAAGCACAGATTTTAAGGAGTTTGCCTTGTTGTATCCTTCTACTGAATGTTTGTTTTTTTCAAGATTTAAAGTACTGTGAGGTTTGCAGCCTTGCTATTACCTCTGCAGCAAGCTGTAGGCACAGAGTGAGCAAGGAAACATGCTTTTGCAGGCCATGCCTAATGCTTTCCCAGGAGGCAGAGAAAGATTTTGGGTGAGTGATGGGAAAGATTTTGGGGAGGCATAGCCCTCCCTGCCTACAATAAAATCCGCCCATGGCCAAGTATATGTGTGGTGCTGTACAAGAGGAAACAACCTAAGCATGACTTTGGAATACAGCAGAGGCAGAGGTCCAAATACATCTTCATAAAATGATAAAATGGTGGTTGGCCCCACCTTCTGGCCACTAGTGAGATCAGGGAGATAATTAAATCATCCAAAGTAAGCTATTAACGTAAATATAAGTTAAATGTTTCTAAACTTCTATAATGTTCCATGGTTAGAAAATTGGTAGGACAATTACATGAAACCCAAGGAAAAATGGAACCTATCTTATTCAATAGGGCTACTCACATGAATTAAGCTTTACAGTATCACTCCTATTCCAAAGGGGTAGCTGTGTTAGTCTATTATCACACCTAGTTACAGGAACTAATCTATCAGTTTCTGAGGCCTTGTACACACGATCAGATTATCGCGCATTAAAGCTCATTACCGCGCGATAGCAACAACGGCGTACACACGTGCAACAGGGCTCTTGCGCGTTAAGTGCCTTGTTGTCGCGCAATCCAACAACCACTCCGACGAGAGTGGTAACAGCTGTTGCGGATCATATATTGCGCGTTTGAGCTCGTGTGTACGCTTACCGCGCATTGACTGGAGTCCGGAACTGTCCCAGCATTCCCAAGTCGTCCTCTCTGGTCTCCCCCCCCCACCCGCTCTGTGGCCGTGACGAAACTGTCCCCGCCCTGCCCCGAACTTATTCCCGGGATTTTCAAATTTCAAGTCTGTTTCACTTCCTGCTCTCTTCCTCGTGGAGTGTGTTTGTGCTCCGATCATCAGTAGCAATGGCGGCCCGCCGTGGAAGACGCGCACCCCTTTGGAGCACGGCAGAGGTGCTGGACCTGATCAGCATCTGGGGAGAGTCCGCCATGCAGGCGCAGCTACGCGGCAGCAGGAGGAATTATGACACATTTGGCATAATTTCTCGGGCCATGTCAGAGAGAGGGCATGATAGAGACACAGTGCAGTGCAGATCGAAGGTGAAGGAGCTCAGAATTACCTATCACCGAGCGAAGGAGGGAAACCGCCGTTCTGGATCAGCGCCTGCAACATGCAGGTACTATAAGGAAATAGAAGCCATCCTCAGCGGGGACCCCACAACCACTGCCAAAAGTCCCGTGGACACTTCAGCCCCTCCTCGTCCGGTGATTGCCAGAGCCGAGCAGGATGAGGACGTTGTTGAGGAGGAGGAGGAGGAGGAGATGGAGGATGACACGGAGGAAAGCGCAACCGCGTGTAGCCAGGAGCTCTTCAGCAGCCCCGCTGAGACGTCCACCCAAGGCTTGAACTGCAGCTTGTTCTCTGAGGCGGCAGAGGGGGGTTCAGGTAAGTTTCTCCTTCATTCAGCTCTGCTCCTGCTAAAATATCATTGTCTGGGTGGGGGTGCTTGCGGGTCCCCGCTGTGCACGCTATTTACTCTGCATTCATTAGCAGGGCATCAATACAAGCAGTGATTGTAAAATAATCATCTGCATTTAGGTCAGAAAAGGTTTCCTCGATGTACCTCCAGAGCCTAATACTCAGGTTAGATGGGAGAGCGTTTGTGTCTGCGCTCCCAAAGACGGACACTCTGCCTCTCCAGCTGCAAAGCACAGCCCTGGGAACCATGGCAGCACACAGTGCAGCAGCATACGGTCCCGGCCTGCTACCGGCGGCATGTAGGAGATGTATTCTAGATGGAAGGGGCACTCTGAGGAGAGGGATATTGGGTTCCATCTGTGTGCCCTCTTCCGATTCTTAGCCCCCGGTAAGCCGTCTATTAGAATGTACCTTGTCTGCTTCAGCGCAGCGTAGTGTGTTGACCGCCCTGTACCTTCCAGTGGAATGTGCTACTGGAAGGTTACATTGGCTATCTATGCTATGTGTTAACAATGTCTATATTGTTATTTTTGTATTAGAATTGAGCTTCACAAGGCCGGTGTCTACCCCAGCTGACCGAATGAGAAACATTAGGCGGCGTTCTCGAAGAAACAGGGAGGATATGTTTAACGACCTGCTGAAAGCAACACAAGAATCCGCAAGGGAGAATAGAGCCTGGAGAGAGGAATCCCAGCAGAGGAGGCAGAAACACAGGGACGAACTGATAAGCGTCATGAAGGAGCAAACAGAACTGCTAAAGAACATGATAGCTTTGCAGTCCCAGGCGATAAATGTCCGGGCTCCACTCCAGACAGTTCAGCCGTGTATGCCTCCCACACACCGCAGTCCCTCAAAGCATTTCTTTGAAGGCCACCCTCCACCCCGGTACAGGACAACATCCAGCCCCCCCCCCCCAAGCTACTTTTACGAGACCCGGAGCTACACCAACCTGTAACCCCACCCCCATCTTTCAGGTTTCAATAAAAACAGTAACAAATACTTTGAAGAATGCATTTATTTATACACATTACTGAAATGATCCTAAGGTGCACCTCATGCGTCATGGAACTTAACTAGGGAAGGGCATCATTGAAATGCTCCCTGAGTGCCTCCCTTATGCGAGCAGCTTCTCCTTGTGCCACCCTAATACTCCTAGTGGCTGGCTGCTCGAATGCTTCCTCGAGGCGCTGTGCCTCCGTAGCCCACGTAGGGGAAAACTTTTCTCCCCTACTTTCACAAATGTTATGGAGGACACAACATGACGCAATCACGGCAGGGATCTGGTCCTCCGCCAAGTCCAGCCTCCCATACAAACAGCGCCAGCGCCCTTTTAAACGGCCGAAGGCACACTCCACAGTCATTCTGCAGCGGCTCAATCGGTAATTGAACCGCTCCTTGCTGCGATCAAGGTTCCCAGTGTAGGGTTTCATGAGCCATGGCATCAGTGGGTATGCTGGGTCTCCGAGGATGACTATGGGCATCTCCACCTCCCCCACTGTTATTTTTTGATCAGGGAAAAAGGTGCCCCCTTGCAGCTTCCGGTACAGACCAGTGTTCCTGAAAATGCGGGCATCATGCACCTTTCCCGACCACCCAGCATTGATGTCCGTAAAACGCCCCTTGTGATCCACGAGTGCTTGCAGCACCATGGAGAAGTAGCCCTTCCTGTTTATGTACTCCGTCGCGAGATGGTCTGGAGCCAAAATAGGGATGTGTGTGCC
>ML686062.1:67706-80039 GCA_007922175.1 Pelusios castaneus
GCTTTGACTCTTATGCCATCCCCTTTCCCTACCCTAGTGGTTTTCAAACCATGGTTCGGGACCCAGTACTGGGTCACAGACGCTCAGGTACTGGGTTGTGGTGCCTCCTGTTGCCGTCACCAGAAGACTGGAAGGTATTGCTCAAAGATGTAATTGATGGGTTATGGGCATAAATGAGTTTTTTCAACTGGGTCCTGAGGAAAAGAAGTTTGAAAACCACTGCCTTATCCCATACCCCATCTTTCATTTCCCGCCTGCCCCTATATTATGCTGCACAGGTAATTGGATATAAAAAAAAGAAGTAAGTTGTTGCACTTGGGAAGTGGAGTGACTGGATTCAAAGCTTGTGTTTGAATCTCAGAAAGGGATAGCTTTCGTTGTGAAAACCTTTGGATAAGTTCTGCATTTATCTGAACCATTATTACATCATGGAAAACAAAGGTTCTTTTTGTTAGACTGCTTATTATACCCCACAGTATAAGATTTAAGGCCAGATATTCAGAAGCCCTAAGCGCCAACAAGCCTTACTGAAATAAGTGGAAGCTGTAGGTGCTCAGCGCCTTAGGAAATCAGGGTAACAATTTTATTTTTCTCCTTGCTTGTTCATTTTGGTAGGGTGGTGGCTGTTTACGCCCCTGGGAAAGAAGAACCCTCTCTGCAACATGTATGCCATTTTGGTTGGAGGAGGAACAAACATCATAGCCCTCTGTTTTGGAGTGTGTAACCTTTAGTTTCTGAAACAGTCCTAATTTCTATTTGTAAGATTCCACTACTTACGGTTTGTGGTGTTCTGAGGAAAACCGAACTCCACAAATTGGATATAACAAAATTGCTGTTTTTTGTTGTTGTTCTTGTTGACTTGGGCTGGCAAGTGAATTCATTTTGCCAATATATTTGAAGCTGCCAGTTTGTGGTACCTGCTTGGAGAATTTCTTCCAGAGGAACAAATAATTTTTGGATTCCTTCAGAATGATGGCATGTCTATAGTGGGGTAGGGGAAAGAGGGAAAGGAGTTTGTTTTATACTCACGTTAAAATAGCAATGAAAACACCACAACTTGGTTTAGTAGATTAGCAGTTCAGTTTCAATTTTAGGACCTGTAGGATTGAATTTGAGCTGCTAATCTGAGCTAAAAAAACTGAGTTGCTTTCTCTTCACAGCTATTTTGACCTGAGTTAGCTGACACAGAATAGCTAACCTGAATAAAGAACACTTTTCTTGCAGTGAAGACATACCCCAAGTGAGTCATACAACAATAGGGACAGAGTACTAATTTTATTAGACTTCATGTGCAACAGAAAAAGGGGAAAAAAGCTTGAGATATAGGAGTATATATTCTATATGTCCAACAACAATAAACATGAGCAGGAAGAAAGAGGAAGAAAGAAAATTCAGGGATGGAACCATCTGTATGCAGAGCAGAATCAAGGCCTGGTCTGTGTGTGTGTCCTCTGGGGCTGCCCATCTTGTGCCCCCCCCCCCCCCCCCCCATTATGGTGGCACCCTGGCCCCACTGGTACTGGTGGGTGGGGTCAGGGGCTCTGGGGCCCTGGCTAGTGCTGCTTCAGGAGGGCTTGGGGAGGGTGCAGCTGCTGCTGTTGCAGGGGGCTGGGAGGGGTGCTGCTGCAGGGTTAGCTGGCGGGGACCCACGGCTGGTGCTGCTCTGGAGCAGCTTGGGTGGGGGGTGGCTTGGTGGGCCCACAGGCTGGTGCTTCTGCAGGGGGCTCCGGAGCTGCTGTAGGCCAGATACCATAGTCCGGGGGTCTGCAACCTTTGCATGTGCCGGGGCGGGGCCAAAAGGGGATGGGGCCAGGCCTCGGGTGCCCCACTGGCTGGGGCCGGGGCTGGCACCCGCCGGCAGGTGGCCTCCGGTTCCTGGGGCCGGATCCCATCAGCAGTGTCAGTGCGGGGCTTATGGCCCTACCCCCTGCTGGATGGGAGCGGAGCGGGTCAGGTCGGGTCGGCCCGCCCAGAGCCATGCCGCTGCCAGCAGGATAGAGCCGGCCCCGGCCATGGCCAGCAAGGGGGAGGGTTAGATCGGCTTGCCCAGAGCCACTGCTGTTGGCCCCGGAGGCTGCCCGCCGGCAGCGGCGGCTCTGACCAGGTTGAGCCGACCCGGCCCCTTGCTGGCCATGACTGGGGCTGGCTCCCTCCTGCCTGCAGCGGCGTGGCTCTGGGCGGGCGGGCCAGCTTACCCACTCCACCTTCCTCCCCTCTAGCAGCTCTGCCCAGCAGGGGGCAGGGCCAGCAGGGGCCATCAGTGGTGCCGCAGCTGCTGGCTGCGGTCCCCAGCAGGGAAGCGAGGCGAGCGGGGGCCAGGCCATGTTGGAGGGTGGGGCCAATGCGGGAGCATGAGCGGCACCATGTGCTGCTCAGGCTTGGCCTGCGTGCCTGGTTTGCCCCGCGTGCCGGGGATTGCTGACCCCTGCCATAGTCTGTGGCACTCCTGCCCTGTCCCCAGCTGGCTGGTCTGGAGCAGACCACTCAGCTCAGGAACTGGGCCGCCAGGCTGAAGGTGGGTGGGGCAGAGAAGCCAGCCATGGTTGGATTTTTGGGAGGCCGCATGGGGCCCCTTTAGGTCAGGGCCCACAGCTGCAGCCCCTAGAGTCTCTGCCTTAAGCCCGCCCTGTCTGTATGTTTAAATTCTGTACTTGTGGCTGCTTAGTGACTGTATTGCTTCATGAGGTGTGATGGCTTAAATAAGTTGTTCCTAACCCTTTTTTACCCCCAAGTATCATTGCAAGTAATATGAATGCCCAACCGTTGCTGGATGCTGTGGCTCTGTTACGGCTATCTTTCCTCTACTGTATCCATTTTTGAGTCTCTTCCACCAGACCCTTTCTTTCTTTTCTTACCTTTTTTGCTCATCTTTGTGAGTTCCAGTCCTGATCGATTCACTCACCTGCCCAAAGGCTAACTGCTTTTTGATGTGTGTGAGCGGGCGGGGAGCACGTGTTTCTTGTTGCCGGCTGGTTAGGCCAGACCACATTTACTTGCTCCTGAACTGAATCAATTCTTTGGGAGCAAAGAAAAGTGAACCTTGGTCAGTGCACTGACCAGCAGTTCTGTATATAAGAAGGGAGACTTGGGTTTGAAACATGTGTGGCTGTGGCCATAAGTTTGCAGTGCAGGGTGGAGTGGAGTCATGCTCTCTCTCAGTAGGGCTTTCCTTCTCTGTCTTTGCTCATAGATTTACCTGAAGTCTTCCGAATACACACTGAATACACACAGAAAGGGAGACATCTTACACACTATAAACGAAAGTGAAACTGATTTGTTCATATCTGAGCTGAATAAATGCAAGCAGTAAACAAGCCTATGAACAGTGAGAAGTATATTAGATAGCTGGAATTTCAGTTTTAATAATCCTGTTCTTTTCAATGATAATCATGCCTGAGTCAGGACAGCAGGATTTGACCTGTAACAAACAGCATGCAATTTTCAATACATTTTTTAAAATAACCTTTAAAAATGGTTACTGTCCTCTTAAGAGCTCTCTGCATGAATTTGGCTGTATACAGCTAATCTCCTATTTAATGTAGCTCCTTGTCTCTTGTGACAGCATGAACGTAAAACTCTATTCTCTCCCTTTTTTAAATGAAAATCTTATTATTCTTCCATATTCTAGTTCCAAAGGAGTAGCCGTGTTAGTCAAGTTCGGCAAAACAAACAAGGAGTCCTGTGGCACTTTTAAAGACTAACATTTATTTATCATATGAACTTTCGTGGGAGAAAAGCGTCTGACAAAGTGGGATCTTCTCCCACGAAAGTTCATATGAAAAATAAATATGTCAGTCTTTAAAATTGCCACAGGACTCCTCTTCCATTTTCTTATAGATCTAATCTGATTTGTTAATGGTGAATATGAAGGGAGTACTGAAGGCAGAACAGTAACTGAAATCAAGAGTCAAATATATAATATAGAAAAAAAAATCAGAAACAAAAAGAACTAAACCTTCATCAGTGAAGGTCACTGAATCCCTTGTCCACTTCTTGTGTTGTATTGTTTTAAATTTCACATAATTCAAGTTTACCAGCTTCTTGAAGGCTGTGCTAAAGTTCAGTTAGTCCCACCCCTTTGGGACCCTTCAGATCAGATATAGAAATAGATGGTAAAGCAGTGTTAACTTGAAACTTCCACATCTGAATAAGAAAATAAATGACATGCTGTATTTTCACTGACAGGAAATAATGCAGGAACGTTCTTGTCTGCTTAGCTTGCCCTCAATCATGGACACAGAGTCAAATGCTTTGGAGCCTGGATTGGGCTTCCATTAATTTGCCTACTTCTGACACAGACATAACATAGCTTTTTGGAAAACTACAGGGTGGATCCTTCTGTGAACTGAAAATAATTCTTTCATTTCCTGAAGAAAATAAGTAAATGTTTGCTATCAACAGACATCTGTAAATTCCGCCCCCACCTGTCAGTTTACAAGAGTGCATTCTCTGACTTGTCAGCAACCATAAATAATATTGGTGAAATCACAAATATAGAATTACTTAGTAGTGGTTAAACAGCTGTTGGTAACGGCTTCTATGCTTATAATAACTTTCAAATGGAGTTTCATATAAAGAGTTCAGTTTGAAATCTTTGGCTATGTCTACACTGGCAAATTAGTTCAAATTAAGGGGCTTAATTCAAACTAACTAAAGCCATGGCTACACTAGGCTTTAGTTAGTTCGAATTAAGGGCTTCCTTAATTCGAACTAAGAAGTTCGAATAGGGTATTCGAACTAAAGGGTTAATTCAAACTAACTAGTTCAAATTAACCAATGTGGCCATGTTAATTCGAATTAATTTCTTAGTTTGAATTAACCGGCCATTGAAATGAATGGGGATCGCTAATTTGAACTAAGCAAGTGCTTGTTTAGTTCGAACTACCATTCCAGTGTGGCCGAACTAACTAATTCGAACTAATTTTAGCAAGTGTAGACATAGCTTTTGAGCTTCAAAATCATGTTAAAAACATGATCAGTAATAAGGCTTCCAAATCTGAAATCCTTTAACCAGCTACCTCAGGAAATAAAAAAAGGTTGATGCAGGGGATTAGTTTCACATTTTTGCCTAGTATTAAGCCAAAGGCTGCCCCAGATTATTAGATCATTTTTATGCCTAACTAGTGGTAACTAGCTGATACTTTAACTAGAACTCTGAAGATACAAAACCCAAACTCTAGTTCTTTAGACAACAGAGTCCTGTAAAAGTGCCACAGGGCTCTGTTGTCTTTCTACAATAGGCTAACACAGCTACCCCTCTAGTTCTTTAGTAATACCAAACCAGGGACCCATATATGTGATTAATCAGCTGTGTGAGTTGCTGCATAGTTGTCTTTCCCTTTCATTTTGCCACAAAACTGTACTCTAGAACTTAAACCTTCATTTTGAAAATAATTGAAGGACCAAATTCTGTCAATCTTATTCATAAACTCAATCTCAACCATAGAACTAGAAGGAAACCCAAGATGTCTTCTAGTTCAATCCTTTGCACTCAAAAGCATTTTCTAGACTAGGGGTGGGCAATATTTTTGTTCTGAGAGCCACATGTGATGTATGCCCAGTCACAGAGGGCTGTAGGCGGGTGGGGGAGTAGAGGGGCGGGGCTTGGAAGGGGAGTAGCCAGCTCCCCTCCCTGGAAAAAGGGGTGGAGCTGGGCTCCATTCCCCCTCCCTCCCACCTTCAGCCATGGCAGTGCTCTGGCCTTGGCATGAGCTGCTGCTCTTCCACCCCCTTCCAGGTCCAGGAGCTGGCCCTGGGTAGGTGCAGATCCAGCCCCAGGGGATGCTAGAGAGCCAGTCGGGGGGGTAGAAGGCAGGGGTGTAGTGAGGGTTTCTGGTGCCAGGGGGCCAAGTCCACATTGGTGCCCCTTCCATGCCTTGCAGCTCCCCTCCCCTCCCATCCCATCCCGTGTGAGGGGCAGGAGGTGTCCCAGTGTATCAGGGTGGGGACAGGGTTTGGAGATACGGAGGTGCTTCTCTGTTATCTCTCTTCCCCCTAGGGCAACAGTGGCCATTCCCACACCACGCCACACCACAAGCAGTATCAGGACAGCTGAACTAGGGATGGAGATGTGGGATTGCAGGCCCCAGCCCTGCCCTGCCTCCTTGACTTCTTCAGGCAGGAGGCAGGTTTCTCAGCCTCACTGACTCAGCCTCTGCAGCAGGAGACTTGGGGGCAATGGATCCCACCCCAAAAGGTTCCATCTCACTCTTGTACCCCCCCAAGGTTCACAGGAATCATCCTGGCTCCTGCCCCACGTCCCCTCACTTACAGTGCAGTGCTGTGTTATGAATTGTCCAGTTAGGTAAGTCAGAGAACCTGGGAGCTCTGGCTGCAGTCCCCTATGTTCAGCTCTAGTAGGGAGCCAGAGGAGGGGATCACAGCCCTCCAGCCTTGTCCTCCCCACACCACTCCTGCAGCAGAAGGGCTGGGGGCAGATCCCCAAACACAGACTCCTAGGCATCACATTCCAGGGAATCCAGGCTAGCCATTACCTCACACCTCTGCCTGGCCCCAGGAGTACCCCCCTCCCTTATTTAGCATATTGCTGCAGAGGGAATTCCTCATCCCCCACTCCCCTCTCCTGCCGCCTCCCCTCCCATTGCCTTTTCAATTGCTTTGCTCCAGGAAGGTGAAGAAAAGCTATCTCCTAATTTTCTCTTCTCCAGACTAAACAAACCCAATTTTTTCAATTTTCCTCACAAGTCATGTTTTCTACATCATTAATAATTTTTGTTGCTCTTCTCTGGACTTTTTCCAACTTGTCACCATCTTTCCTGAAATATGGCACCCAGAACTGGACACAATACTCTAGTTGAGGCCTATTCAGCATAGAGTAGAGCAGAAGAGTTACTTTTTGAGTCTTGCTTTTGAATTTTACTCCTATCCTTCAAAGTATTTGCAACCCTTTCCAGCTTGATATCATCCACAAACTTTATAAGTATATTCACTATATTATAACCTAAATCATTAATGAAGATATTGAACAAAACTGATTTAGAACTGATCCCTGCCCTTCCAGCTTGACAGTGAACCACTGATGATTAATCTCAGGGAACAGTTGTCCAATCAGTTGTGCTCCCATCATATAGTAGCTCCATCTAGGTTGTATTTCCCTAGTTTGTTAATGAGTCATGTGATGCAGTATCAACAGCCTTGCTAAAGACCAGATATACCATATTTACTACTTTCCCCCCATTCACAAGACTTGTTATTCTGTCAAAGGCTATGTCTACACTGGCAATTTAGTTTGAATTAAGGAAGCTTAATTGGAACTAACTTAAGCCTTGGCCACACTAGGCTTTCATTAGTTGGAATTAAGGGCTTCCTTAATTTGAACTAATAAATTTGATTATACCTTTCGAACTAACCCTTAATTCGAACTAGTTAGTTCGAATTAAGTCAATGTGGCCATGTTAGTTCAAACTAACTGCTTAGTTCGAACTAACCAGCACATTGAGCAACTGACTAATTCGAATCAAGGGTTAGTTTGAAAGATATAATCAAATTTATTAGTTCAAATTACATGGCACTTGCTTAGTTCGAACTAAAATTCCAGTGGGGCCATGGTAGTTCAAATTAAGTTAATTCAAACTAATTAAAATTAGTTTGAATTAGTTAATTCGAACTAACTTTGGTAAGTGTAGACATAGGGAGAGTTATCTGGTTGCCTTGACACAATTTGTTGTTGACAACTAATGCTTTTAATTATTACCTTATTATCTTCTAGATGTTTGCAAATTGCTTAATTATTTACTTCACTCTCTTTCTGGGTACTTAAATTAAGATGACTGGCCTGTAACTCTCCAGGTTTTCATTATTCCCCTTTTTATAGATTTGACACTATATTTGCCCTTTTCCAATCCTCTGGAATCTCCCACAACTTCCATGATTTTTCAAAGATTATTGCTAATGGCTCAGATATCTCCTCAGCCAGCTCCCTGGCTATGTCTACACTTACTAAAGTTAATTTGAATTAGTTAATTCGAATTAACTAATTCAAACTAATTTTAGTTAGTTCAAATTAACTTAATTGAACTAGCATGGCCCCACTAGAATGCTAGTTTAAACTAAGCAAGTGCCATGCATGCATGAATTAGTCAATTGCATTAAGGTCAATGAGCCAGTTAGTTCGAACTAAGCGCTTAGTTCAAACTAACTTGGCCACATTGGGTTAATTCGAACTAACTAGTTCGAATTAACCATTAGTTCGAAAAGTATAATCGAATTTATTAGTTCGAATTAAGGAAGTCCTTAATTCGAACTAATGAAAGCCTAGTGTAGCCAAGGCTTAAGTTAGTTCGAATTAAGCTGCCTTAATTCGAACTAACTTGCCAGTGAGACATAGCCCTTGAGTCTTCCAAGGTACATTTAATAAAGCCTGGTGACTTGAAGACATCTAACTTGTCTAAATAATTTTAATGTTGTTCCTTCCCTACTTTAGTTTTTGATCCTTCCTCATTTTCCACTGGCATTCATTAAGTTAGATGTCTAATTGCTACTAAACTTTTTGGTGAAAAGTGAAACAAGAGTCATTTATTACTTCTGCTATTTCCACATTTTTATTACTGCTTTTCCTGCTTCATTGAGTAACTGGCTGACCAGAGGTGGCCTTAGCCTATCTGGGGCCCTAGGTAAAGGTCCACTGTGGGGCCCCCATAGGACTCCCTTGTACTGCCCCCCCTGTGACCCTGGCATCCCACTGGGCTACCCTGAACCCCTCCCCAGCACCCTGCCAGGGGCCCCAAAACTGGCCCCAGTGCCCCAGGCGGCCCCAAGCCCCCTGACCGCCAAAGGCAAGGGGCAAGGTGGAAATGCAGAGCCAGGGGCGGAGCAGCTGGCCCAGGGGCAGGGAGCCAAGATGCTGGGCCTGCTTGCCCTACCCCGTCCCCTTCCCTCCCAGCGCTTGGGCCCCCGCAGGCTAATTGGCCCTGGGTCCCCCCTCACCCCCAGTTGCTGCCCCTGGCCCCTGCAATGTGTTCTTCAGGGCAGAAGGCAGACACAGCTTTGGGGTAGGCGAAGGGGCCCCTTGCTGCTCAGGGGGCCCTAGGTGGGCACCTGCTTTGCCTATCCTAAAAACCACCTCTGAGACTGACCCTGTCTTTTGTCTTCCTTTGCTTCTAATGTATTTGTAGATTGTTTTTTGTTATCCTTTATGTTGCTATCATTTTGTCCCTCGAGCATTCTAATTTTCTTCTATACATACTTGTGTGATTTATGTTCATATTCAACATTTGTAATTTGAACTAGTTTCCACTTTTTGTAGGAATCTTTCTTGAGTTTCAGATCATTGTAGATTTCATGATTAAGTCAGGGTTGTCAATTGCTGTGCTTCCTATTTTTCTAATGCAGTGGAATATTTTACTTCTTTGCCTTTAATGTCTCTCTGTGAAATAACTACCAACTCTCTCCCTTTAGACTTGCTTCCCATGTTGAATGACATCTTACTTTGGAAAGAATCACAAATGGATGTCTACACAACTCAGGCTTGGGCTGTTTCATTGTTGGGTTGACTTCTGGGCTTGGCCTGACAGATACTGGGATGTTACAGTTGTCACTAATTAATATGTAAGTAAACTCCGCTCTTTCACCTCTAATGTCAGATGCTTTATTAACTTTTGAAAAAGTACCTTCTAATACTTTGAACAAAGAGGTACTATTATGTAGCACTTTTATGGAACTAGAAACTGAACAAGAGACTTTCTTGATTAAGGACATTTTATTGAAAAGTAAATACTTTATTGCTTGTACAGCATTTTGAAGATATAAAGCACTAGATATGTGTAGTTATTTCTTTGATGTAAGAGACTGCTGTGCTTAACCCTCAGTGTTTGGAGAAGGTAGACAATTTTCTTCAAAAGGATCCTTTGGAAGAGACACATCAGGACAGTTTGTTAAATCTGTCCTCATCTGTTTCTGTGATTCAGAATATTGTTGTGCAGACAATGAAATAAATATGCTTTTAAGCTACTGAGAAATCTGTCTTAAGTGACAAATTATATATCAACAAAAATGAGCTGCCTAGCTAGAGGTATTTGTAAATTAATAGTGGAACAAAAGTCTTTTTAGTAGTTTAGAGCTATTTTGGGTGTCTTAATGATAAGAAGAAGCCTAATAAGTGTGATCCACCTTACATCATATCAGTTGTCAGATTTTTCCTTCAAGATTCAAATAACTAAATTAATGTACAAACTGACTTTAGACTGTAAATTAATGTAGAAAGTGACTTTTCCCCCTGTTGTTGCTATTCCCTCCAGTTTCTGGGACTGGTTGGTTGGCTCTCCTACTTAAAAATTACATGCATAAACTGCCTAAGTTAAAAAAAAAAAAAAAAAAGACAATAACCAAATCAAAAACTAAAGACATACACTCATTGCAATCACTGAAAATTATTCCTCTACCTCTAATGCTGACACCAGCCAAATATGTCATATAAACATGATTATTGTATCACATAAATTGCCTTATATAGAGATTTAGATTTAGGATAGATTTACTTATGCTAGTTGTTCCCCATAGTTCTTGCTTGCTTTCCAAACCCATGCTGTTAATATGTAAACTTTTGAAACAGACATTTGAAAAGAAAAATAGGGATATATATTGCCTAGTTCCACTGACTTATATTCAATGAGATTGGTTTGGAAACCGTTGAAAAATGAGGATAAATAGTGCTCTGAGAGCACTTGGTGGGAAACCATGCAATCTTTCATAGTAAATGTTATGTATTTTGCAGAAGCATGGCATAGACAGAAGGCCCTAATACAATATAAGTGTATTGGAGTCTGTGTACAGGGCACAGTTACTACATGATGCCATTTGTTCTCACTTGTTCTATGCCTTCCATTGACAGCATCCAGTTGTCTAATCCTCAAGTTACTGCACAGAGGTATATCCCGTGGAAATGGTTTATCCTGGGTGGTGAATACATGGGCCTCCTCCTGCTGTTTTGTGATTCCCTCCATGAATGGCAGGCATTGTGTCAACTTCTGTAAGACTGAGCAAAACAAATGTTTTAATTTTTATTAATGTTCTTCACAGCCTCATAATCCTTTTATAGAATTTGAACCCACAGATGCTGTTTACAGGTTACTGAGGTGTTTTTGGACTAGGGAACTAGTAATGCATTATAATGGAGGTTTATTTCCTGGATGATGACATCTATTTTTGTACCTATAAAATTAGTTTTTCTTTCTCTCACCTTTACCCATTTGCCTGTCATTTCCTGGAAACAGTCCCATTCCCTAGCCCTGTTCCCACTAAAGCTCTGAGCAGGATTAAGGAAGCCCTTAATTCAAACTAATGAAAGCCTAGTGTAGCCATAGCTTAAGTTAGCTTGAATTAAGCTTCCTTAATTCGAACTAACTTGCTAGTGTAGCCATAGCCTAGGAAACGAAAGGATCCTCATTTTGCTCATTGTGCAAGGGTGTAACAAAGACAGTTCCTACTTCAGAAAGCACAAAATGTATTTGACAAACAAGATGCAACAGGATGACAATACACAAGATGAGACAAAAATTGAACTGAGGTGGTCAGAAAAGCAGAAGTCAGAGCTCCTCATGTACAGACTTGTTGGCATGAGAGTGTGGGCTGTATGGAAGGAAGTATGGAGATGCTCAAAAAAGAAACAGGTGTTTGAGAATGCTGTCATTGGTACAGCAAAGGCAAGTGTTAACAGTATGGTAATCTACCAGATCTGGTAGACAAAGTGTGGCTAAAGGGTGATAGACCCTGAAGAAAAAGATAAAGCATTAGTGTTTGATACAGTAGAGGGAAGGAAGCTGGTGGAGAGATACAAAGTAGATGGTTATATAAGTGACATGACAAACCAGGAAGATGATCTCAGTAGCACTGTTCTGAATTGACTTCAGGAGGCTGTGTTCAGGACCAAGACCAATAAGGAGTAGGTAACAGAAGTCAAGGGCTAAGAGGTAGTTTTATTCCTAGTGATTTAGAAATTGGTGAGTGGAGGTTTTCAGGCATGTGTGTGTAAAAGATCAAGTCTGGCTTTGGCCATGTTGAGCTTAAGATGTCAACTGGATATCCATCAAGACCAAAGCAGATTGTGAAGAACTTCAAAAAGATCTCACAAAACTAAGTGATTGGGCAACCAAATGGCAAATGAAATTTAATTTAATGTGGATAAGTGTAAAGTAATGCACATTGGAAAAAATAACCCCAACTATACCTGTAATATGATGGGGGCTAATTTGGCTACAATGAGTCAAGAAAAAGATCTTGGAGTCATTGTGGATAGTTCTCTAAAGATATCCATACAGTGTGCGGAGGTGGTCAAAAAAGCAAACAGGATGTTAGGAATCATTAAAAAGGGGATAG
>ML686062.1:80439-139378 GCA_007922175.1 Pelusios castaneus
CAGCTGCAAAAGCTCAGACCCCCGGGGGACTCCCACACAAACTGGCTTCCGCACTTTACAGGGAGCGGCCTCCCCGCCTTGCTGCGCCCGGGGGGCCGAGGCTCCCCGGCCCCTGCACCCCGCCACAATCAGCGCCCGCCGCCGGCCGCCAAGCCCGAGCCTCCTCGGCCCCACGAGAGACACTCCGCACCTAGGCCTCGCTAGCGCCGCCTCCTCTGCCCGTCTCGGAGATGGCGGCGCCGGCCTCGCAGGTGCTGGCAGGGGGCGCTGGGCCCGGCCGCGCCTCCCCCTCCGGAGCGGCGGGGGTGGAGCGGGGCTGAAGCCTCGCCACCGGCTTGGCGGCGGCTTTGTTCGCTTCCGCCTCCGCCCGGCCTCCCCCAGCCACCGGCCGCGGCCAGTTTGTGGGAAGCGGCGGCGGGAGCCGCTATGGCCGGCGGGACGAGCCTGGCGCTCTCGGAGTCAGGCTGGTAAGTGGGGCCTCCCCGGCCTCTCGTCGCCCTGCCCGCGGGGCCGGTGGCGGGGCTCGGGGCTGGGCCGGGAAACGGCGGCGGCTGCTCTAGGCCTCGCTGGTTCCTGCCCCGTTTCCAGTCCACCCTGCCAGGGGGCGACTCGCAGAGCGAGGACTTTTGAGCAGGAAGTGCTGGGGAAGGAGGGCGGCTTTCACATTTCAATGGGAGCTGTTGATTTGACTTTTCTGGGTCACTCAGAACGAGGGGATGTGTCTTAGGCACAGGCCCGGATCCAGGGACCAGGCCAGACCCGATTTTTTCCCCCTTTACACTGTGAAGGGTTGATCTTGTGTTTCCTGCTCGTTTCAGGGGGGTAGTGCAGTTGCTTGCAAGCAGAGGCATGCTGTGCCTGCCCTAGTTATTTTATGTTCCCTTCCTCTTTCTCCTGTCAATGCAAGAAAGAGCAAGCTTTATGAAGTGTCCTGTAAACAGTTAGCCTCCCTCTACACTTACCCAGAATTTCAGCTGCAGTCGGTGGGTCTTGTCGATTTTGTAACTCCTATGTGGTGTCTTCACTGCACCGCTTGAGAGCATGGTTTCAACACATGGACTTCCAGATTGATTGAGCGAGTCTCCACTGATGGTTCAATTGATCTGGAAAGAGCAATCCAAAGGTGGTGAATTTGCCACCATCAGTGAAGACGTGCCCTCAATGAAGTAAGTTTCCCAGCACCTGTTAGAGTTGGTATTTTTGGGCTAATGTTACAGAAATGATCAAAAGGTAAGGATTAATGCACCAGGAAGTTGTCTTGTCTAAATTCATCAGCCTTATGTACTCTACTTCAGTTTCTTTCTCTAGTCTAAGCAAAACAAACAAGGATTCCTTTGGCACGTTTAAAGAGCGTATTTTTTCCCCTCGTACTGTAAGTTTTCCATTTTCAAGCATCTGACAAAGTGGGATTCCGCCCATGGAAGCTCATATGATAAATAAATTTGTTAGTTTTTAAAAGTGCCACAGGATTGCTGAACTGGACTATCACGACTACCGCTTTGGAACTTTTCTCTGAGCTATTTCCCATCATTGCTGACACACCATGGCTGATATTTGGGTGCTGCTCCACTAATCATAGCAACAGTGGGAATGTTGATGTAGACAAGGTTATGAGTAATCATGGGTGGTTTTTACTGTCATTTAGAAGAGCCATGCTGCAAGTAGGTTTAGCTGAGATATAATTAAAATGTACTAGGTCCTAGCACTTTCCTGGACCACTGGAGGGGTAGGGTAGGTAGGGGTGTAGGGCAGGGTTAAGGATAGAATCCATGAGTCCGGACTCCCTCCAATTTGTGCTGACCATTAGACATGTTATCTTTCTCAAAAAGCAACACTTAGCCAGGCTTACAATTTTTTTCCCTGGTACAAAGCACACACATACTCACCAGGGTAGGATATTATTTATTGGTTAGTATTATTTATTTACTAATTTATACTTTTTCTTCATCAACTCGTTTACCATATTTTTGTAAAAATGAAGGAGCAATATCTGCTAATTCGAAAAATCAGTCATTCAGGCCCTAATCTGGAAGATTACTGAAGTACTGCTTAAACTTTAAACCTGTGAGTAGGCTCTGTGACTTCAGTGGGACTGCTTTCTGGCTTAAAGTCAGGGAGTCTATTCACATGCTTAAAATATAACATGTTCCTGCCTGCTGCTTGTGTTTTGTTGGACTGGTGCAGTATAGTGCCTACATTTATTTGGAGGCTCAACAAAGGTCACATTTTAATTGCTGGTGTTTATATGCTGTTACCTCTACACTGATTTTTTTTCTTGAAATTTTAATTCTGGAGAAAATAATTTACAGGAAGACTAAATCTTCTGATCTGTGGACTTTCTTCTCATACAAGCTTTGATTACCTTTGGAATAATGTGGTGTTCTTTTATGGAATCAGTGAGCAGGCTCAGAAGCAGAGCTGTCTTGCTAGGTCTGCTTCTCTGCGGAAGCTTGGCTAAGAAGTAAAGGTGCTAATTTCAGAAATTGTATTCTTTGAATGATTTTCTAATGTGAAGATTTAAATACACAGGGTGGTGACTCTTGACCGTTAAAAGTAACTTAATTTTAATTTTTTTAAAAAAAGGAGTTGAGGGTGATCAGCAACTGTAGGTTGAAACTGACAGCATTTTAAGACAAGTAGTTAAGCTTTTGAGTTTTTTTCGGTTATTATGCAATATATAGATAAAGTTATGTAGGAGTAGAGAGAATGTTTTATCTTTGTATTTGGCACTAATGCAACTGCTGCTGGAATACAGGAATGGCCAGTTCCGGGGTCCATTATTCAGGAAGGATATTGAAAAACTGGAGAGGGTTTATAGAAGAGTGATGAGAGTGATCAGAAAATTAGAAAACATTCATCATAGTGATAGAGTTGAATTAAGTCTATTTAGCATAAGAAAGAGAAGGTAAAGGGGTGTCTTGATTATAGTCTTCAAGGACCTACATAGGGAACAAATATTTAATAATGAGCTCTTCAGCCTAACAGAGAAAGGATGATACAATGGCTGGAGTTGAAGCTAGACAAATTCAGACTAGAAATAGGGTCTAAACTTTGAACAGTGAGAGGAATTAACAGTTGGAATAATTTACCAAGGATTGTGGTAGATTTTCTATCATGGGCCATTTTAAAAATCAAAATTGGATGTTTTCTAAAAGATACGCTCTAGGAATTGTTTTGGAGGAGTTCTGTGGCCTATATTACATAGGACTGGATGTCAGATTAGATGACCGCCATTGTTCCTTCTGGACTTGGAATCTGTGAATTTACAATATTACTCTTAACTATTTTTAGGCTCCTGCCACTTTTCTTTTTTGTCATTGAAATGAATATATTACTTGGAAGATGGGTTGTTGATATTTGCACCACAAGCACAAGAATTTTCCAAAGACTTTGGAAAAGACCCACGCAGTTTCTGCGATGAGTGCTCTGGACCTTGGCAAGCTACAGTGAGCATGGTGGAGTGGCTAATGTGCTTAAACACTTGATTTGTCCCTCATGATGTTGCAGGTGGTAGTTGGCTGACATGTTATGGGGCAAGTAGTAGGTTATGTGTCAGGCATTTATCAGTCACTAGTGACATGTTGTGACCTAGTCTTATTGAAGGGGACAGCACAGAGGAAAGAAGTGAATGTACATGGTGGGGAGGAGAAGGAAGGGAGGAAGGTTTGGAAGAGAGGGTCAAAAATATCATTAAGGTAAATACCCAAACACTTAAAAAAAAAATCTTGGCATCTGTACTCAAGATGTTCTATTGCTGTTGCTCTGTGCGGTGTGGTGATATTTTCCTTTACGACTCCACCCTCTAATACTGGGGTGTCAAACTCATTTACTATGGTGGGCCAGATTTGACTTAGATGTACTTTAAGTGGGCCATATATACCATAAATCAAAATACTAGGGAACTCTCACGACATCATGGAGCCAGGGTATGCAAGACTGCACTCCACGAGACCATGCACTCTCTCTCTCTGTTAGGGAGAGAGTGTGGTCTTACGGAGCACAGTGTCACATATGCAGTGCTCCGGGATGTCGCGAGATGTGACATTCTATTAGGGGGAGAGTGTGGTCCCATGGAGACAATCGTGGGCTGGATGGAAGAGGTCTGCATGTTTAACACCCATGCTCTAGGTAGGAGCACTCTTCAAGCAGATTTTACACAAATCTTCAGAACTGGTACTTAATTTGTGTTTGGTCTATATTTGCTGTTTAAAACATGTTGCAACTAGTGCTGTCACATCTTATCAGAAGTGGGGGGAAAAAAAAAATCAACAGAGTCCTGTGGCATTTTTAAAGACTAACAGATTTATTTATGCATGAGCATTTGTGGGAGAAAATCCCACTTCGTCAGATGCTTTGAAGATGGGAAACTTACAGATTGGGAGGAAATTAAATGCAGGGGAGTGTATGACATAGGATCAGGTCAGGCTGTAACAGAAAATCAAAACATGTTAAGATTCAAACACTGGGGAACAGCACATAGAGGAAGGTGAGGTCAAATCACCTGTTGTAATGAGAGAAAAATCCGTAGCCCCTGTTTAACCCCAAGGCAATGGAGTCAAATTTGCATATAAATTCGAGTTCTGCAATTTCTCTTTGAAGCTGTGATTTGTTATTCATCTGTTACAACACAGCTTATTAGTAAGTTGTCAATGGAGTGAGCAGAGAGATTGAAGTGTTCCCCTGTTGTTTTTTTTAGTGTTGCGATTTCTGATGTAAGATTTGTGTCCATTTATTCTTTTGCACAGAGACTGTCCTGTTTGTCCAATATATAAGGCAGAGGGGCATTTCCAGCATGTGATAAATCACATTTTTGCATTTTAATTAACATATGGTGTCTCTCAAATTAACAGATATGTTCCAGCTTGCTTTCTCAAATCCGAATTGGTTTTGCTGCAGCAACAAGAATTGCTAGTAGTAAAACTAATTGCTGATGCTGAAGTAAGCATATATAACTCTTATGGAGCTGATCTTTCTTTTGTAAATGTGTCCATTAAAGAATATAGTTTGAAATTTCCAATTGACCTTCACCTCACACAGCACCTAATGCTTAAGTATTTCTATAAGAACAAAGGGATATTGCGGGAATATTTTCTGATTCCAGTAAAATTTAAGATAGAAAAAAAATCTAGATTACACCCCACTGGAAACGTTAGAGGTTTGTCTTGTATATTTGTCTAGGTATTACAAAATCTATTTTATAAAATCCTTTAAACATTGCATTTATTTGTTGTCAAATGGAACTTTGGTAACAGTGATTACTAATTACAATAGATGTATTCTCCCACTCTCTTTGGAAAATTTAGAGAGTCAGCCCAGGTATTATAACTGTTGATGTAAGTGTAGTTTATTTTTGTTATGCTCCCTTGGTCAGTTTGGATTTTTTTCTGTTTTTTGGGGGAGAGGGGGAGATATAAACATAAAGTAGTATACAGCTGTCGTAACTAGTACTTGAAAAGATAGCAGATAAAATCTGACAAATTTTAAACTTTCTACACAGGTGCATGTGTACTATGTATGAAAGAATTTAAAAAAATAATATAATAAAATTTGCAATTTGAAATCCTGGATTTGGGAATACTTTACCTTCTTTATGATTAACTTATGATTAACACTTTGACGAAGTGGGATTTTCTCCCACGAAAGCTCATGCCATAAATAAATCATAAATAAAGTCTTTAAAAGTGCCAAAGGACTCTGTCTGTTTTTCTGCAATGGACTAACACAGCTACCCCTTTGAAAGGGGAAGTCTGTTATCCTAGGAATGTAGAATGGATCTCTGAAGACAGGAGCTGGGTGTGGAGCTTGGTGCAGCCTGACACCCTGTCTCTCCCCACATTCCCACCCTGTTCCTGGGGGAGGTTTTCATACCGTGTGATGCTCTTGGAGTTGAGGGTGGGCCTCTGTGTTTATGTGCCAAGTGTGAATGGTGGTTACTAGTGCAGCTGCTGCTGTTGCTTTTGTGGCCTAGCTTTATAATGTTTGTTTTCAATTTTTTTTGGCATATTTCTAGAATTTTCCTGAGGAATCCAAGTAAGTAGAGGGATATGGTACCAGTTGTATCTCAACAAAACATTTACAGAATTTCATGGAACAAAGAAAATGCACCTCTCTAACCCACACTGTCAAAATTCAGTGGCCTTCTGTGATAGTGGAAGTGTTAGCCCTGCCTCCCCTTCTACTCTTCCTTCCCCACCCCAAAAGTTGCAAGTATCTTTTATAATGAAGTGTTAGGAACTTAAATATAGGGCTTACTACCAACATTCCTAATAATAGAAACCACTATTTGCCAATACCTAATACAGTAAGATCCTTTGTTTGTAAGTATGAGGGTAATTGTGGGAACATGAGATACCACTGTTAGATGTTGGCAAATTTGATATTTTTTCGTACAACAATGACTTTGCTTGTGTGCTGATAAAATGTCCATCACTATATCTTTATTTATAAAGTAAAGCTCTCACTCCTGTAATAACCAATGGGAATCAGTGTGAAATGCCATTCTTTAAAAATGTAATCCTATAATGCTAATTAAACTTGATCATTTAAAATACATAAAATGTATATATTTAACAGATATATTCTTCTGATGCAATAGTAAATAGCCTATTGTAGTAAAATACTTTTATGAGAACTGAAATACGTTTTCAACACGAAGTTCCAATTATAATTTTATAATATAGCTGTTCAGGATATATCACTGAAATACAAAGTTTTAAAAATATGTAATTGAAGAATCTTTCAGGGGATCATGGGCTATTTATCTTTTAAAAAAAAACACTTTTGTAACTCTGTTTTGATGTTAGTAATCGTTCCACACACATTATGGCTAAAACAGACTCCATAAAAGAATGCCAGGTGATAGCTATTTCAATTAAAACAAATCAAAACCAATCTTTCTCCTCCAGTTAACCCTAATAGAATGTTGGAATTGACTAGCAGGTTCCTCAAAATAATGAAATTCCAAAATTAATCTTCCATGGTTAATCTTAATTCTGCCCATTTGTATGCATTATAATCTTTAATTACAGGCATGTATGATATCTTGCATATAATATTTAAAAAATATTCTGCAATCAGAGGTATTTGTGTAGTATTGATATATTTTATACTTGCACTAATTTTGCTGTAGTTGCAGTAATTTATCATACTGGTTAAGTATCTTTACTGACGTAAGTTTGGTTTTTAAATACTTTTTTCTGTGACATATCTTATAATAATTAGAACCATAATTTTCATACAAATTCTTTGTATACTTTTTCATTTGGGATATGCAGAGCAGTACATAGTGCTACAAAACATGTGTAGCTAAAGTTATGGGAAAATCTGTTAAGGGAAAAATCTGTTATGGGAAAATCTGTTATGGGAAAAATTTTCTTTATGGAAAATTACATGTTCCCATACTGTTTTCCAAATAATCTAAAATGTGTCAATTTTTTATATAGCTTTACACGCACATGTAACCACTTCTGAGGGATTACAATATTCTGTGTCTGTTACACGGCTAAAGGTCGCTTGTATGAAAAGTACAAAGGAGATTATACCTGCAACATAAGCTAATGAGTATCTCCCACTCTTGCAAATGTCTACAAATGAGTAGTTTCATTGATCAGGTGTGTCCATAGATGAAGACTGGAAGGTGTATCTTGAGTCACTGAAATCGTGCTGTAACAGATAACAAAATATAATTTTAGTGAAAGATGCAAGTACTAACAAAGATTACAGAAAACCTAGACAGCCTTTCATTTAACTAAGTGCTTGCAGATCAAATGGTAAGAAAGTTGAAACTAATAATTAGGAATAGAAAGCTTTTCTTTTTTCCACCAATATTTTAAAAACCAATATTTTATGTTGTTGGTTCAACATTTATTACATAGGCTATCTCTGTGATGGGACAAAAGACTCTTGAAGTTACTTCCTTAAAAGAACAGAGAAAATATTAATATTAACCATTAGATTTTCAGTTTATTGTATGCTAGTTGCTTGATAAAATTGTATCTCAAGTCTCTGTGCTATAACAAGGTTTGTCAACCTGTGGGTTGTGACTCAAAATTGTGTCACTGGAATGTGTCAGAGAGTTGCATGGTGAGTTGTGGGGTTAGAGGATCCGAATCAGGTGGGGATGGGAGGCCCTGGAGAAGGGGTTGCAAAGCCCACTCCACCCTCTGCACACAGCTGTGTCTCCTGCAATTCCGAGCCAGTGGGGTTGGCTGGACTCCGTTCCCTATTCCAGGTGTTTTGGGGTGCATGGGATTCTATAACTGCTCAGGTTTAACCCAATTCTGATGGGGAAGGGGAGGCCGGAGTTTCTGGAGTAGGGAGCTGAGCTCAGCCAGCTCCACAGGACAGGAAATGCTGCTATGATGTGCACAATGTACTTGTTACATTAATATGTATATCATACCTTGTGGGTAAGAAATGTTGTGTGAGATTTTTTTTCTTCCACTAAAGCTGTTTATTGGATGGTAGCAGGCCATCAAGGGTTACAAATGTATCCTTAGCCCTCAAAGTTTGAGAACCACTGCGTAACATCATACTGATACGTCTTTTAGATTAGAAGTTATCAATTCTGCTTAAATTCTGTAGTCTGAAGTACAGCTATCTGTAAGAACTCATAGAAAGGATCCCTAAGATTGTCATATAAATACTTAAATTCGTTACTGGTAGGGTCAATGCATAAAGGTTATGGGGGAAATTTTCAGAGGTGCAAAGGGGGTAGTTGGGAGGCTATCTGCTCCTTGTGCCTTTGAAAATCTTTTTTCCTCCCCCTTTTCCAAATTGCAGTATTACAGTATAGAACAAGGTTTAGATTTAAGATTGAAATGTTTAATTCAAATCAATGTTAAGTAGGCCTCTGTTCACACTGCTATGCTAAACTTTGTCTGTATGCAGCTGTCCTGCGTCTTTTTGTGTGACTGAGGGATAGTCATGTAACACCTCTGTTCCTTTTCCTATTATGTTTGCCTGCTTTTTAAAAGACCTGGAGTTTTACAGTTGAAGAACCCTGTATAAGTGTTAGTAATTTTTATTCAGTAATTTTAAGGGCCGATGAAGGAGTGGGAGAAGAAAGTGGGTTATTTTCAGGGATCTGTCTGTGAGTTTATTCACAGGAGCAGTTTTTGAGTGAATCTAATGTTGTGAGACTGAAGCGGTGAGTGAATTTGGGAATGTTCAGAGGAGCCTCAAACAGTGTTTTGTAACATTATGAATGAGAATGTCTTTGCCTCTTTTGAGAGAAAAAATTCCTCATACAGGTTCTGGAAATTGGGAGCTATGAGTATATGATACCTTCCCTGTCTTCAGGGAAACACAGCTCAGTATCTCTTACTAAACTTGTGTAGGTTCAGGTGTGGCACACATCAAATCATTGTGTTTATGTGCCTATCTTTTAATGGCTTCAAGAAAATTGGTGACTGCGATGAGGAACATTTAATTACCATTCATTAAATTGGGAAAATCTACAGACTTTGGAATTCTTCCTAGGATGAGCCCTTCTCAGCACTTGCTCTTAGCAACAGTATCTTCAATTTTTGATCTATCAAGTGGTATATATAATTGTTAGATTTAATATTACAAATCCATTCTGGTATTAAACTATAGAAGTCATAGTAGGTAAAAAGGAATGGCCATCCAACCTGAAAATGCATGATTTTCATCTGATATTCAATAGCTAGCCAGGCTTGGTCCTGGTTAATATTTAAATAATGATCACTTGAGGATACTACTATTTAGCATTTATATAGCACTTTATATTTTCAAAGCACTGTACAAACATTAAATAATACCAGGTGCTTTAATCTGTACTTTTCTGTGATAGCAAAGGCTGTTAATGATTTCTTACATGGCTTGGAACAATCACTGTGCACAGATTACCAAATGGTCTGTGCTGAGTAGCCAGAGGCATATTCCAAAAATTGGGAAGAGTCTACAGGTAGTAAATGGATGAGAAGGCTGTTTTAATCTCTCTTTCATTTGGCTGTCCACTGATTCCAGCCTTGGATTTGTACTTTTGCATCAGCCTTCTAACAGCTGTCTGGCAAACTTTGAGCCTCCCTACTGTCCCCGAGCTGCTGAGAGAAAAGAGAACCTCTGTCTTGCTCTGGCTTTGGAAGGGCAGGCTGGCTCACCACCTAAATACTGGAAAAGGTTATGACTTTGTCTACACTTAAAAAAAGAAAAGAAAAGAGAAAAAGTTGACAACATAAAATCGATTTACAGCCACCGCAGTAATTACTTTGGTGGCCAAGGTCCAGCAACCCTCCTTAGGTTGGTGGACTGTGTCCTCACCAGGAGCTCTTTCACTGACCAAGGGGTAGGGTGGGGAACTGAGAGACTGGGCTCTTAGTTTCTTGCTGGAAGCTGGGCTCCCACCCTGTTCTGCCACGCCTTGTTCCCTGTCAGAAGCCATCCCAGGCCTTCCTCTCTCCCAGTTCCCGGGGAAAGCACCTTGTCAATTTCCTGGCTCAGTCCTGAATTTGACAAGGCTATCCTGGCTCCTGACCATGAGCAGGTAGAGAAGTGCTGGGTCTGTCTGGCTCCCAGCTGCTCAGCTCTCAACAAGGCTTTCTTGTCAGTTTCACTATAACAAGAATGATATCCCCACAGCCTATGTAAAGGACGCAGTGTTTACATTGACATTGTCTCACCATAACTAAGCCAACAGAAGCCCTACATCTCTTGTTGAGGTGGTTTTATCATGTTGGCATAGCAGGGGAGTTACATCAGTGGGAAGAGAATTTTAATCTATACCTCTCCAGTTTTGTCAACAAAAATCAGGTTTTGTCAACAAAACCCTCTAGTGCAGTGGTTTTCAAACTATGGGTCGGGACCCAGTACTGGGTCGCAGACCCCTCAGGTACTGGGTCGCGGCCTCCCCTGCTGCTGTCGCTGGAAGACTGGAATGCATTGCTCAAAGATGTAATTGTTGGGTCATGGGCATAAATGATTTTTTTCAACTGGGTCCTGAGAAAAAAAGTTTGAAAAGTACTGCTCTAGTATAGACCAGCCCTTAGTGACTGGTGCATTGTATTCCCCCTTCTTCATATTGGGAGGCTTCTCTATTCCAGCCCCTTTTCCTTCTGCTGTCTCTTTTTTGGTCCTTCCCCTGTTTGGGTTACATTAAACCAAACAAATCTACTCTGTAGTGATACCATAAGGAAAACTGGAACATGAGTAATTTCAAGAAAGTAATATTCCTGTATACTAGTCTCACAGATAACTTTGGTACACATGTCCATCACTAGGGAAAGAAAGAAAAAGACTAGTGAATGAGCACATTACTTGTTTTAAGGGGCACCTGAGACCCAATTATCTTTTTCCTCAGGGAACTCCCCCCTCTCTCTGCTGTCATGAAATCATAAAAAATACAAATGATTCGTTTCCTGGATCAAAAAGAGTGGAATACAAAGAGATGTGTAGTTGAGTCTCCCCTCCTTGTAAAGCGTGACCAAAAAACCCTCCAAAACCGAAAAAGGTTAAGTGAGTCAGTTTCTTTATAGGGTGGATTAATTTAAGCCAAAGTGACTTAATTCACCATTTTTTCATCATGATTTAAATCGAGCAGGCAAGACACCTTTATTTAAATCATCAAGTTTAATCATATTTTGCATTTGTACTTTTTAGTTATTTTCCTAAAGAAAGATTGATTCCCACAGCTGGGTAACTATTAAAACATGTTGATTTACAACTAAATATAACCTTTACAATAATGTGATGCCTCTTTTTGCTAACCAGGAACTATATCAATGCACATATATTTAAGCAATTACGTAGCTTAATTTACATTTATTCAGATTTTAATTTTTACATATTTTATAATGTTTGAAAATGGCGAATGATGCTTTTCTTATTGAGTAGAAGATTAATTTTTTTACTTGTGATTTTTATCAGTCTATCTCAATAGTAATTGAAATAAAGTAAAAATACACAAAAGCAGCATTTACAATTTTTATTAAAAATAAAATGTGGCTGACTATATAAGGAAAAAATGTTGATTAAAAGTTTTGGATTGAAACTGTTTTAAACAAGGGATATATTCACTTTAGTTAGTGAGTTGAACTGATTATTTCTGGTGACCATGTCACCTTGAAGATTTTAGAACTCTTCCCCTCTGCAAAAAAAAAAAAAAAGGGGGAGTGGAGGGGGAGGGAGAATGGAAGAAGAAGGATCCAGGGAATTACAGACCAGTCAGCCTCATATCAGTCCCCAGAAAAATCATGGAGCAGTCCTCAAAGAATCTATTATGATGTACTTGGAGGAGAGAAAGATGGTCAGGAACAGTCAGCATGGGTTCACCAGAGTAAGTCATGACTAACCAACCTGACTGCCTTATGTGATGAGATGTCTGGTTCTGTGGATGTGGGGAAAGTGGTGCATGTGACATACCTTGACATTAGCAAAGCTTTTGATACGGTGTCCCGCAGTATTCTTACCAGCTAGTTAAAGAAGTATGGGTTGGATTGTCGAGTTCCGTGCGGGACGGTTAAGCACAAACAACCAATATGATTGCAAGCAAGAACGTTTATTAATACAAGTGTAAAGATTTTTATACATTTCCATAGTCCCACCACCAACTATGACAAGGCAGTTAATTGGTGCATATATAATTATATAAAACAAACCTGTAAGCCATTGGTTAAATAACCCCTAGATTTATAATTGTGTTTACTGCTCTTCTTACTCCTCACTATCAGTAAATTCTCACAGAAATCCAGAGACTGAAACGCCAAGGCCGGTGTGAAAGTATGTGGCAGTATGCCATTGCAGCCTGAAGTATCCTTGTCCGACCTGGCTGTGATCTTCCAATTATAGCGTCATCATGTCTATGTATTCTGAATAAATCTATTACAGCGTCAGCACATCTGCGTATGCTGAATAAATCCCCACATTGGATGAGTGGACTATGTGGATGGAAAGCTGGCTAGATCATCAGGCTCAGCTGGAAGTGATCAAAGACTCGATGTCTAGTTGGTAGCCACTATCAAGTAGAGTGCCTCAGCAGTCAGTCCTGGGGGCCAGTTTTGATCATCATCGTCATTAATGAGCTAGATGAATGGGGTGGGTTGCGCCTTCAGCAAATTCATATATGGGGAATGGTAGATACTCTGGAGGGTAGGGATAGGATTCAGAGGGACTTGGAGGATTGTGACAAAAGAAATCTGATGGGGTTGAAAGACAAGAGCAGAGTCCTGCAGTTAAGATGGAAGAATCCCATGCACTGCTACAGACTGGAGACCGTCTGGCTAGGTGCAGTTCTGAGGCTTAGAGTGGAGAAGAAACTGGATATGAGTCAATAGTGTGCCCTTATTGCCAAGGAGGCTAATGGCATATTGGGCTACATTAGTAGGAGCATTGCCAGCAGATCGAGGGAAGTGATTATTTCCGTCTGTTCGGCACTAATGAGGCCACATCTGGAGTATTGTGTCTAGTTTTTTACTCCCCACCAGAGTAAGAATGTGGACAAATTGGAGAGAATCCAGAAGAGGGCAATAAAATGATTTGGGAGCTGGGGCACATGACTTATGAGGAGAGGCTGAGGGAACTGGTTTTACTAAGTCTGCAGAAGAGGGGAGTAAGTGGGGATTTGATAGCAGCCTTTAATTACCTAAAGCAGGGGAGGTTCCAAGGCTATTCGTAATAGTGACAGATGACAGAGCTAGGAACAGTGGTCTCATGTTTCAGTGGGGAAGGTCTAGGCTGGATATTAGGAAAGAGGTTTTCACTAGGAAGGCAGTGAACAACTGGAATGGGTTACTACCTAGGAAAAGTGGTGAAATCTGCATCCTTTGAGGTTTTTTATGCCTGGCTTGACAATGCTATGGCTAGGATGATTTAGTTGGGTTGGTCCAGCTTTATGCAGGGTGTTGGCTCTCAATCTTTTTAAATGGAGCCCCTCTCTTCTCTCTCCCTTACTTTCACGTAACAATCACATCCCTTCTTCTCCCCGAACCTCCCTCATGGTCCCTTCCAATCCAAATCTTCAGTGATTTTGTGGTTCATCCTCTCACATCAAGTTTCTATTCCTAGACTGAAAGAGGAAGAAAAACTTCCCTGTTTTTACATCTTACAGTTTTTCTTAACTTTGGATAAAGTAGTCACTGAAATGAAACTGTTGAATAAACTGTAGTAAAGAAAATATTTTTTCTGCACTTGGAAAAGAGACTATTACAGTAAAAAGCTGGCTTCGCATTTCAATAAATTTTGGTTTGACATGCTTCCACCAGGTCGTTTACTGACTTGTTTTTTAAAAACTTGGCATCAAACACCTACTGCTTAATACCCCGTTTCATATGTAATTAAAATGATAACATAGGTTGTCAGTTTCAGAATTTCTTTTGAATATGTTTATTTTCAAAGATTAAATTTTAATTTTGAATTAAAATTCATTTTTTAATTTACCTTGTTTCTTTCTGATTAAAAATAAACTAATTAATTGGAGTCTTTCAAAAACAACCTCTTACCTAACTTGTCTGAGAGTCCTAAAACTGACACGGTCCTCTGTTGTGTTTTGAAAGCCTCTGTTTTTGAAAGAAGATTACACCACATCTTTAGCTAAGGAGACTAACAGTTGAGCATGATGAGAACTCTTCCTTATGCTAAATACTTGAATCATCCATATGAAGAGAAGCTTTATTTAAATGGGTAATAAAAGATAGTAGGGAAAAAATGAAGTTATACAAAAACATGGCAAAAGAACACCTATTGTAATGAAGTATTTCTGTTTTAAATTCAGTTGGCCTACTAATTCTTGTAAGATTCAAGCATTACAAGACTAACTTGCTTATGGATAAAACAGATTTTTTTAAAAAAAAGTAAACTGTAAATTTTAACATTTCAAACATTGCAGTTTCATCATGTGAATTGGTCCTGTCATGACACTTGTGAAGTTGCTGATAAACTGAAGAGTTTGTTGAACAAAAAATTAACCAATTCCTTTATACGTCTATGAGTTTCGGTACAAACAGCCTGCTTGACTTTGTGCTTTTGATGAGTGCTGTCTATCTGCAACTGTTGACCTTGTAGCACTCCTCAAGAATTATGAACAATTCTTTCAGAATGTAACCTCGCAATACTATTTTTTGTTCTTTTGTGCTGTATATGTTTGCGTGTCTCTTGATCTGCTCTTCGCAGTCATTTTTGGTAAATAAACTGTGAGTCTAGTTGTAACAGTCTGTAGAAAGGACTGCCTCAAGCATGAAGTGTAGTAAAGAAAAACTTGCAGTGTTAGCAGAGTTTAAATTATTTTCTGCTGCTACACTGCAGTATTTTCTACATTGAGTTAAAATTGTATAGTAAGATTATAGGAGCTATAAAACAGCATTACTAGTTTTGGGTAAATGTAATCTCTGATATTTGAGTGTAATTATGGTGCTCTCTGTGGTTGTAATGTGGTCACAAAGGATAATTTCTTTTTTTCAGTTACAGGTATCCATATTTCCTCTTGTTTAATTTCTGTTGAATTAGATTGGCACTTAATTTTTATTCTGAGCTATATAGTTCTTTGCAGATTAATACGTAGGATTGTGGTGGGAAAATCCTCAATTTTTATAGTTCATACATGTTCTAGTTTGTGTTTATAGGGTCCGTTCTTTTAGACATTACTGAATGTAATGCTTAATGTGGTGACTAAGTGTCATGATGCTTTGGGGGATTTTATTTTAGGTTTTAATTGAAGCCTGTGAAACCAAATGTTATTTGTCCAGTCTCTCGCTTTGCGAGTCATCAAGGATTGGAAATGCTGCTAAATTTTCATATTCTATTATAATAAAAATGGACCGTATGCTATCAAAATAATTACATATCAATTTCTGTGCCAGTAATTTAACCAAAGAAATCAAATCTGGTTTTAAATAGATATATGTGCTGAAAAAGATAGTTGGTTTATACATGATGTTTAATTATTTTTGCAGATTACCAAATAAGCCTATTAAATGGTGTGAGTAAGGTGATCTTTTCACTGTTTGGAAAATATTTTTGAGCGTCTCAGTAGGTAATTTTAAGAGTTAGTGAAACATCCTGGAAGTTGTCAGCTAAATGAATGCTAATACTGAATAAAATTCAGAATTCATGAGTGCCTTTCAAATCTTATTAAGAAAATAGAATTGAGGGGAACAGCTTAAAAAAATTAAACTGCAGTTGTACTTTTTCTATGAGTTCTAAAAAACTACGTGAAATAATGAAGTACAAATTAAAGTAAACAATTTCTCAGTAAAGTGGATATTAGTTTTGTTTCTCTGTTTCTATTACAAGCATATATATATATATATTTATATATATATATATATATATATATATTAGATACACTCAATATTTTGCCTGGCTAGTACATTTTTAAAAATCGTAAGAATTTTTGTTGCTAAATTGATTATAACTTGACTAAAATAGAGTATAAATATTCTAAATTGTACTAAGAAACAGAAAAAGGAGGAGGATTTCTTTCACAACAGCATCTGAAAAATTACCTCCAATGGAATTGTTTTTAGGTATTGGATAACTTGGCCAATCTGGGACTCCACTGTGTCAAAATAGGATTTATGATTTTGACTGTTTTAGATATGGACCCAAGCACAGTTATTCATTCCATTGTTGTTATCACATTGGACTATTGTTATTCTTTTCATGGGGTGCTGTTTTGAGCCGTTTGGTGTAGTAACCTAATGTGATGAGACTGACTATAGGAAACATTATAACAGTGCACAATAGACGATGGTAGCATCCTATTACTTTCTGGGTGCAACTAAAGATGTTAAATATTTGTCTTTAAATTCATACATAGTCTTCCCCTGTCCGACGACCAGCTCGGGTCAGCAGATATCACCTATATTAGAGTTCCAAAGTTGAATGCTGGGTGATGTTGGTCAGAATATTTTCTACAGAGGGTCATCTCTGCTGGAATTTCCTTTTCCTCTTGATATGATGGGGCTTGAATGTAACCTTCAGGCCATAGATCACAGCTCACTTTTACTTCAGGTTTTTGCCTGACAGATATTGCTAGGATATATGTTGGATAAAAACTGACTTTTAAATTTTTTTGAAAATATGTATTATTTAAAGCCCATTTAAAAATATGAATGTACAACTTTGTCTGAAAGGTAAAGCTCACTATAACTTTTAACTTAAACTCGGGGAAAAAAAAGGCTTATTGCATTGGAGTGGATCAGTGTTACGCATTGCATATTTATGTAGTTTTAGTAAAAGTGGATTTTAGAATATATACTTTACAGCCTTCAGAACCTTTCATTAAATACTATAAATACCAAGAATAAAGAAATTATATAACCTGGACTGTAGAATGAAACTAATCTTTTAAAACCCAAGCAAACTCTAAACTAGGAGTGCATTAGGAACTGGAGAAAATCATGGAGACCAGAGCGTTTCAAATTATTGTATGATTATAATTTCTTAAAGATAACATATCCACCTACATTAGATAAGGTTAGGAATTAGAGACAATGCTGTTGAAAAACTTGGGTGTAAACACAGTTGATTATGATGTGCATTTTGGACAAAAATTAAGTTTATTTTTGGGATGTCTGTATAATACGTACTAATAGTTCTTGCTATAACAATGAAAACTGAAGAAATGTAAATTTTTTTAGTAAAACAAATCACTTACCGACCATGATTATGTTCATTTTTGTGGCACATTTACCTTTTACGCAGATAGTCTATATGTATAATGCATCAGATAGACAACAAACATGTTTGGGTGCCATTATCAGCTGATGAAAGTATAGTTTCCAAAAAGATATTTTACCCTCCCTCCCCGAACCCCCCCGCCCCCCCAAAAAAAACCAAAACCAAAACAAAAACCCAATAAAAGTTAAACAGATTATAACTGATTAAAAAACCTTCAAACGTATGCATTTAAGTCACCTTGATTTAAATGAGTGCATTGTTTGGTAAGCCTATAATTAGGCGAATTATTATTTTTTATGTTAATGTTGGATTCATACATGTCTTCACATTGTGATGGACATACTTGAAATAAATAGCATCCATTAATGTCTCTCTTGGAGGATAGTATTTAGAGATACTGTAAGGGTAGGAGGGGTATGCTGGTGGAGGCTGGTGGCCCTTTAGGGCTGTAAAAATATCATCTGTGGTCCTTGAGCCAAAAAGGTTGGGAACCACTGACTTAGATCCAAGTATCTCCTTTTGTTTACTCTGAAACTCAGTCACCCTGAGGATAATATGGGGGGGGGGGGAAGAAACAGATAGAAATGTGCGTCACATAGCCTTAAAAAGGCCATGGGATGTTGTTTTCTCAGCAGACACATCTACATCTTTTCCTCTTTGTCTATCTTCATTTATCAAACTGTAAAACTTTCTTCTTATTGATTTATTATGATCATTTAGGAGCAGTATTTTCTTTACCATTTGGATACTACTTAGTGTACATAGGATGATATGAGTACCTTCCATATATGAACCACATGTAAACTGACACAGTGTTGTCTTCGAAGGTCTATAGAGAGGGCACTCCAGTGCCTCTACTGCTTCAGATTGATCAGATCAATGACCCAGGGACTGATCTGAAAATTGACCACTTTTTGCCTTCTAATACACAGCTAGGATCTTAGGAAGGAACTTTGTTACGAATCCCAACACCCACTTCTTAGCAGCTGGAGTTTGTTAGCTTTACATCTGGACACTGCCCATGGAGATGAAGGGGAAGCATTATTTTTGTAATGTTAATAGATTTAGTCCTTTGGCTGTTAAATGTGGTGGTCTTTGTGTGAGTGGATGAGTACGATAAGTTAGAAAAGAGAAGCACAGTGCGAAGAGAGATTTGTGGTGAAGGAAGTACTGAGAGTAGAGGGGAGCAGGAAGAGGACATAAAGTGGAAAATGAGAGATGATGTACGATCTGGGGGAAGGGAGAAAGCAAAGAGAAATATGGCAGACATGACATTTGAGGAAAAAAATTAAGTTGCACAGGAAGGAAGAGAGAGAATATAAAAACAGATGTAATTATTTTTAACATAACTTAAATGGAAAGTTAACTGATTATTTGTTAAACTAATTATAGTGCACAACAAACAGTTTGCATCAGCTTTATTACTTAAATTGTAGGGTGATTTGCCTCCAAGTTGATTGGGGCACATGGCTGTACGGGTATTTTTCAATGTGAGTTGTAGGCTTAGTTTTTGGCCTTCTAGCCCTTTTCTTTGGGCCTAGGTGCGTTTTTTTCACTGTTTTCTATGGTGTTTAGCTTCCTAGTGCTTCATAAAGAATAATAAATAATTAAGCATTATGACATATCTGTGAATTATCCCCCAGTTTTACAAATTGGGAAATTCAGGTACAGAGGTTGTTACTTCCTGCATGTGATGATGTCAACAGGAAAGCTGAGCAGAGATTCTCAAGCATCTTTTCCAGTCATTAGGTAGTCATGAATTCGCTAGAGTTCACTTAGTTCGCTATTTGTTAATTAGAACAGGAGCTGTGATGGATCTAAAGGGCAACCTGTAGTGACAAGCAGCATGGCTTTTTAATATTTCTTTAATTCGCTGATTGTATCTAAATAAACTTCTAAAAAACTGAACACAAAATAAGCCATCACTTTCTTCTTTAACTACCGTAAGAAATGCTTATCAGATAATTGAGTTCTGTTTGTTGTATAACAGGACTTCATTACCTTTCATAAATCCTTTAGGGTTTTTCATTAGCTAAGGTTAATCCATTCACATTCTGCTAAATTTAAGACACTCCAGATTCATGTGCCAGGGCAATTTAAATTGTCAATTTTGCTGACCACATCCTTAAGTTAAGAGTAGCTACCAACTTTTGGTAAGTACTCTAGTACCATATTTGACATCCTGGGTACTATTGTGTCAAGGTTTAATTGGTTTTATTGTATGAAGCACAGGTTTTGTTCAGGAAAGACAGACATAAAAGTAAAGGTGTTAGAGTGGCATATTATATTAATGGTGAGATAGAATGTAGAGAAATGAGAAGTGATGGAATAAATATAATGAAATCTTTTCTGGTCAAAATGACTTTGAGGAAGAATGGTAACATAGGCTTTACTGAGATAGGGCTTACTGTTTGTTGCAGATTCCCAGTATTTGATCTGGATATGGATAGAGACCTCTTTAATATTTTTAATTAAATAAATCTTATTGGGAGTTCTGTGATTATGGGAGGCTTTAATTCCCCAGATATAGATTATGGACAAGTGCTAGTAGTAATGATAGGGCCTACATATTCCTGGATTAGATAGTTGACAGATTTCTTTATCAAATAGTTACCAAACCAACGAGGTGATGCCATTTAGATTTAATGTTAGTAAATAGTGATGATCTCATAGAAGAACTGGTTGTAGAGGACAGCCTTGTTTCCAGTGATCATGAGCTAATGCAGTCTAAACTAAACTGAGAGAAAAAACAAAAATAGGACTGAAACTAGGGTCCTTGATTTCAAAAGGGCAAAGTGCAAAAAGTTAAGAGAATTAGTTAGGGAAGTGGACTGGACTGAAGAACTCAAAGATCTGAATGTAGGGAAGGCCTGGAATTATTTTTACTCAAAGTTGCAGAAGCTATCCGAAGCCCATATACCAAGCAAGGGGGGAAAATTTTAGGGGAAGGGTTGCAGACCAAACTGGATGATGAAACATCTCAAACAGATTGTTAAGAGAAATCAGAAAGCCTACAAGGAATGGAAGATGGGAAGGTTCAGAAAGGAAAGCTACTTCTTGGAGGGCAGAAAGTGTTGGGAAAAGTGAGAAATGCCAAAAGGCAAACAGAATTGGACCTTACAAAAGAAATTAAAACCAACTGTGAAAGGTTCTATAGCCATATAAATAAAAAGATAACAAGGAAAGAAAAAAATGGGATGGCTAAACATTCAAGGTACGGTGATGGTTAAAGATGATCTAGGGATGACCCAATACATAAATGAATATCCTTATTAAAAACTGAAGCAATGAGAAGTAGAGGGGTAGTTTCAGGGTGGCTAAAGGAAATGAGAATATAGAATTGGAAATGACCACATCCGAGGTAGAAGTCAAACATCTTAATGGGACTAAATTGGGAGGCCCGGCTAATCTCCATCCAAGAATATTAAAGGAACTGTATTGCAAGTGCAAAAGCAAGGATTTTAAAGGAATTCATAAATTTGGGGGTCATACCCTCTGCCTGGAGAATAGTTAATATAGTACCCTGTTTTTAAGAAAGTGGAAAAAAAAATTGAGACTATAAATCTATTAATAGAGCCCTGTGTAGATACAAAAATGTGGAGCCGCATCTGTGAGAATCAGTTTACATCTGACCCTCCCTCAGCAGTCTCTTTCTTCTATGGCAGTGGTCTTCAACCTGGGTGATACTGCCCACTAGTGAGCGTTTTGTGATTTTTGGTGGGCGCTACAAAAATGAAGGACGGAGATAATGGCCATGCTCATCCAACTGTAATTTATAAAAATAGTTTGTATGAATAATGAAGGAATAATGAATAAATTTTGTTTGAATGAAATTTGTTTGATATCCTATTTAAAATATCTGAGTTTAAAATTTAAATAAATTGAAAATTATAATTAACGATTAACAGTATGATAATTTAACAATTAATTTAATAACAGTGGCAAGTTATAAAAGGTAATAAAGCATTGCAGGGTTATACCTATTGATTTGACATAAGTTGTATGCCAGGTCTTGGAACAAATTTTCAAAGGGATAGTAGCTAAGGACATAGATAAATTGTAATTCAGAAAAAATACAACTTGATTTTAGAGAAGATGGATTGTGTCTGATATCTTTCTTTGAGATAACTGATTTTTTTAGACAAAGAAAACACAGTAGATCTGATATACCTGGATTTCAGAAAGGCAGTTGATAGTTGCCTGAGAAGATGGGGATTAATATGAGAATTGATACGTGGATAAGGAATTGATTGAAGGGGAGACAATTGGTCATATTGACAGGTGAACTGCCAGACTGAAGGAAAGGTACTGGTGGAGTCTCTTTAGGAATCTGTTTTGGAGCCATTCTTATTTAATATTTTCATGATTGGTCTTGGCACAAAAAGTGGGAGCGTGCTAATAGAATTTGCGGATAACAGAATATTAAGAGGTATTGGCAGTACAGAGTATTGCTGAAATATCCTAAGGAAGATCTGGATGATTTTGTAAGCAGAAGAAATAGAAATACAATGAAATTTAATAGTGCCAAATGTGAGGTCACATGCTTAGGGAGTAACAACAAGAATTTTTGCTTTAAGTATCAGTTGGAAGTGACAGGGGAGGAAAAATAGTTGGGTTTATTGATGGTTGACTGTATGTCTATGAGCCACCAGTGTGATGCAGCTGTGAAAAAGGCTAAGGACTTGTCTACTCAGAACATTTATTCTCATAAAACTTTTGTTGCTTGTGGTTGTGAATACCAGTGAGACACCAGATGCCCAATTTGCAGATCAGTAAGGTTTAATGTTCAAGGTTTTCTATAGATATACTAGATAAATACAAAGCCTAAAATTAGCTACAGTATATCATTCTTACTAAACCTGAAAGGCTAAGTAACCACTCATAAGGCTGTATACAGGACTGGCTTAGAGAGAGAGAGAGAGAGAGAGAGAGAGGAGTAATTTAAGATCAAACAGATATACTCTGGCTATTAACAAGATTAGACTTGAAATTAGATGAAGGTTTCTAGTCATCAGAGGGGTGAAGTTCTGGAATAGTTTACTGGAAGGGGCAAAAATACATAACTGGCTTTTAGACTGAACTTGATACATGTATGGAGGTGGTGTTCTGATGAGGTGGCCTACAGTAGTATATGGTTCATCCATGACTGCTAGTAGCAAACATCTCCAGTGACAGGAAATGGGATACTAGATAAGGAAGTACCCTGAGTTACTACAGAAAAGTCTTTCACCGGTGTTGGGCTGGTGGGTCTGACCAACGTGCTCAGGGTTCAGCTGTTTTCCATGTTTAGGGTCAGGATAAAATTTTACCTGTGGTCATATTGGCAGTTCTCTGCAGCATGGAGTCCAAGTCACGACTCACTTGTTGGTTTAGGAGTGGTTGTCTGAGGTTCTGTGGTCCATGATGTGCAGTTCAGACTAGATCAAGGGTTTTCAATCTTTTTTAGAAAATGTCCCCTTTGGTTTCAAGATTTCACCTGTAGTATCCCAACCCCTTCATGGTTTTCACTCTTATCTATTGTCTTTTGAGTCTTCTTGTGCAGGGCCCTCCCTAGGAGTGTGCAGAGCCAGGACAAAACGCACTGTTCAGTCTCTTCAGTGGTATACTCTGAGTCTCTGGCTCCTGGGGCCTGCATTTGGGCCCATGCAGGGCAGGAGGGGTTCCTGGCTCCCACAAGGCAGCATGCTGCCATCCTGCAGCGGGAATGGTTGTGGGGGAAAGAGAGAACATGATGCTTTCCTATTCCTACATGGGATGGCTTGGCCCCCATCTCCACACTTTCCCTCCATGTGGCGCCCAACTCTGGTCTCCTGCAGTCATCTGCTGCCGGGCGCTCACCTCCTCCCACTTCAGCTCTGCAGCCCAACACTGGTTTGCATGGATTGGCTTCATCCCACCAGTTTCAACATGTTAACTCCAGTGAAATGTCTGTCAAGTGAAAGGACTCACTGCTCCAATTACTATGTTATTACTGTCTTCCTAGTTGCAGTAGCTTTTGAGTCTGCATTTATCAGCAGCTCCCCACTCTAAACATTCATCAGTGCAACAAGCATTTTTAGTAATTACACAGTAATTATGGTATTGCTTTTAACTCCAGGAACACTGACTAATTTTCAGATAAGAAGCCCAATAGTGATGGGCAATTGTCAAATGTAACAATTAATTTCCCTATTCTCTCATCTGTTTTGAGAATAAATACATAAAATCAAATGTTTATATAACATGGTGGCCAGAGTATTACTTTACTTGCATATTATAGTTTCTAAAAAGACATACTTTGTCAGTGCTTTATTTTTTTCTGATGACATATGCTTTATTTTTTTTTTTAAATGTCATTATGCTGAAGAAAATAGGTGAATGGTCTCTGTTTTGTAACAGTATCAAAACAAGTACAGAAATGTTTACTCATTTAGTTCATTTCTTCCTGCTTCTTATGTGCATATTTATCTTCTGATTTGTCGTACACGTTTGTTCGTTTGACTGTGAATGCTCTTTCAGCATTTTTCATTGCGGCGAAGACTTCATGAGTTTCAATAATGTGTAGTCTGAATGTACTTCATCCACTCTCAAAATGATTTCTGCTAATACCACTGCTTTTATCATACTGCTGACACCAAGTGCAGAATATCAAAACTGTCAGCATCATAAGTCAACAAATGTCTTTTCCATACATTTCACAACATTCTCACTTTTATAGTTCCGAATTAATCTGGATTTTAAGAATTGGTGACAGGAGGAGATTCATCTCTGTCATTATTGGTCAGGCTAACATTGCTTGACATGGTATCAATCTTCTATTTGAAAATGAAATTGAATTAGATACAGTCTAGTACATTTTTCTATTTTAGTTTTATCATTGTATTCTCTGTGTAAATTGATTTGTTTATAATTATTTCATTGTTGGGGGCTGTCAAGAATAGTCAGCCTTTAATAGCCTTGCACTCTGTTCTCCTCAGCGCAGAAATTAAAATGTTCTGCCAAAACTGTTGTGCTAAGCAGCAACAGATTCACGTGACTATGATGTAGCTGAGGTGGTGCATAGAATGGAATACCATCTTAAATGGTCCCTTGCTAGTCTTCTTTCTGGGGCAAGAATAAGTATAGGAGGATGTAGGCTTCTTTAAATCCCTCAGTTTTATCTTCCAGCCTTTACCATGGTCAACCATGTGCTCTGCTTATTTTGACCTCAGCTCCACAAACCTTTCGTAAACGTGTACCTTCTTTGTGACCTCACCATGGCAGTCATCTTGTGTCATGTGGTGTAAGATTGCAACTTGTTGGTATCTTCTTGATTGTAACAAAATCAAATCTTAACAGATGTTAAGAATATGCTATAACTTCTGACACAAAAAGCTGTTTAATTCCCTCTCTGCTGACACTAACAATATTGGCATTATATCATATAGCATTTAATTAAAAAACTTAATTACCGTAATCATATATTAGTCAGATTAATCTATGCAAGCTACAGGTGACACACTGAACCTAAAGTATATTAATGCACACACAAAAAGTGTGACTAGACTATAAACTTCTAAGGAAGAGTATGTTCTGTGTAAGTATTTAATATAGTGGTTCCTGCACTGTTAAGAGTTGGAGCCTTTTTGTAACACTAGTATGTGAGCCCTCCATGACTATCTTGCTGCATGCCCTGATGGAACTGCTGCATCTCACCTGTTACATGACTTTTTCTTCTGCTTTTGTCATCTTATGCTTCCATTTTTTCATTCATGACTTTCCCCGCTATCTTTCCTAACTTTTTTCTTTCCTTTTGCGTTTGTTTTCCAGTTTCTCCCTCATCCTCTATTTTGCACTCCCTTTTCTCCATCACTTTTCTCTCCTTCTCTTTCTTAATGTTGACTCTCAGCAACATGTAGGATATAATGTATGGGTTTGCAGCAGTGTTTTCTTGAGCTGTGGTGGAGCGATAGATGGCACACACAGCCCTCCTTTGGCATCAGACCTCTTTGCTGCAGAGTACATCAACAGAAAGAATTATTTTCTATGCTTATACATGTATTAGTGGATCACTGGGGATGCTTCACAAGTCATCAGTGTGGGCTGGTCTGGAAAGCTGCGCGTGACTTTCAACTTTAAGAACACAGGATATTTAGAAAGGTACGAGTAGGAGCTTTGTTTCTTAACTCATAGATTAGCATTGGGAATGTTGAAATACCAATAGTGATCCTGGTGATCCCAGCCTATCCCATGCTCCCCTGGCTCATGAAGCTATACACCAGCAACCTCTACTGCACCAAGGTAATGTTCAACTACTAGCTGAAGAGAAGCAGAAAAGCAGTTAAGTATGCTTTTGGTAGGTTGAACGGATTCCGGTGGCGTTTACTCACAGGGTTGGTTCAAGTGAGAAAAATGGCTATAGCTGCCTCCTGTGAAGCAAATGGAGGAAAAGTTGACGCCACTGTGGAGGATGGAGGTGGAGCATCTGTCTGCTGAATTTGATTAATCAGAAACAAGGATGATCAGAAATGCTCAATATAGAGCTCCTTAGGTCAGGGAAGCTTTAAAGGAGCACTTTAACAGTGAGCCATAATAATGTGTTTTGATACACAGTGTTCTCCTTAACCTTACAATTGTGGGGCCTGTTAGGAACTGTGTTTGTGCTTGGTATACATCTATGAATATAATATTGAGTGTGTGCCTGTTAATTTTGTGGTGCTTGCTGTACACTTATGATTAAAATTGTCATTGTTCCTATGGATTGTCACAGTATCCATTGATAAGTTGGTACTTTCACTATAGCTAAGCAGTCTGCAAAGTATGTTAGGAACAAATAAAGATGAATTTTTAGCCAAACAGTACAGTTGTAGTATTTAACAAAAACACTTCTAAAAACAGTTCTGCTGAAGATAAAAGCAAATATATTCAGATTAAGAAATTTATGGAACAGGGTTTAAAGAAGGCAAAGGAACATTTATGCCCATTTTAGATACACACATACATATCTGTGAGACACATGTTTAATGTATGTGAGGCTGTGGTTGTCTTTGCTGTCCTCCATTGTGGAGTGGTGGCAGTAGGGACGTGGCGCCTGATGCCACATGGAATGCTCATGGGTAGTGTATGGAAGTGCTAGCATGGAATTCTCCCTGGACTGTAAAGGGACGTCCACATTTGTTTGAACCTGTAGGTCCACAAGAGTCTGCAGCATCTGTGTTTGCTGCTGGAGGAGCCTCATTATGGCCTGGCACATCGTCTTCCTTTACTGCTTAGGACTCTTGGGCCTTTCTCCTCTCTGCTTTCTCCTTCTCCATATAGTCTGCAGTCTTCATCTTCCAGACCTTTTTTCACTATCTGATGCAGCACTTGGTTGCTGGATCTCTCTGTACATGTCAGCTTCTTTCTCATCCTTATATAGTTTAGGCATTCCATGAGTGTGGAGGAGGAATCCTCAAGAGTGCAATGTCAGCAGCTATAGATAAAGCACACAGAAGTACTGTTTTCAGTTAAGTCACAATGGAAAGTGAAAGTTCAGATTCAGAATTTGGGCTCCTCAAAGGTATCCATGTTTGTCTGTGGGGAGGCGATGCGATCTCTGCCAAATATGGCATACTGCACTTTGTAAAAGCAGCTGTATATTTACTCTCTCTCTCTTGCACGCACACACAAGCACACACACACACACACACACGAGGGAAGCAACTAAACGTTTAAACAGTAAGCAGCAGTCTTACCGTTTACTGATTAGTTCAAACATTCCTCCTCAAGGGAGGAGGGGAGGAACTGCAGCTCTTTGCCAAGTGAGAGCTCTCTAGCTGTGACTTAGTAAATGTGCAAGCCCCCCAATCCCTCGTGCAGCTGTAGCACGTGTTTGGCAGGAAAGAGCCAAGCCCAGCATGACTTCCTCCTCCTGCACATTTAAATGTTCTATTTTTAGAAGTTTTAGAACAGATTGTTAATTAAATACATTTTTACATTCCTAATGTATACACTATATAAAACCCTAGTATGCCCGCACATTGAATAATGCCTGTTGTTCTGGTCACAGCATCTCAAAAAAGGTATGTTGGGATTGGAAAAAGTATGAAGAAGGGCAACAAAAATGATTAGACACGTGGAACAGCTTCCATATGGGAAAGATTAAAAAAGACTGGGGCTGTTCATCTTACGAAAGAGATGCCCAGGAGTGGGGGCTATGACAGAACCCTAAATGATGTAGAGAAAGTGAATAAGAAGTATTATTTACTCCTTCGCATAATAGAAGAACCAGGGATCACCCAATAAAAATTAATAGGTAACAAATTTACAGAAAACATATAAGGAAGTATTTCTTCTCTTGGCAATGAGTTCCAAAGGTTTCGTGTGCATTGTTTGATGTTGTGAAGGCCAGTCTTACAACTTTATTGATTAAAGATTTAGATAAGTTCATGGAGGGATAGGTCAGGGTTTGACAAAATTGGCTCCCAGCAAGGCACCAGTAGTTTTATTTTTGGTTGCCAGAAGGTGTTCTTCCACTGCATTTCCACAGCAGAGCTAGGAGCCAGGCTACAAACCCTGGTCACCATGGTGACCTGACACCCAAGTTTTGTCGAGCCCTGGTAGAGGTCCATTAATTCCTATTAGCCATGAGAGGCTAGGAGGCAGCCATCTGCTCTGACTGCCATAAACTGGGAGTGTATGAGATGTGATGGATCATTCTGATTCTGTGTTCTGTTGATTCCCTCTAATGCTTCTGGCACCAGGCATTATTGGAAGACAGGGTACTAGGCTAGATGGATATTTTTATGTTTTTATAATGTAAAAGTTGAAAATTTCTTTGAAGTCTTTCTCAGATAAAACTTACAACATATGATTCACTTGAAAAGCATCTCAGACATAAAAAGGCATATATTGTCAACAACAGTGAAAGTTTTCATGTTTATAATTAAGACCCAATACCACAATAACGGAATACCTAATCTGGTAACTATTCTTAAGACTTTATTACTTTTTCACTGCCTACCACATCACAAGTCTTTTGAGCTCAGCTTCCAGAATGTGCTATACAGACATGTGATTGAAACTTAACTGCAAGGACAGGAATGCAGATCTTTTAGAACTTAGCAAAGTTCTGCTTTTTACTGTTCTTTCTTTCTTACTTCCTACTGTTTCCAACTTTTTGATACACCTGATCATTTATACTGTCCTAACTGCTGAAGAGCCCTCATCATGGATGTGATTTGTTGTAATTCTGGATCACAATTTTAAGTACTAGGAGAGAAAGAATCAACTCCGTATTATGTTTCATCAACCACTCTTAAATCCTCCATTCCCACCATCAGTGTTACGTTTCTATTTGAAATTATTTTTTTGACTTGACTGTATTTGAATATTGATTTTTTTTTTATCTCATCCTTGTGTGATTCCATTTTTTTGTTAATTTGGAGCCAGATATCCACTGAGATTTTGTGATAGCACCCTTACTGTGTAATATATCAAATTCCCTACAATTGCTGTTCACTTGTTTTTGAATGTTTGATGCCTTTCTGTAGTGTTCCTATTTGTGCAAATTACCTCATCTTTGTGCACAATGCAAATTGCAGTATGCTTGTGGCAATTGAATGTGGATGTAGAGAGACATTCTTTTAGAAAGTTTCACTGCAACTTATTAGGATATCGGGCAATCAGTTTCTTACTTTTAGTCATCTCTTAGGCAGTTGGATGTTGGTTTTGAGCTTTTTCTCTGTGAAGTATTTATATGAACTTGATGTATACATGGAAGTTCTCCTGCTGTAGCCCAGGAGGCAGAAATAAGGTGTTGCGGGGGAAGGGCTGTGGACAAGTTTTGGGGCTGGCTCCCACTCACTGATCTCAGATACTTCTTGGTCACAAGAGCACAGCCAGATTATGGTGCATGCTGCCTTGGTGCCCTTGCACACACAGGAAGGCTATGGGGGCTCAGGAGATAGGGTGAGAGAGCAGAGTGGGACCAAGCAGCTGCCCTGAAGGGAGAGGGAGCGGCAGAGCTGCCAACGCAGCATGGCTGGGGAAGGATGACTCCCAGCATCCTACCTGGTGGGAGTTGCTGTCCACTTGTCAGCTTTGTTTCCTGCTGTAGGCAATTTCTGCACAGCAGTGTGGGGGAGCTGGAGCCACTGCCACATTGTGGCTCCCACTCAGTCCCCTGTTAATGCACGTTGCCCTGCACATGCAGCCCATAGGAAGTCAGGGCAGAGAGCAGACTGGGGACCAAATAGCTTCCCTGAAGGGAGAGGGAGCATCTATTCGGGGGTTATCCTCTCCCAGGCATGCTGAGTTGGGAGCTCTGTTACTCCCTCTCCGTACAGGGCAGCCACTTAGACCCCACTCCCCTGCCCTTGCTCCTGAGCCTCCCTCCCCTCCCTGGATCTGTGTGTGCAGGGCCATCCTGTGCAAAGAAGTTCTGAGAGCAGCCAATTACTCTTACTGCATGGTGTCACACAACTCATTGGATCATACACAAACTCTAGTGCCAACAGTGTTACATTCCTACATGGACAGTAATAACCACAACAGTTCTAGCAGGCCACAAAAGAGCAGGGCCAGGTAAAACACATTACAATAACGCTACTCTGGCTCACTGTTCAAAATGGCTTTTCAGAGATTCTTAAGCTATAGAGTTCTGGGTTGACCTCTTCTAATAGCCTTTTTATCTGGCTGTGCAAATTCAGCAGACAGCCACCCCACCTCCCCACCCCACACCGGTTGGCCACTTTTCTTCCTTTGTGTCACATTATTATTATGGAAGACTCAAAGCTGGCAGCTGTAACAGTTGGGTTATTTTTCTAACTGAGGTCCTGTTCGGTGAGTGAACCAGCGTCGATTCAAACAACCCAAAGCACATTCAGCTGTCATGCTGCACCTGCTGAGCTGGTAGCTTGCTTTGTTCCTTGGTGCTGCTGAGGTGGCCAGTGTATGGCTTCACGTGTAAGGAGTGGGCTGTGTTCCCTGAAATGCTGTTAGGATTTCAATATTTTCAGTGGCAATCAGCAATTCAGGAAAGCAAATCCCCAAGTGCAGCTTTTGGAATAGTCCAGTGTTCTTAAAGGTGCAAGTCTCATGCACCTTCCCTGACCAGCCCATGTTGATGTCAGGGAAGCATTCCTGGTAATCTACTAGGGCTTGCATAACAATAGAAAAGTAGCTGTTTCTGTTGATGATCCCTGTGGCGAGGTGGTTTGATGCCAAAATAGGGATATGCGTGCTGTCTGTTGCTTCATTGCAGTTCAGCAATCCTACTGCTCCAAACCCATCCACCATGTCTTGCACATTGCCGAGAGTCACAGTCCTGCATTGCAAGTGTAGAGGGCCATTAATTGCCTCCTGCACCTCCACCGTCCCTGTGGTCAAATCTCCGGATTTCAAATTGATTTCTGACTAACCAGTAGCGAGCTGGTGTTGCAGTTTTCCAAAATGTGGTTGCCGCTCACTTCTCCATTGTCAATGCAGCTCTCATTTGGGTGCCCGTGCGCTGGAGGGCTTGGATGAGTTCAACATACAGATCCAGAACAGTGGCCTTGTACATCCAAAAGGTCTGCAGCCACTGCCCATTATCCCAAACCTGCATCATGGTGCAATCCTACTATTCAGTGCTTGTTTCTTGGGCTCAAAAATATGGCACTACACCATCTACAGCTGCTCTATGTATGCCACCAGCAACCTTGAATTGGTTCTCGCTATGTCCCACAGCTGTCTGTCTTCCAATGAATCATCATATTCCCTACATAGTTGGTTGTTCTTTCAGGGTTGTGTGCCCTGTGCTTGTAATACTCATCCAATAGTGCAGAGTTGTACACAGGTTCCATGTTTCTGTCAGAGTTGGAGGGCAGCAAGGAGTGCCATGCAGGTTTGTGGGATTTTGAAAAAAGGCGCACAAATTGTGGGATACACATAGCAGTATGAGTGGGAGACAATTGCAAACTGGAAAACTTAACCTGCAGTCCTAAAGTGACCGTTGCACAACTAGTTTCGGCCACCTCATGCACTGCCAAATATTTCCAAAAGACATTGCATTGAATAGTGGCGGGTTGTACCATGGGTAACTGTAACTCACAGTGCATCTATACCTTTACTGCTGAGTATGCGCACCTGTGGCTCCAGGAGCCAAGTGCACACACAGCCAAGTGATATACTAACTGCGAAGGCTCTTTGTTGATGTAACTTGAATTGACATAAATTTGTTGTGTAGGCCTAAAACTGTAACTCAGATATATGTGTATGTTTACCTGCTTTAAGCTTGTAAATAACTCATTTCTTTTTCTTAGTTAATAAATCTTCAGATAGTTTATTATAGAATTGGCTACAAGCATTGTCTTCGGTGTGCAATTGGCCTAAAGGTAAGTGACCATCCTTTGGGACTGGGAGTAATCTGAATATTTTGTGTAAGGGACCATCTATCATAAAGGCAGGCTTACCTGGGTGGTAAAATAGATCAGATTATCCAAATGTAGAGCCCTGCAAATCTACAGGTATCTGCTTTATAGCAGTGGGTATCTGCATTTATGTTTGCAGATTGCAGCTCGGATGCGGATAAAAATTTTGTATCCACCCAGGATTCTTCCCAACCGGATTGTCTGTGACTCCATGTTAAGGCTGGTATAGTGCCTGAGAAGTTTGTTTGCTGATTGGTTGATGAAATCTAAATATAAAACTCATAGTTGATTTGGGGCTTTTGCCATGCTTTTTAACAGTCTGCCTTGAATTTTGTTACCCACACTCCCAAGCCAATCCAGACAGCATGATATACATTTGCTGGTAAAGTAAGACGCCGTTCAGCAAACTTCCAACACTTATGAATATTAATACAACCTCCCTTCAGTGTTCTCTCCTGTATCAACGCAGATCAGTGAGTTATCACTTCTTTCCATCAGGAGAATTAAGAAAAATTAGAGTAAATAGTAAGAAATTGCCCTGCATTAATGCCTGTTGTTTTTGTTTCTATTGGACACTTTGCCCAACAAGGAGATTTGACTTCTCAATTCTTGTAGCTTTTAATAATGTCCATTTATATAATGAGCCATCTCATCTCACTATTTAGCATTTATTCTTGATGACAATTTATTCCAAATTTTCAATCTGTGATCTTGCTGATACTTAATATTTTGTAGGCATAATGTTGATACAGTTCATTGACTGTCTTAATCTAAAGGGAATTCTTTAATGTAAACAATAGATTCTGAAATATTTTAGAAGCTATACGAGCATATTGAAAGTAAATTCTAATTGGAACCTGTGTACATGGAAAATTTATGAAGTCTGTTAATCATTTTTCTTGGAACACTTCATAGCAAGAATAGAGCCTGGTATTTTAAAACTTAAATTGTACACAGCTGTTAATTGACATTTTTTTATATTGTATTCAGTGGGAATGTGTTGAGGCTGCAAATTGAAACTTTACTTTTTATTAGATAATGAATGTAACTTTTTATCCAAGTGACAGAACTATGTGCTAAGCTATATTAAGCATAATACAACTAAAAAGAAAAAAATCCACATTAATTCTGCTTGAGAAAGTGTTAAAAAGCTGACAGGTTATTTGAGATAATTGGATTTTTTCAAGTGTCCCAGAATAAAATTTATTTAAAAAAAAACCCAATGTTTTACTGGTAAAAGTAGCATAACATTGAAAATGCTTCACTATACTTCTGTATATCTTTGTTAATTTTCCAAATGGGCTAGCAGTTTTAAGGATTAGATTTGTACCTTTCGGTTTAATAAAAGTAGACTTTTTACACTCTATTTTTGTGTGTTGTGGCCACAAGCAGGTTTTGAGGCCTCCATAGCAACAGGTTGTTATCTCATAGACAATCTTTAATGATCTATTTCTTTGGTTAAAAAGAAATACTATTAAAATTAGATTCTTTATTTACCTATTGCAAATTTAAATATGTTATTTACAGCATAAATATCTGAGTTGATTCCTTTGCCTGAGCTCTTGTTCCCAAAGCACCAACATAATAGCAGCAATTGTCGGTTACTATATTAGCAAACCTTGGTTTGTGGGTTTTTTTGTTTTTGTTTTATTTTTTTCATGTGAAAACAAAAGTCCTTTGTTCAGTAGTATCCAGAACCTCAAGAAGATATGTATATCTTTGGTCATATGTTATTAAAAATAGGATTTTGTCAACTTAAACTGTTGCCTTTAAACTGTGGGAAGTGTTCATGACATGAGGGAAGGGGGGTGAGAGGCTGCAGAAATGTGCAGTTTGCAAATATGACAATATAGTGACGGTTCTCTCACCTATTTGACATAAACATCATAGAAACAATAAAAGAAGAAAAGTTGAAAGGAAAATGTGTATGTTAGAATTATGAAATGGGTAAAAACTCTTTGATTTTATTTGAATGCAGGTGGATAAAGTGATTGGGAAAACTGATGAAGGAATTTGCATTTTTATTCTTGGGTGGATTCTGACAATAGAAGATAGAAACACATAAACTTAAGATATTCCTGTGGCTAATAAATAATTGCACATCTATCTCTAATCCCATAACCCAGAAACCCCAATGAATATTTTACACTGTCATTTAAAATGTAACTTTCATAATAGTAAAATGTAATGATAATTTAAGTTACCACATTTTTAATAAGGCACAAAGAATGATATGCTGATGCATTGATTTTTATTGCCCAGAATAATGCTGCTGTATTTTTTTGCTCCAACTAATAAAACCCCTGATAAAAAGTCTTGCTAGCAGTTTGCCTAGATACAGCATATTAATTTATTAGATTTTGAACTATTTTGTGGAAAGCTTGAAGGATTTTAGAGGTTCTGGACTCTCCATACTTAAGGTTAAAGCTAGTTTTGCATGATAAACCTAGTGATCCTGGTCAAGATTTTAATCCATCTGAAATTTCACATTTATTATCCTATGCTAAAATAGATTTGGGGGGAGAGAGGAGCACAGAGGCAAATCTGATCAGCTGTGTTTTTTTTTATTTTTAAAGCAATTTTTGTGTCATTTATAAATAAATTCAAGGGTTGTCTATAAATGTAGGGTTTATTTTAATCTAGGTGAGGACTAGAAACTTCAGATTTGTTGCCTTTTGACTGCTTGTGGTGTTCAGGTTTTCTCAGGATGGTGGGGTGGGAGCGGAAGAATTTCTTGTTTTGGTTATACATAACAAAGAAACAAAAGTAGGGTAAAAAAAGGGTAAAATACCTGTTTACCCCTATATTACAGCTGCTGTATGAATTACTTCATGCCTGCAGATTTCCTCTAGGTGACATGAGAGGTAGTGTGCTATGTACATTTTAGGATGTTGAATTTCTGCAGGTGATGTTTCACTCCATTGAACTCTGTTAATTAATATTCTCTCATTGGGATGACAAAACATCAGTGTTGTGCAGCTATCCTGACCAATACATATGCTGTTTCAAAATCTTTTATGGATATCAGTGCCACAGGTGTTCGTTCCAAGTCCATTCCAAAACCTAAAAAAAGAAAACCAATTAGAAGTTAACCCTGAGTATCCATAACTGGGGTGGGAGAAGGGTAGGTGAAATTAGGTAACTTAAAAGGGTCATTCAGATAACTCCTACTACAGTTAGCTCTAGGAACAACTTCAACACTAAAATAGCAATAACGCTCCACTCCTCCTTTCTTCCATTTACCCTGCTCCTCCCGCCCCCCCCCCCCGGGGGGGGGGGGGGGGAAAAAGGGGGGAAGATATCGGCAGGAAAGAATTGTTTCCTGACCCTTGCAGTGCTAGCGATCTCTTACTTAAGATATAAGTGCTGATCTACCCTAGACATTTACGTCAGTTTAACTACCTCACTCAGGATTGTGAAAAGTTTCACACTCTGTGATACAATTAAGATGATTTAAGCCCTGGTATAAACACACAAGATTTCTTATATTGAGCTAACCATCACCTCTTGGAGAGGTTGATTTGCTACAGTGGCAGAAGAACACTTTCTGTCACTGTAGTAAATGTTTGCACTATGGAACTGCTGCTGTAACATTTCTAACATAGATACACCATGGGTGTAAATGCTGTGTTGTTAGTTAAAATTCTCTTTACCTAGAATGCTTACATGGCCTCATTGTTTTAATCTCTGAGTGCCTCCCAGTCTTCAGTGTGTTTTTCCTCACAAAACTCTTGTGAGATAGTGAAGTGATATTACTGTTTTTAAAGACAGGGAACTGTGGAATAGACAGGCTATGATTTGCCCAAGCTCACTCAAGAAGTCTGTGGAGGAGCAAGGAATTGATCACAAGCCTGTCTACATGTAGATTAGTCCCTTAACAACTGATCCATCTTTGAAGTATTACTGATAAGATGTTGCAACCTTCAAACAATCTTGATTCTGCAGGTAAAATGTTGGGGGAGGCAGTGAGATGACAATGTTGTGGGCCGCTCTAGGGCCAGGGCTGGGAGCACTGTCAGGCTGCTGCGTGGGGCCCTTGGTGTAGTCTGGCATACTGCAACTGGCCAGACTAGCCTAAGACATAGGGGCCCGGCTGGTGCAGTGTGGGCTGGTGCCCTAGCATTGATCAGGCTGGGCTGGATTTTTGCAAGGTGTTGGGCTCCCCTTGAACTCAGGACTACAGCCCATAAACCCCCTGCATTAATTCAGCTCTGGCCACAGAGTTTCAGTCTTAGGAGTGACGAGGCCTCATGGCCTACCCTGAAGGAAGAATGAATCCCCTTGAGAGTCTGGCACACTGAGAGGGGGTACCTCCAGCAGACTGTTCCAAAGCTGGACCCATAGCACCGATTCTCTGGATCTGTGATGATGACAAGTTAGTGTAAAAATCTCAGCTGATACTGCACATAGTGAATTGCCCTGCCTGAACCTATGCTGTTAATGCAGCATTACATATGTGTAGAAAACACTGAATAGTAAGCAAAATAATGGGTTAATATATTATGTTACTTTTTTCTATTAAGCTGTTGATTTTAGTTTCCTTCTCTTCAGTAGCAGAATAAGCCTAAGGTGATTTTAGGTTGCCCTGTACACACATACTGATTTAACTATTATGGTATAATTAAAGTGATATAGCTTCCCTAATATAGATGCACTTATTCCCATACTCTTATACTTACATAGGAAGAAGAATAAACTGTACTTTACTGTACTTTACTCAACCTTTAAAGTATCAAGTACCCCCTAACTTCTGAAAATTGTAACAAGCACCCCAACACTGAACTGCCTCCTACTTGGGACGGGGGAAGAAAGCGACTGCCACACATACATCCAGCTTGTGTCTTGCATACCCTCAGGTGTATGCGTACCACAGGCTGAGAAATTATGGTATAAGGGACCCTTATACTGATATAACTGCATTCATGCTAGATGCTGTCCTGGTATAACTAGAACGAGAACTGTGTGTAGACCAAATTGTAAAGGATGTGTGATACACTGTGGCATAGATATTGATAGTGTAGTTTCTCTCTTTGCCTTGTTATTTAAGGATCTGAAGGATGCCCCAGGCAGTAATGCCATAAAAATGAATTAGACTTCAAAGTGAATGCAGGGTGTGAAATTGAAAATGTAGTATGTGCCATCAAAGTCTCGGAAGAATCTTGTGAAGTTTGAAAAGCTTCATTGCCTGGGGCTTTACAGCTTTATAGTGATGGGATGCTGTTTTTCTCAAAAGTTTTCATGGGCATCCAAACTGTAGTAAAATAATTATTTTATTCAAATCCCCAAAGTTACTATTTACACTGTGGAACTTCTCACTTTTTTGAACCTTGTTTTATTCAGGATACTAGCATATCCTAGTTCAGGATACTAGCATAAAAGATGTAAAGGTGCCTCCCTTTAAAGGCTAGAATGTAGTGGAATGCTAGCTTTGGTGCCGTTGAGGTTAAGACCAGCTTTCTGTTTCTGCGCTTCTAAGTGCTATAAAATCCATACTGTTACTTGGATTGCCTTGACATTTGGTTTACCTCATGGGGTGCCATGGTTCAGTCAGTAATCCATATCAGTAGTCATTTGACTAAGGAGATCCTGAGATACAGCCCTCTGAGGGAAAAAGAAACTTTTCTTAAAATTGACTTGTATTGGCAACATGTCTTTGTCCCGACTGGCAGATCAAAGCAGGCTCTGATCCTGGCTCAAGAATTACTTGCCTGAGGTTACCCTCAGAAAGTTCATGGCATTTAGCTCTTTGGGAGGGGGGAGCAAAATCAGAATGTTATTAACAAAGGTTTGATTCTCCAGTTAGGCTTATGCCTAAAATGCAGTCACAAACAGAGTACCCTGAACATGTGCAAAGAGAGAGCCAAAGAGTATTTGTGGGAAACTTTCACTACAGGTGGCTAACACAAGGATATGAGCAGTAAGCCTTTGATCCTGAACCTAGGCAGCTAAGGTCAGTTCACGCCATAGAATCATAGAAGATTAGGGTTCGAAGGGACTTCAGGAGGTCATGTAATTCACAAGTACCAGCTAAGGTAGACAAATGAATTTTTTTGTGGGAGAGGGGAATTCAGTGGGTGGGAGAGAGAGTCCGTTGCTGCAACAAGGGAAGACTGTCAGAGGGAATAAATGGGGATAGGATAGGTGGTAGAGGAGGGGAGGGGTTAGGAGTCTCAAGTGAGAGGGGAGGATACTGGGAAGGGAGAAGGGGTTAATGGCAGGAGGACTAGAGGCTAGTAGGGGCACTTGTCAGACACACAGTCTCCCCCCTGCTTGTGAGCCAGGCTCTGAGGTCCTCTCCTTATCTTTGTGTGTGTGTGCTGGGGTCTGAGCTCCCTTCTCTGCTCCCCCACCTGTTGTGTATGCCAGAATTGGGGGGAAGGCACTTTCCATCTAAGGAGGGTTTGGCATCCCTCTTATCTCCATGTGAGCTGGGTTATGGGGATGTCTGGCCCTTTGTTAGCAAAAGGGGAATACCTCTGCTACTTAGATCCAGACACAGCTTTCCCAGTTTACTATGAAATAAGAATATATCTGAAAAATTTATTCAAGAGCAAATAATAAAATAGAAAATAAAATGCTATGGGGTTGACCATTAACAAACATAGGTGTAAAAGCAAGGCCCTGTACCACAGAACATAAAACTTGGGACAGGGAATGAACACATAATGGTATTATTTCACTTTGCCCTATGGGGTGGTGGCCTCTGATACCAATAACAAACATTGAGGAAATTAGGATGATCATGAATGAAACCAGGAGCATGTAAGCAGTAACCAGGAACAAAGGTAAACTAGAATGAATCTTCTTCAGATTGGAGTGATGACTCAGGTGAGGACGAACTGTCCATGGCTCTTTCTTGATAGTTGGCTGTACTGCTGCTGCTCAAATGCCCTGCCCTGCCCTCCCCTCCCATTGGCTCTGTCATCTTAAGTAGTTGAAAGTCATTCAGTCAGAGTGCAGGATTTTCCTTTCTTTTCTCATCTTTGCACATGGAACTGAATCTCATGTGCACAGGGCACCGAAATAGCCCTAAATGTGCACATGGCACTCTGTTTCATTCTGTTAGAGAGGGGAAAAAGAATAAATCATTACAATAGGCTGGGTTGTACAACTGAAAAAGTGGGGGGAACGAAAGAACTATTTACAGTCCTATACCTTTGGAGGTGTCTGAGCTCTTCTGCCTGACTCCCCTCCCCCCATGTCACTCAGGAGATGGGGAAGCCTTGCTTCTTAGGTGGCAAGCCAAAAATTGGCATACTGGACTCATGCACCAAGTACACACTGATCCGACTGGGTTAAGCAGTTGAGAATGGGCATAGTTAATGTATATCGTAGGCTCTTCAGCCCTAGAGAGGAGGGGTGGGAACACCAGCCTATGTGAATGGAGCAGTTCACGTGTCTCAGAGATGTTTTTTTCAGCCTGTATTCACCTCCCTGGGGTGTTCTCATTCAGCTGACAGCAGCACGTCAAGATGAATGGGCCATTTAACACCCCCCAGAGCTACCTCCTTTCAGGATTATCCTGTGCTGGAGGATTTGCATATAGTAAAGTTGCTGATGATTAAATCATAAATATTATAGCACAGTGCCAACTTTCTGAAGGTAAGATTAAACCAATGTATAAAGGACAACTTTTCTAAATGTTCCAGAACCTGCATTCATATCTAGATTGTCTGTGGGGTGTAGTGTAGGTTCAGTGATCCAAATGTGGGGTCATTTGTATAAGATGTTCCTGATGTACAGCACCTTGGAAAAAAAAAACCCTATGTCAGTGGATTTTGTGGACGCTTGGCTTTTAAAATATTAATGGCTTAATGTGATGGGAAGGAGAGGGTGAGCTGGGAATGTGGTGAGGAGAGTTGCATGTTGTGGGAAATAGCGGAGAAGTGGGAATGGAGAAAAGAGACACCACCAATCTTCTCTTGCATGTTTAAAATTACTGTAACTACCATGTAATAAAACTGCTGAATTTTTGGGACATAAACCGTATCTGTGATTTCTCTCATTGCTGGGGCTCAGGAAAGTTGACCTCTCCCCTGGCTCTGCCATTGGCCTGCCTGATGGCTTGTACAAATCACATCACCTTTTTGTGTGTCAGTTTCCCCATCTCTGCAATGGGAATAATTCACCTCCTTGAGATCTACGTAAGAACTAGGTATTATCATTACCCATCCACAGGTGCGTCTGAACGGTACATATGCATGATAACTACAGCTGATCATCAACCCCTTTCAACAACATTTCTCTTTCTGTTAAAAAAGAAAAAAAGTTAAAATGTCCAAAAACATTGTTAACACAGAGTTAACATTGCGTGACAGTTGTGTGCCTTTCCAGAACATGGTTTTCCTAAACTTATACGTTAAAAACCAGAAAATATAGCTAAGATGAATGCCCACACAACCTTAACTCTGCCTCTTTTGAGCAATACCCCAGTAAGCCCAGAACACGCTTGTATTCTTCTTTTGCCCTGTAATGCATACACACTCTATACATTCATATGCTTAACCTACTCCATAGAAAGAACACCAAATCCACTATATTTTACAGCACCCTCAGCCTCTTTTAAAATCCCTTTACCCCAGAGTTCGACAAAATTGGCGTCCAGTGTTACCTCAGTGCCTTAGTTTACCCGACTGTCTTATATAGTTTACATTAAGTCTATTAAAAAGACTATTCTGAGGTAAATTTAAAGTGGTTTGCTTGTTGGTCTTATACCTCGGAAAATACGACTATCGCCCATCGATCAGAATAGACATAGAGCAGAGAATTCTTTGGTAACAAATCTTAACTTTTATTTGCTTTTGCATTAATACAATAAAATCTAAATATTGAGCATATTTCTATCACAAATCAAATAAGCGGAGGGCCAAGTTTAGCGGTTGGATAGAATGTAGTGGCTCCACTGAAACACGCTATTGCATAAACATAAAAATCACATAAAGCAATTACATAAAACATTAATACATATCAATAATTTATACTATACCTTATAATTGCTAAAAATCCTAATCTCCTATATCATAGTGATCAATCATTTGTGGAATGGGTTGGAGATGAACCCTTCACATTCAAACAGCACTCATCCAGCTTTATTAACAGGCAACCCACAATCGCTCTTTTTACTTACAAAACCTAAAAAATCACCCCTCTGGTTCATCTCATGGATCCTATTCTGCTCTGTCACAGGCAAAGGATCGCCCCAGAATCTGGACATATATGCTGGAACTGAGTTAGCCGGGTTGCCCTAGATTCCTTAGCACACCAATGCCTTACTGATGATTTTCACTGGTCCGATCCTTCGTAGCCGTTGCGGCTCTTCTCCTGGGTGCTGCTCCTTTGCCCGATCTATTCTGCTGTCAGCGTCTCTGGTCCGTCAGGCAGCCTCTTTGGTCTTAGTCAGCTTCGCTCCTTTTCCCTGGGCTGTCAGACGGTTGTCAGGGCTTCCAGTCTCCAACCAAGCTTCCCTATGATTGGCTGACCTTTTATAGCCTCAAGGGGAGTGGGAGGAGTACGTGAGAAAACGTGCTTATGGGAGGGGCTAGGAGCAAAAATGTGTTCCAATGTCAAAGTAGAGAGAGGAGCAGGGATTTGGAGAGCAATTGAATGCTATGGGGGAGGGGGAAGGAGGGAAGTGGAATATACCAAAGTGGGAAAGAGGGAGAGAGAGAGAGAGAGAAGAAAGAGTTATTAAAAGGCTAGAGAAGGGAAAAGGAGTGTTAAAGATTAATGTGGTAAAGAGATATAAAGTTTATTAAATAGAATGCTGATGGTGTTAAAAGAAATGTGTACGTACGTATGTACGTATGGGGCTTTTTAGAGGGTAGGGAAAAAGAGCTAAGCCACTGATGAGCCACAAGTTGAAATGACCTATTCTACACTAATCTCTAGCTGCTAACTACCCTATTTACTTAACACAAAGTATTCTTAATCACTGCTGCTACTTTGTAATTGTTTCCAGTTACTGCTGTTACATTGGAGCTGGCCCTAATTACCCTTGATACTTTGTAACTGCTTTAGAGCCCTGTGCTGCTGCCTGCTGGAATTTAAACCCCTTCTGAGGCTTTGCCGCCAATTGCCTTCTCATATTTAACTTCTAGCTTTAGATGTTTTGGGACAAAAATCTCCGGTCACACCAGCTAAGCACCAGCAGTTTTGGTTTGGGTGCTCCTCTGCTGCATTTCTGCAATGGAACTAGGAGCTAGGCTACAAACTGGTCACCAGTATGACCGGTGCCCAGGTTTTGCCAAGTCCTGCTTTACCTTTATGCATATGATACCACCAAGCAGGATATTTTCACTCGCCTTCCATAAAATTCACAGATCACGTTTCCCATCCAACTGCTAACAGTGCCCATGGCAAGAAGACCCCTCTGCTCTACCAGTGATGCAGCCTCTACACAATTCCCTGCTAACATGGGGCATGCTGGGTTTGCTGAGATACATATGCTCTTGTTTCCGTTGATCATTCAGAGGGGGCAGGGAGAGGGGTGCTCTCGTATATCCGGGGGGCTGAAATGCACTTCATGTTGCAATCACAGCTCTTCCATGTTGCTCTGATTTAATCCTCTGTCATTCAATAAGACAGTGAATGCAGCTGTGGCTATTGCCAGCTGCAGAGAGGAGTTAAGTTTGCCTGGGCATTCACCTTAATTCTGTATTTCCTCGTTTTCACAAGTTTGAGTTTTGTTGAACTGGGCTTTCTGGGCTGACACCAGGCAACACTAACTCTGTGTTAACAAAGTTTATTGCCATATAATCTGTTTTTGTGTGTGTTGGTGCTGACATATTTTCCAGTTGTCAATAACAGTGAAGATTCTTTTATTACTTAATCATTTTCCTCTTTAATGGAACCATTCCAATGTAATTTTCAAGGGAAAAATGACTCTGTTTTCTCCTTAGCCTGCAATATTTCATCTTTATTTTTTTTTATATTTGTATTTTGTTATAATACAGCTGTACTCGATACATCTATCTATGCCTTATATTACAGTAGGAATATTCATACATATGTTCATGGACTAAGAAGAAGGGTGAAATGTAAGGAAACTGAATGCAAAATATGGTACAAATTATTGAAATTGGTCAGTCCTTTGTTGATAGGGTGAGGAAATGGAAAGTAACTTTAAAAGTACCATAAATGTCCTTTCTGGAAAGAAGTAATTAATTTAAAAAAAATCCAAAAAGTATTTATATCACATGGGAGGGGAAGCGCTTGCAGAGAAATAAGGAAAACTAATTAGAATGTATTTTTTTTTAATCTGCTAACAAGTCTCATAGAACAGAAAGCCATAAATTAAAAAAAACCCAAAAACTAATATATCTTTGAGTATATGAACATATACGTATATTACTTGTGTTAAAAAGAATGTTAAGACTACAAAATAAAACATTTCAAAGTTTGGGAATGCCAGCATTAGGGTTGCCTGTACAACCATAAGTTAGTCTCCTTGTGGGTAGAAACTTGAATTATATGATCACATTTTTTTTCAGTCTCAGTGCCTCATTTAATGCACAGTACTGTCTATTTTTATGTAGAGGCCTTTTTAATAAAGATCTGCTAGAGAACTACATTATTTTCCATTATTGCTTGTAATAGATAGAAAATAGCAAGAGAAATTTAAAGCTCAAAATCAGTTCCCGAATGCCTTAGACATTAGAAAGACATATAAACATTCTTGTCTTGTAGTGAGGTATAGAGCAATATTCTAAGATTTTATTGCCTAGATGATTCCCAGAACTGTCTCTGTCTTAGCTCCACATTGAATCTAAAACTCTGCTTGCCTATACAAGTCTTCACTCAAAACAGCTGAATACATGTACCCTCTGCAAAGATTATGTCCTCATCCAAAGTTGGTTTGACTCAGAAGAGAGAGCAGTGTTTAGTCAGTGTTGATAAGGAAGTGACTGCTTCCTCTACACATTCTGCCTTCTTTTTCCAGCACATCTATCTCTATGGCGAGGCATTTTCTTTCTTCAGGGCAAATAAGAGGGGTTCTTAGAACTAGATGAGTGACCTTTGGCATAGCCTGACACGCAACAGAGTTGTGATGGCTTAGAATGGGCAAAGATCCTCTGTCAGGGAAACCTTCAGCAAACCCAGTCACTATTCTGTGAGGTTATTGGGTGGGCTAAAGGAACTGAGGTCACTTGCCTAAATCAGGGGTTCTCAACCCCTTTAGTGTCGTAACACGGTTGGGACGGCTCCCAACTAAGCATTGACACAGGATTGCTCTCCTCCCGTGCTGCCCGCTACTGCTGCCGAGGTTACCCCACCACTGATGTTCCTCCCAGCACCAGCACTTTGGGCAGTTGTACAAATTGAAGTAGCCCCCCCCCCCCGGAAAAAAACCCCCCAAAACCCCACAACACACCAAACCCTGCCTCTACCGGCAATTTTAGCAGTGGGAGGCTTGAAAATAGCCACTGACACTGTAAAAGCAGCTGCTCTGAGCAGTTTCGACGACGGTGCTTCAAGGAGCGCTGATGCTGCTCTCAGTTTGGGTGGCAACCCTTAAGGGGGAAGCCGCGTGCCGCTGTAGCTCCCCTTGCTGCCGAACGACCCCACGAGGGTTTGTTTCGGTGGTGGGAGGTGGATGGAGGCTTTCGGCGGTTAGCTGCTGTGCTGAGACACACTTTTTTGTGTCCACGACACAGCACTTGAGAACCACTGACCTAAGGGGTTCCTGAAAAGATGCCTTTACAAGTTAGGTAGGTCAGTACAAATGCAAGACTTTATTAATTAAAAAAAAAATGAGAAGAGGAAAAGGAATATCGTTTTTGCAGCAAAGTTGCTGTAAATGTTCAGATCAGCTGTGGGCTGCTCTTTATGACTGGCTGACGCTAAGGTAATAATGGCCCTGCTAGGTATATTGTTTGCTTGCCCAGTCCTGGATGCATGGCCTGGACTGCAAGCCCCAATGCATCCTTATAGAGAGTCTTACAGTTGCTACTGAGACAGATTTCTTGCAGTCTCTACTATTGAGAGTCTCTGTCCCAGCTACAGACTAAATACCTTTTGCAAAGGCTGTGTGTCATAAAATGCTGCCAGCAGCTGCTTGGTGGGCATCCTGCCACACAAACAGCCTGCATCCTTTTCCATGAACCAAATCATATGCATAGATTAAATATGAAATCCTATTTCTGTAATCAAGAGAGGGTGTCATTTGTGCGACGGACCCCAAAATAAATAGTCCTTAGCATTGTCCCAGTTAATCACCATTACTATCCAGAACATTTCTAAAATGTATACCCCTTGCCATCTTCGTTTCCACCCCCCCCACAAAGCAGTTTTCCAGTTCCTGAGAAACAGATTTGAAACCAATGGCCACCAAAGGCATCCATGTGCTGTTGTGGGGGTGTGCTGTGGGATGATCACATTTGATGAAGACTTGAGTCCATCAGCCGTAGCATCGCTAAAAAACCTTTTTAGGACTGTAAATACTTCAAGGTAACCTTTCCTGCACTCTTCACCTCTGATCAGTTACAACTTTAATATTTTCTCAAGGACAGTCTGGCCCTATCAGTTTCAATTTCTGTGCCCAAAACATAAGGCATGCACAGGAGTCGTTCTGTTTTGTCTTTGATCAAAGATGTATCAAGTTCCCAGTGACAGCTCAAAGACTCATAAAAATGTGAACATTGACTCTTTGGAACCAATAAAGAAAAAATTGTCAGTGTCATGCCCTGTGATTGCTGCTTTTGAAACCCATTTGACTGTCCTCTCTAAAGAGAAGCAGAACAACTCAAAAGCAGCAAGGCCCTGTCAAAGCAATATGAGCCTTCACAACTAAAACCCATCTAATCAAAATCATCCAGATGAATGGTTAGCAAACAAAATGCCATTTCATTGCCATAAGCATGTTTTGGGTTTTTGTTTTGTTTTGTTTTTGTTTTGGCACCAAACCTAATTTTGATGAAATCTTTTAAGGTTTCAAAGGAAAGATCTTGAAATATAATGGCTATTTTGATGATCTCCGCTTCTCCTCGTGTTATTTCTCTGATTGTATCAGTCAACAAAGCTGCCAGTCACAAGTTTCCATGCACATGCCACCACAAATCCACGTAGATCAGGGGTCTCAAACTCATTTGCTATAGCAGGCCAGATTGGACTTAAATGTACTTCAAGTGGGCCATACATACCATAAATCAAAATACTACGGCACTCTCGTGGCATTGCAGAGTGCTAGGTTTGTGAGACCACACTTTCTCTTTCTCTCTTAGGGAGAGAGTGTGGTCTCGCCAAGTGCAGTCACGGGCCAGATGGAAGAGGTTTGTGGGCCACATTCGGTCCGCAGACCCCGTGTGACACCCCTGACGTAGATAATTCTAAAATGTTTTGAAAATCAATTTCCTAATATTCTGCTAGCCCTCACATCTGAACTGTCCTTTAGGTGTTCTGACTGAAGGAGAAAAATAAGAGTTTGACTCTTTAACTTTTAGGCAGCTTCAATTTGGGACCCTTGCCTGGAGGTTAACTGGGCTTTCGGATTAATTTAGGTCCTGCAAGAGCTTTTTTCCAGATATTTTCCCCTTTTGTTGCATCCCTTTGCTTCATTCACCCTCAGCTCCTTTTAAGGAAGTGTATGTGCATGTATTGCAGGGGAAGGTTCCTTTGAGCCAAGGACTTTTGACACAGGCTAACACAAAGCTGGGTTCTGACTGATTTGTAAAGACAGAGTAGGATTGGTTACTATCTAGGTGTACTCCTCAGGATACTTGACCCAGCTGCCACTGCTCTGTGAATCTGTGTGAAGACGGGTAGCTGGTTAAATGGGGTGCAAGAGCTGAATTCTTTTCTAATTTATAGCCTGTTCCTATTCCTACTGAAGTCATTTGTGCGTTTTGTCCATTGACTAAGTAGGAGTGGTTCAGGTCCGTATGTTTTTCCCCCCAGAAAATATTGTATTTGTTTATATTAGCTAGTACTTGTCAAGGATTGTGTACTGCTCTTTGCTAAAAAACAGTGAATAAGAAGAAAAAATTATTTCCAGTAGATGGAAAACCATGGCATTTTATATCCATCTGAGCCTGGAAAGATGAATTAATGTATGATGCAGAAGATATGGACAAAGATACTGAAACAAAGAAACCTACCTCTCTGAGTTAAAATATGAGATGATCACATTTCACGAAAACTTGAGTCCATGAGCCGTAGCACCACTGAAAAACCTTACTCAAATTGTATGCTTTTTTAATGGTTCTGTTAAATTAAAATTATTTATACAAGAGGAAAAGGCAAGGACACAAGAATATTGACATGGAAAGCATAGGTAAGAGAAAAAAATTCATGTGCAAAATGTACCTGGGAACAATATAGATTAAAGGGGATTCATACTGGCCCAGACACTTCCATGTGAATTTTTGACAATTATAACTTGCATGTGTAGGGGTTGTACTTAGAAAATGAAAAAACTAGCAGGATCTTATTCAGGGGGACAAGGCAATATGCCACATTTATTATGAGAAGAATACAATTATATTAATAGCTAATACCTAACACACACACACACACACACACACACACACACACACACACACACACACACACACACACTCTATGTTCTTTGCTGTTGGTCATGTATAGTTACCAGTCCTGATTGTTGCTTGAGATTGAAGCTTGCATTCGTGACTGGTGTTAGGAGCTCATGGTGGCTATCAGGTCAGGGAAACTGGGCATGAGGAAGACCAGGGTCTCTGTGTGGCACACAGCTGTGCACCAACACTCTTGGAGGCTGTGTAGAATATTACCCAAACTATGCAGTCTCACATATCTTTTATATCTTTTAGTCCATGGATCTTGCTGTGTTTGCACTGCCTCAGGGTACTGTACGACCATGACTCATCAGATTGTGACGGGATGCACATCTGTGCACCCCAGGGCATGATCTGTGTAACTTTTCTGTTCAGTTTTGCAAGGTAATTATGTGATTTGATGCCAAATGCGCTATACCATGTTCCTTCGTGAATGCTCACACCATATTCCACATGATTACTATGGTGCCATGTTTCCTACAGCAACATGTGTGTACAGATGTGAAGCATGTTACAAGATTCAGACTCTCAGGACTCTCTAGCACAGTGGCTGGAGATTTACATGTCAAAGGGGATGCTAATGCCCTCCCTGGCTCAGGTAGAAGTAAAGAGAATCACACAACCGTGTCTGGACTCTGTTGTTTTCCTTCAATAGACTAACACGGCTACCCCTTTGGAAATTGACAACAGGACAGTGAGGGGAGGGGCTGTCAGCAGTTTGTAAGAACAAAGACACAAGAGGGAGAAGCTGCAGGCTTTTGCCTGGGAGACACCATTTGCAACAGCTTCAAGCAAGATCTGGGCCCTGCCTTGTAATGGGCAGAGAATGGCTGTAGAACATCAAACAGCCGAACACCTTGCACATAATCTTGGACTATGAGGTCAGTTTAGGTAGAGATGTTATATTAGTATGCGGTTTATACCTTTTATTTGGTAGTGGTCACTCCTGACTCATTTATAATGTGATTCTGCCTTGATTGGCCATGTTCTCACTTGAGATTGTACTCTGATCAATAAACTAGTATTTGTTTTATCTAAAGCTGTGTGATCTTTAGAAGGTGTGGATGTGGAAGGCTGGGCATAATCCACTTCTTTGTTAAATGGACAAATTTGAGACGAAGGTGATTGGGAGTGTGTCCCAATCCTTATTAGGCAGCGGTTCCCAGTGTAGTGTCTGGGGCTGGGTGTGCTTGCTTGGGGACCAACGCCTGTGTGGCTAGTGGATTTATACCCACTGCCTGGGACCAATTACACGCTGGTGGATGGTGTGGACTGACTCAGGAGTGGTCACCCAGCAGGGTGTGGTGAATTGGGGTTCAGGAGTGGGGTTCGATTGGTCATAGCAGCACACCAGACCGGATTTGAGGACCAGCCTGTCACACAGATAATGGCAGGTGTAATTTTGATCTTGTTCTTGATGGGGCTTTTTGTCCCTTTCTTTCTAGGGTGGGCTCTTCTTGCTTTTGCAAGCTTTGTCTATGTTGTTCTTCAGCCAGTAAGATGGTCCTGGCAGCTTTTCATCTGGACAAGTTGGTGTTGGAGATGGACTCTATCACATTTAAACTAAGTTCACACATCTAAAAGAAGTTTCAGCAAAACTTAGGCTGGGCAATACAAAATGAAGTAAACAATTCAAAATAGAGGTTTAGTTACAATATGGAGTTACATCAGACTTTGGTTATGATGTTGAAGAAAAAGTGAATGAATGAGCATGACATTGTTATCAATGAGTAATAGGCATTATTCCAGATAGAAATTCTTGTTGGAAGCAATTCTATAGTATAAATTCATCTTCAGTGCTACACAGATGATTTACCATCAAGTGTATTTGGACAAATATGTTTTGTTTGTGTAAATATTATTGGTGTATGCAAAAATAGATGCTTAAAAATGCATGCCATCTGAGCATATAAACTTTCTGTGTACACAAAAGAGGCCAGTGCACATAGAGATATGCACATATATATCGTGTGGGGTAGTGATAAAGTAATAAATTCAAGTATTTTGTCCAAGTTGCTGCGACGTTTTCCTTTTGCCCCATATCCCCTTCCCATCCACCTACCCCACCTTAAACAAATTCACTGAACTGAAACTGTACTTGTGAGTAATGTGGCAATCTCATGACCACAAAACCCTGATACCGCATTATGCTGTCATGTATTTTATATGATAATCTTATTCCATATGATCTATTAGTCTTGAAATGAGAACTGTCAGGTTTAGATTGAGGAGGAGATAGAGTAGGAATTGCAGGAAGGAGCAAGAAAGAAGTACTTCCCCCCCCCAAATTAAAAATACCGCAACAAAGCAACTCGGACCATATTATGCTTTGATTCACACCTATGAACAACAAAGAAATCAGTATATACTAATCTTAGTATTGCTAATTAGTTTTCTCCAGTTACTTAAAATTAATAAAATGCTCATGGAGATATTTAAAAAAAAAAAAAAGTCAAAGCCCCATTAAATATACACCATTCATTGAATACCATAAATACCGACAGAGAAATAAAACTGGAGGAGGCTGACTAGAAAGGACAGAGGGTCTGTTGAAATACTGATCTTTGTAACTATCAATAATGAGATGAAATATACTTGAATTTCATGACTGCTTAAGCAGGTTTTGCTAAAATAAAGATATAATGTTTGTATAGGTTGGACGCATTCCATGAATTTGTTTTTCATTTATTGAGTTTTATATGTGTAAAGTACAAACTCTGCATTAAAAGCCAATCAAAAACACAAGATTCTATGATTAAGAAATATTAGGGAACTTGGAAAACAACAAAGTTTAGGGATTTAATCGTGAACCTAATTACAACAATTAGTTTCAAGGAATTTTGCAGAAAAATAGATTTTTGGTGAGTGGATTTGTACATTTCATTATTTTCATATTGTGATTTCTTTTGTGTTTAGTCCTCTTTTATGGTTAATAACGTATTTAGTTTCTAACTGCTTTGTGTCATGGGAACATAGATGATGATTGAACATGCCAGAAATGTTTTATTCTAAATTAAGTGTTTTTCAGTTTCTTTGTAGTATTTGGGAATTTTAAAAACAATTTTTCATAAATCTTATATATCTTTGCTTTTAGGTTATAGGTAAAATACAAAAGTACATCAGGTTTAATATGACTCCAGTCAAACAGGCAAGTTTACCATATCAATTAAAATATTAATTTACTGTAATGTAATAGGTACAGTTAACTTTCTTACCATTTTATTGATAGGTAACGTATCAACAGTTCAGATCTACTTTTTGCATAAATATAAACTGTATCCACATGTACTGAATCTTAACCACTCCTACTTTACTTTGTTTCCCACAATTGTTTTACATAGAGAGGTCAAGGAGTGGAAAGGACACAAGTGAAGAGGTACAGTTGTTCATTATACCTTAACTGTGCATTCCCCTCTACTTTCCCCAGTTTGCATTTAAATATAACATTCACTTTAAATGGTCTGGCTTTCAACAGGTGGTTTTTCTTTGTTTGTAAAGGTTTATTCATCTGACATATTTCAATTTAACTCCAAATTTAATTAAGCTTTTCTTTTGGAAATTGTGATACTTTGGTTTAAATCTTGGCTCATACAGATCACTTTGCTTTTCCTCTTGAATGTTGGTATAAATAGTATTTGCTTACATTTATTAATTTGGTAAATCCTCAATATGAGAAAATAAATTATTCTATTAGTCACTTATCAAACATGCACATTATAAACAGATGGAAGGTGAAACAAAAAAAAAGTTGTTGCTGCTTTTGAAAAAAGCATTTCTACAACTTACGCCAAAGCATACTTCAATATATATATCTATATCTATATATATCTATATATATATATCTATATATATCTATATATATATATCTATATATATAGATATAGATAGAGCTTATATGGCAGTACTTGAATCCGATATCATTTTGAGAACATGTTTTCTCTTGAGTACTCTCCTTTGTACAGCAGTCTTAACAGAGCTTTAAGGTTTATATCTCTGAAGTTGTAAAGGACTATAATAAAATTCTGTAGTCTACTGATTTTTTTATAATACATACAGTAAACAGCTCTTGTGTACATGGCCTTTGAGTAACCAAGCTGATTACATGGTACAGATTAGATGTCTTAGGAGTTCTATAAAAAGCTAGACAAGAGAATTAAACAAGATTGGTATGAACTTATGCAATACAGCAGACCTAGAGGTTTTTCTTCACAGGAACTCAATAGCAATTTCAATAATGAGTGACTTGCAAAGGAGAAAAATGGGTTCAGTAGTGGTTCCTGTAAGAAATAATATGAAAAACCATTAAATTGGCTGAACTGCCTGTTCTTTACTTTTTTTCTTTATTTAAGGTGTTATTGACATTGCCATCACTTTTTATATTTTTCTTTTAGGCAGTTAAGATCAGAATTGTTTACAGGAGCAGAATGTAATTTTGTTTGTCTCTATACAACAACTTAAAAAAATGTTTTATATGATGAGGATGTGGGAAATGTTTGAATCAGTTTAAGTCTAGCCCTTTATCATTAATACTCAGAAATGTCCAGTTGCCTATATTGATTTGGTTTGGTTCCCAGCTGACGACCATCCATGTTCCAAAAATCACTATCCCAGTTGAAACTAATTGGCATTCACAGATGAGAAGTTTACATAGGCACAGAAACTGAAGTAATCTCTCATGCACAGAGTTGGTCTTGTATAAGACTAAGGCAGCAAGGCAGAGATCAGTTTAAGTAAGCTTGCATTGCTGTTTCTCATACTAGATTAGACCTGTGCTATAGAGGAAAAAAATTGTCGCTCTCCAATGTTTCCAGGTAATTAATTTTCACCAGCACTATATTCACTAAATAAAGTAAGTAAATAAAGGGAGTAAATATGCAACTTGAACATGCCGTTACCTCACTCTGTCACTCAGACTCACACAAGTAGGTGCTCTTCCTTGTTATTTTAGCATTCTTCTTCTACTAGTCCCTCCCCCACCCCCACATTAAAATAGAATGATTAGTAAATCAGATTTCTTGTAATACTAGAAAACAAAGTCAAGATCCAAAGGGATAGCCGTGTTCGTCTATTGTAGAGAAACAAACAGAGTCCTGTGACACTTTTAAAGACTAACAGAGTTATTCATTGCATGAGCTTTCGTGGGAGAAAATCCCACTTCGTCAGATGCTTTGAAGATGGGAAATTTACAGAATGGGAGGAAATTAAATGCAGGAAAGTATATGACATAGGACCAGGGCAGGCTTTAACAGCAAATCAAAATAGATGTTAGGATTCAAACACTGGGGAACAGCATATAGAGGAAGGTGAGGTCAAATCACCTGTTGTAATGAGAAAAAAAAATCCATAGGTTAATGTATCTGTCATATTCTGTGGCTGAAAAGTGAAGCTGTGACACTTGTTGCTGGTTTTCAGAAGCCATCCCACAGTGTCCTACACTGACGGTTCAATCAGTGCAAGTGCTGTTGGTGAGGATGTGCAGTGCTGACCCATGGAGAAAAGTGTAGATATGCATAAGTAATGTAATTATTGTGTTGGCTGTATGCTGATGTAAGCGTGGTCTACTTAATTTTGTAGGATAGGTAAGGCCTTAATGCAGTAACTGGATAAGTCATTGTGGAGTGGTATATCTACCTGTACTTGGAGTGTGAGTACCAGTAAGTTTACAAAAGATCTAACAGCTTATTGTTTGATTTTTATTTACTGTAATGGTATAATTTCTTCTACCATTAATGTGAAGAAGAGCTTATTAAAATTCAAATATCTAATTTACTGCATTTGTCATGCATGATCAACCACCTGTAATTCATCTTTGTTCAGTGTTTTACATTTCAAAGAAAACAAACTGTTAAACAGAAGGAAGACACAAAGCTGGTCAGTTGCGAAAGTTAAAAATAGGTATGAATGATCATACATTTAGTTATGATGCAAGAAAGAAAGATTATTTAAGATAAGAATATAGTTCAGCATTATTTTCCACTAAGTTGTGAATTTTTTCAGAAAGTGTACTCAAAGGTGTATGCTGTAATACTGAACTTTAGCACTAGGCATAATGTTACATGTTAAATAGGTAAGACAGTATATTTAAAAAATACAATTCTTCTTCGAGTGATTGCTCGTGTCATTCCAATTTAGGTGCAGGCACGCCGCGTGCACGGATCGCTGGAAGGTTTTCCCCTAGACTACCCGCAGGGTCGGCCACCACCACTAGAGGCGCTGCGCAACCCCCCACATATACCCCAGCCTACCCTTCCCTCCTTCAGTTCCTTCTTACCGCCCTGACGGTTGCTGGAACAGAGCTGCTAACAATAGTAGCAATCCTTTAGCAAGCGATTCTTAGGAGTCTTAGATCGAGTTTGGAAGGGAGTCTCCCGGCTGGGAGCCCTTTCCCTTCGCCCGGGTGGCTGCCCGGCATGCCAGGCTTCAAAACCTGCAGGGAGTGTAAGAAGTTCATGCCGACGGACGATCTGCATGCTGCCTGCTTGAGGTGCCTGGGTGAGTCGCACTTGAGAGACAAGTGCAAACTCTGTAAGGCCTTTAAACCCTGCACCCAGAAAGAAAGGGAGCAAAGACTGAGGATCCTGATGATGGAGGAAACCTTATGCCCTGCGGAGGCCGGGGGCTCGGGCTCAAGCAGAGCGGGATCAGCTCAGAGCGCCCCGCCGTCGGCACCCAAAGCGGCCGCCAAACACTCAGGGTGCCGCTCGCTGGCACCGCAGGCACTGAGGGAGCAGCGGCACCGTTCCCACTGCCCGGTACCCAGGAAGAGGAGATAGGAGGAGAGAGGTTGTTCTCCCCCAGTGAAGGGTGCCCCGTGGCCAGGACCAGAGGTGGCCTGCCCGGTATCAGTACCCTACCAGACGGCGCCGTCGACTCCAGGCCCCCGGGGAGGTCCATTGAGTCCGGCATCAGAGCCACCCCCCACGAGGGACATACTAAAGGAGGACCTTCAGCTCCCCTCCACACCGGAGACATTTGAGGCAGCCAGAGACCTCATTGAGCAAACAGCTTTCCCGACACCAGTGAAACCAGTTCCCCGGGGTAAGCCGATGCAGCTCAGACCTCCTTCCCCTCGGCACCGCTCCCCGGCACTGATGGTGCAGAAGGCGGCACCGTGCTCCCTGGCAAAGGCCCTGGGCTTGAGCACCGTGGCACCGGCACCGACCCGCCACCGGTCACCGGTTCCGACCATGGTCGTCGCGGCAGCAGGTGCTCTGCGGTACCGCTCACCCCGCCTGGCAAAAACCTCACGGCACCGAGGTGAACAGGGACTGCAGGCATCTCCGGGGGCACGGCACCGGTCCCCGATCCCTACTCAAGCGGCTCTTCCATGGTCCCCTCGTAGCTGCTTTTCTTCGGGCTTGGACGAGGGCTCGATGGTATCGGGAGCCAGCAGATCGGGTGACAGGAGGAGAAGAGACTCCTACCCCTCCCAGTCTCAGTGGCCTCAGTAGCAGATGCCCCCACAGTGGCCCTTCTGGACTCTGTGGGCCCACCACCAAATTCAGGGCTCCATGATTAGCGGTTCTTGCACCTCTGCAGTCTCTAGATCTCGGAGAGCGGACTCAAGGGAGGTGGTCCGGAAGGGAATCCTCAATGCATATAAACGTGAAGGAGCTCAGGGCAGTCCGCCTTGCGTGCATGGCCTTCTGGGACAGACTGGCGGGCAAGGTGGTTTTAGTACAGATGGACAACACAACTGTGATGTACTATATCAACAAACAGGGTGGAGTTCGCTCCTGTCCTCTGCGTCAAGAAGCCCTGGATCTGTGGGAGTTCTGTGTGACCCATTCCATTTACTTGGAAGCCTCTGACCTGCCGGGCTCACAGATCCAGCTGGTGGATGCTCTCAGCAGGCGATTCATGACCCAAGAGCCGTGTCTCAAGGCGGACGTCCTGTGGGAGATCTTCCACAGGTGGGGAACTCTCCAGGTAGATGTTTGCCTCGAACGCCAACCGGAAGTGTCCAGTCTTCTGCTCCTTCCAGACCCGCAGTCCAGGGTCCCTATCCGATGTGTTGACGATTACCTGGTCGCACAGACTGTGCTACACCTTCCCTCCAACGCCATTGATTCACAAGGTGCTCTTGAAAATAAGGAGGGACAAGGTGAAAGTTATTTTCATCGCCCCAGACTGGCCGAGGCAGCATTGGTACACAACGCTGCTGGATCTGTCGGTGGAAAGACCCGTGCTGCTCCCACGGCTCCCAGACCTGATAACCCAGAATCGAGGAGTGTTGAGGCACCCCAACATGGAGTCCCTGCACCTCAAGGCCTGGCTCCTCCGTGGATAAACAGCAGGGAGTTAGGGTGCTCTGCCCAAGTGCAAGAGGTCCTGCTCAACAGCCGTAAACCGGCTACGAGGGCAACTTACACGGCGAAGTGGTTGAGATTCAGCGTATGGGCATCGGAAAGAGGGGTGTTAGCGGCTGCATAGCCCGTTCTGCTGGTTTTAGACTATTTATTTGGCCTAAAGCAGGAAGGTCTCGCATGTGCCTCACTGAAAGTCCACCTCGTGGCCATCTCAGTGTTTCACGGTGGAGGCACAAGTGGTCTTTTGTTTTCGGACCCGGTGGTAAAACGATTCATGAAGGGTCTGGACAGGCTGTTTCCCATGGTTCAACCGCCGACGCCCCAATGGGACCTGAACATTGTCCTATCTAAGCTGACAGCGCACTCGTTCGAACCGCTAGCATCGTGCTCGCTGCTCTACCTTTCTTGGAAGGTGGCCTTCCTGGTGGCAATAACCTCAGCCAGGAGGGTGTTGGAGCTGAGGGCTCTTACCTTGGAGCCTCCCTAGACACAGTTTTTCAGGGATAAGGTTCAGCTCCGCCTTCATCCGGCATTCCTCCCCAGAGTGGTATCTCACTTTCATATCTCCCAGGACATATTCCTTCCAGTGTTCCATCCAAAGCCCCATGCCACAGACGAGGACCGAAGGCTCCATTCCCTGGGTGTGTGGAGAGCGTTAGCCTTCTACCTGGATCGGACTAAACCATTCCGCAAATCATCGCAGTTATTCATTGCAGTGGCGGACACAATGAAGGGGAAAGCCGTATCCGCGCAATGCCTGTCATCATGGATCACGGCATGCATCAGACACTGCTACGAATTGGCGAAGGTCCCGGCTCCACGGGTAACAGCTCATTCCACCCGGGCGCAGGCATCCTCGGCCGCGTTTCTGGCCCATGTGCCAGATGGACATTTGCAAGGCAGCCACGTGGTTGTCAGCGCACACCTTTACCACCCACCATGCGCTCATCCAGCAGGCAAGAGGTGTCGCAGCTTGGGCCGAGTAGTACTGCAGTCAGTGGAGAAGTAGAATTCCGTCCCTCCTCCAAGGGAAGTCTTGGGATTCATCTAAATTGGAATGACATGAGCAATCATTCGAAGAAGAAAAGGTTACTTACTGTAACTGGTGCTCATCAAGATGTGTTGCTCATGTGCATTCCAACACCCGTCGTCCTCCCCTCGCTGGAATTCCGGCAAGAAGGAACTGAAGGAGGGAAGGGTCGGCTGTAGTATATGTAGGGGGTCGCACAGCGCCCCTAGTGGCAGTGGCTGACCCTGCGGGTAGTCTAGGGAAAAACTTTCCTGCGATCCATGCACGTGGCGCGTGTGCACCTAAATTGGAATGTACATGAGCAACACATCTCAAAGAACACCAGTTACAGTGAGTAACCTTTTCTTATAACGGTTTGATGATTACAAGGGCAGTAAATTAAAGCTTGGGTTTAAATAACTTATTTCTTGAAATTCAAGCTTATTTATAGTCTATCAAAGAGAGAACAAATCAGACTTCTATAAAAATGTTTTTTATTAATTCATAAATATTTTTTAAAGAAATCCTTCTGTGCTATTTTATACATTTTATGTGAATAAGATTTAATTTTGCTATTACTATATATCTTAGACAGCATAGCTACAACATGCAAAAACTATATTAAAAGATTAAAGTTACAAAGTCAAGAACTCAAAAGATAGAAAATGTCAGAATGAAGCTTGCATCTACAACCTTAGTTTGGCTCCTTGTGTTGTAAGCATTATGATATAATGTTTAATTACATGATTTTTTCTACAGAAACCCTGCCTCATTCAGTGCAGTTAATGGACAGTGCTTACTTAATGAGTAGCTCTTCAGTGTTTTGCTATCTTCATTAAATTTGTGGTGCCATACTGAGTTGTTTACAGGACATTAACTCAAATCTTGCTCTGAAGACAGAGCTGTTAATTTCCTGGTGCAAGTTTCTCATTGCTACAATGACTGAGTATGTCACAAACATTAATGCATTTAATTTCACAACACCTTTGTGAGATGAGTGGACAATATCCCCTTTTACAGATGGCGAACTGAAGGACAAAGCAATTTAATTTTTTTTAAAGTATCTTCTAATTTTGGGTGTCCAATCCGACCTGCTTAGAACCTGATTGTTCAAACTCAGTATTATATTCCATTTAATATATTCAAGCAAAGCTCCCATTGACTTCAGTTGCAGCTTTGGCCACTTAGCACTTCTTTAACTTAGAACCCAAGTAACCTGAATTTTGTCATTTCCTAACTCTTGTGTTCTTGACTTTGCAACCTTAATAATGTTCTTTTAATGTACACTTGTGTGAATATTTGTGTGGGAATTTTAAAGAAGCAATATGAGAAAACAGAGATTCCACCTTGTGACATAATTTAATAGAGTTTTATTTGTTTGGTTCATCATCAGAATGGGAACCTGTCGTTTCACTATTCTGACCTTTGCCGCTTGAACTAATGGAGCAACTGCTAGCAGTAGAATGTTGTCGTCCACTGTGTTGACTGGCACTAGATGTGATGAGGCATACGCTTTGCCAGTGGGTTTCAGAGATAATTGGTGACAGCAAAAGATTTATGAGATTCAGGAATCAGGCCACATTTAATGCTCTGGAGATGGCGAGTGTGCTGTAGTGGGCATAGATTCTTTTGCCCATTCCCTCACTTGTGTTCCTTCTGCCCTATGCCTTCCAACCTATTTTTGTCTCATACCCCACCACTGGTTTCTCGTCCCAGTCATATTCTTCTTACACCAGTAAACCCCCGATTCTCTAAAGAATCGCAAATTGAAAAATGGTAATCACCGCTGGGTGGGAGGGAGGGCGGGCAGCTGTGCGCTCCCTGCCCCCATTACCTGCCCTCCACTCCCTCCACAGCGCCCCCATCACCGGCCCCCCACCCCTCCTCAGCACCCCCCAGCTCCCCACTCCCTCAGCGCCCCCATCACCTGCCCCCCACATCCTCCTCAGCCCCCCAGCTCCCCACCCCATCACCTGCCCCACACTTCCTCCTCTGTGCCCCCAGCTCCACACCCCATCACCTGCCCCACTCCCTCCTCAGCGCCGCCCAGATCCCCACCTCGTCACCTGCCCCCCAGTCCCTCATCAGCGCCCCCCAGATCCCCACCTC
>ML686062.1:139778-150904 GCA_007922175.1 Pelusios castaneus
CGCGCGCAGCTGCGTCCCCGCCGTGCATATATACATCTCTCGTTTAGGTATATAGATGACCAGTCCCAGTCTCCACTCCTCAAGCTTCTGATAATAATTCCAGGCTTTTTATCTAATAGGTCTTAGGTTTAACCCTCCAGACTCCACATCCCACTCCCAGTCTCCTTCCCTAGCCATTCTCTGTTCCATCCCCCACTTCTTGATCCATCTCTCATTCCTCCTGCCTGCATTCCCCATCCCCAGTGGCTCTCAGTACAGTCTCCCTTTCAGTATTCTTCATTCAAGTCTCTTCTCCCCTGGTTCTTTGTCCCAGGCTCTTTGCTCAACTAGTCTTAGCTATTCCTCCGCCCCAGCTGTTTTTTCCTCTGCATTTGAATTAAATGGCTTCTTCCTCTCTGCTGCCTGGGTGCCAGCAGTGCTGTCCTTGAGAGGGCGGGAGAGACAGACTGCTTGCTCTTTGTTGCAGTGTCTGTCAGCCATTTGTCCCTGTAGCTCTGGGATGTATGTAACAAGTTGTGCTGTGTGAATGGTACTTGCATTATCTGCGATTAGTATTAGGAGCTGTGAAAGATTTCAGCATGTTTGGTGAGGATCGAATCTTTGGTACTTTTTAGCTGTTAGACGTTAGTAAGCTGTAATAAATCTACATGTGCATCTGTGAACTGGGATATTTTTTGCAAAGGCTTGTAACTTGGCAAAATTTCAGCAGAGTTCACAGGGATGGCAAAAGGCATATCTTGCCCCCTCCCGCCAAATTTCAGGTAATCAGAATTTTTTTTAACATTGAAAAACTTATTAGCTTCACTGTGAAAGACCTGAACTGTTTTTGCTGAAAATTTCCATGGAAATTCAGCTTGAGCAGACACCTGGCATAGAAAATTTTAGCCCAAATGATTAAAGATTAGGAAAAAGAATTGACAGCAGGGTCCTATGATGGAAAGTATTGGAAAACCTTAACAGTATGCAATGATTCCAAGCTGGCCTATCAATAATATCATTTACTGCTTTGTAGTTCACATATAGGCTGATTAACTTCTTAATTTACTTGCATCTAACATTTTCTTTGTTCAGTGAATTAAAAATATATAATTGGAGTTGTTTTGATAGAATAAATTTATGAAAATGTCAATATTGTATACTGTAATTGGGGTGTATGCATAGCTGTTGCTCTTCCTTTACATATTTATAAGTGGATGGAGTGTTATTAATTTGTTTTCTTTTGGGAAGGCATTAAACTTTCAAGTCAATTCCCTTTATTCCTGTTCCTTCTGGTACCCCTCTTTTCTATAAGGTATTTGTGTATTGTGTTTGTTTGCTTGGAGTGATGAAGTCTATGTTTAGTGAGTGCAGTATATGCAATGGAGAAACAATGGATATAATTACAAGTATTATCACTATTAATTTGTGGTACCACAGTGTAATAGATGCTGTATGGAACCAAAAGAAGATACAGTGTCTATCTCAAAGAATTAGGTTACTTTTCATTTTTATTAATGGTTTAAAAAATAAAAATATGTCCTTACCTGCAGCCCAGTTTTGATAGGTAGAACCTTGCAAATGTGCAGACGTCTGCTTCATTTCCACAGATATATGCGGATCATTTTTTGCAGATTGGATGAAGATACAGATTCTGTATCCGTACAGGCCTCTGCTGATATGAGAAAATGACAATAAAAATAGCATGCAATAGCTCTCCTAGGAGTACAGACATCACAATTGTTAAAATTAAACATGTTTAAAAATGTGGGACTGGGGTGCCTATATTTAAAGGGACAATCTAGGGAACATTGTCTGGTGAGTTAGAATTTTGGAGTGGTTTATATGGGATTCAAATGTTAAAGAATTAGAGAACAGTGTGAAAATGAATCCCAGTCTAATTTTATTTAAAATAGGTCTTTTCAAACAAACTTGATGTTTTTACCCCAGGATAACTGTTGTGTGTTAGCTCGCTCACTGTAAAGACATCATGGAGACGAGGCACATTAGTTTTACCACAAGGCTAGGTGAGGTCAACAGGTGTATATTATGGTGGAGGAGTGGGGGAGAAGGAATATAGTGCTGACCTGGCCTAGCTACACATGGTAAATACTACATGTGCTTTGTCTCCATTTAAGATTTTACAGCAAAGCAACTATTGCAAGTTTATCTCACTGTTTAAAAAAAGCAAGAAAAAAACATTGTGTCTGTGAAAACAAAGCCTTAGATGCTCAGCACAGTTGAATGTGGGTTTTTTTTTTTTTTTTTTTTTTTTTATGGAAGAAGTTCACCTGGCAAAGTGTTATGCGATATTGTATGTCAGCAAAAGCATAAATTAAAAAACCGAAACCAAAATAAAATAAACATTGTAAAGGTAATCTAATGTTTTCAACTATTCTTCAATTAAATATAAAAAAAATAGAATATTGGAGCTGGCTTCATACAACTTGTGCCCACTCTAGCAACTACCCAAGGTTTTATATTTTTAATCCATTTGTTGGTTAACTTGTTTTTGGGGGTTGCTTGTTTTAGGAAAAAACTGTACAACTGTTGAGTTGTACAAAAATCTCTCAGCTGAAGCTTCTTGTAGATATTCTGACTGAACAACAGTTGAATGAATACATAATTCCATGATAAAACAAAATGCTGAATATCTAAGACATCTCAATATGTAATACTCAAAAAATTGTAAATATGTACTCTAACCCAATAAACAGTCCTTAGGAATCATTTCATTCTACTGGCTGAAAAGTGTGCATCTGACAAAATAAAATCTGACTAATTACATACTTGGGAGAATGGTGCTGATGTGCTTTTCACCTTTTTTTTTTTTAAATGACAGAGAGATTGGGGAAAAGGAAACAAACAGAGACATTTAGACATAGGTGGTGCTAGCCCATTCTTGGCCGTATGCAGGAATATTTTGCTTCCCTCTCTCCATCCCATGCCCAACAACACACAATAAAAAACACATAGAGGGCCCCCTTGAGCTATTGGGGCCCAAAGCAATTGCTTAGGCCTTGTCTACAGTACAAAGATAAGCTGGCATGTGTTAGGTTGACTTACAGACACCGCATTAATCACTGCAGTGGTTGATGTCCACGCTACCCTGGCTGATACCCTGGTATCCTCTCCAGGAGTACTTCCACTGATCTATCTAAGAGGGGGCAGTGTGAGGAACTGAGATACTGGGCTCCCACTGGGCTGCTCCCACACTCCATGTTCCGGTTGGGAGCCATAAGAAGCTATGTGGGGCTTCTCCCAGGAGCCGAGGAAAGCCACTCAGAGCTCCTTACCTCCAGGGAGCAAGGTCCAGCTCCCAGGAGCTGGGCAGGCTTGTCAGTTTCACAGCTCAGCCATGAAATTTACAAGGCTGCCCTTGGGTCTGTTGGAGAGTGGGTGAAGAAGTCTTCTGGAAGAAGATTCCCTGTTTCCCACTGGGGAAGTCACTCTGGGCTTCTCCCCTCTTGGCTGGGAGCTTGGGAAGCTGCTAGGGGCTTCTCAACCTACTCCCGTCTGGGAATGGGTCCAGCTGCTCAACTGTCTAGGGCAGGGATCGGCATCCCAAAAGATAAGAAGAGTCATTTTTTGAAATTCCTTCAATAACCAAGTGTTTTGAGAGCCGCAATGAGTGTAGCCTCCTGGTGGGGGGAGCTGAGCCAGGGTGCCTGCCACAGGGTCCTCTGGTGAGAAGGAGGGAGTTCGGAATGAGGTGTGGGCCCTAAACGGGGTCCTTTGGTGGTGGTGGTGAGGTAAGAGCAGGCCACCTGCAGGGTCCCCCAGTGGTGATGGGGTGGGGGCTCAGAGCCGCAAGGGAGCAGCCAAAGAGCCGCAGGTGGCTCCGGAGCCGCAGGTTGCAGACCCCTGGTCTAGGGAAACGGGGGGAGCAGTTTGCTGCTAGCTACCCAGTTTTCTTGTCATATTGACAAGAATGACAACTGATCATCAGTGTAAGGAAAATTGTATCTACACTGACAGTCTCTCCTGCGCCCTCCCCCATTACTCCAAAATAAGCCCTACACCTCTTGTTGAGATGGTTTTATTATGCCTCCATAAGAGGGGCATTACATTGGTGAGAGGAGCATTTCAGTGTGTTCACATCCACTGTTTTGTCAACAAAAACTGACTTTTATTAACAAAACTCTATAGTTTACAACAACCCTTAGTCTGCCTCACACTGGCTCTGCTTTTAGATACAAAACCTACTTTGAGATGGATTGCTTCTCGCTGCGGGGGGGGGGGGCCCCGCCCAATGAGAAAGACTTCTTAAGAAGCTATTTGCCTTCTGTTTGTGTATGTTCTTGTCCTCTACAGAGTTCATTGTTCTTGATTCTGGAATCTGAGTCTGTGAATAAGGAGACTTTATAATAATTTTATATAGTGAGGTTTTACCAGTCACCCCACTTGCCTAATGCTAAAACAAAATAAATTCGAAGATCAAATAAATAAAGACAGGTTAAAGGGGTGGTTTTCTCCCTCTAAAGCAGTGGTCTCTAAACTTTTTACTCTGTACCAATCCTTAGCCCTGTCTGTGCTCCTGCACCTTAGCCTCTGAGGTGGGGCCGAGAACGGGGCCATGGTTGGGGCTGGCACAGTTGGGTGGCTGCAGTCTGGTCAATGGCCAGAGCTGAGAGTGGGCCCTAGGGGTCAAGAATGGCATTAAGGTTTGGGGCTAGGAGCGGCTGCCAGAGGGTGAGGATGGAACGTGGGGGCTGGGCCCAGAGCAGAGTTTGTCAGTGTATAGCTGGATGGCAGTCCCTCCCTGCCCCTGTGCCATGTCTTCCTGAATGTTCTTCCTAGAGGGTCGCATCCCACAGTTTGGGGGCCTCTGCTCTAAAGTACTGTGCTAAAAAAGAATCCTTACCTTTAGTGTAATGTAGCATCCTATGTTTTTTTTATCTTAAAACATGCAGTGCTATTTTGGATTATTTCCTTAGCACTATTCAAACTGAGGGGACTCAGCTGATCTTTGCTGACTCCTCTCATTTCATATTCAGTAGGGAGGACCATGGAACATTCCGTTGAATTTATGAAGCATGGTTATACTGAAAACCAGATGAACAGTGGTCTACTACTTGCATATCTGTGGTTTTAGATATCTATATCACAGAGGTGGAAATGAAAATAAGCTGGCACTATAAACTTCATCAAGGTGTGAAACCTTTGAGTTGAGGACAATCCTTTAAAATATTTCAAAAGTTTATCTTATAAAATAGAAGTACATCTATTAAAAATATAAAAGAACCTATTATTAAGTACAGTTCTTAGCATGTGTATATTAATTTGATTAATATTGGCTAAAGTGATAATGGGCTTCCTTTACGTGCAGAAGTATGGAATTGATACTTTGCGACTCCTAACAAATATGCAGATTTAATTTGTTTATATAATTTTTTTGTTCCATGTGGAAGTATTTACATTTGAAGTATTTTCTTAATTTTAAAGTATAACATCTGAACCTCACCAATCCATATACTTATGGTGTCCTTCTATTTCATCCTATTCCCTCCATGTGCCAGAAGCCTGCCTTTCATTAGTGGTGTTTGTTTTTGTGTGTGTAAGCTTAGTAGTTTTGAAATATGCATTTTTTGTGTGTGGAGATTGAAGCCTTAGCTCTCTTTTCAGAGAACAGAAACAGTATGGATGCTAACAATATAAACAGGGGTTGACATAATTTTTCAGATCAGATTCTCCAATGAGTATCGGCAGAAATTGTTTGGTACTTGGCTATCAGATGTCACATTTGCACCCCCTCATGCGGCCTCCCATCCCCCTGTCCCAGGGCAGGAGGAGTTCCAACCCCACCCTTTACCTGCCTGGGAAGGGAGATCTGTACCTGCAGGGGGGAGTGAGGTAGGGGGAATGCAAATCCCCCCTCCCCTGCAGTTACCCGGTATGCGGCAGCAGCTGGTCCCCTGCAGCCCTGCTCCAGCTGGAATAGGGCAGCTACATCAACACCACCACTTCCTGCCTGGGCGTCACTCAGCATCTCTCTTATAATGGTTCTGGGTTGGGTATTAAATACCTTCCTCAGCCTTGAACATGGACAGGCCTCATGGTTTACTCCAGGGGTGTCACTGGCGCTGAGCATAGGGGGCATGAGCCCAGAGTGTTCAAGCCAGTACCCCGAGTCAGCAGTGCAGGTGGAAAGAATTGCACCAGCTCTTTTAAGTCTCTTGCTCTGTAGCATGGTGCAGAGCAGGAGAAGAGGAAGGAAAGTTAAATCCCTCTTCTCAGATGGATGGCGAGGGGTAGCACTTGCCCTGGGTCAGAGCCCTTAATGGCTGGCCCACCACGGGTGGGTGGTGGGGAGGAGGCTGGTCATGGTATCTGGCTTGGGACCATTGGGGCCAAAGGCAGGAGCTGGCCTGGGACTCGGGACCAGCAGGGCCAAAGGCAGGAGCTGACCCAGGACTGGCGGGGCCAAAGGCAGGAGCTGGCCTGGGCTGCCAGGTGGTAGCAGCAGAGGCTGGGGTCCAGATTCGGTCTAGGACCCAGGTGCTGGCGGCAGGGGCTGCTGGGGTCCAGATCTGGCCTGGGAGCTGGGGCCGGCGATGAGGGCTGGATCCAGCCAAGGGCCAGAGGCAGTAGGAGCCGGATCGGGCTTGGAGCTGATGGCAGCAGCAGAGGCCGGTGGTCAGATTCAGCCTGGAAGCCAGGCCACTGGCAGCAGGGGCTGGGAGCGAGGTGTGTGTGTGTTTGGGGGGGGGGGGTCGGTTTCAGACAGGTGGCAGAGTGGGTGAGCCTGGGGCTGTGCAGGGTATGCTGGTATGCATGTTTTGGGGGAAGTTTTCAGTACACTTTTTGAAAGGTTAGGTGCTCATGAGTACCTGAGTATAAATATCTCACTCCTTTTCTTTTGTGAAATTATCACAACACCCTGGAGAAAGGATCACCTCTCAGGACAGGAGGTTACTTTCTTTTCTGTGTCCATTCAGTTCTTGACAAGTTCCAAAGGGGTAGCTGTGTTAGTTTAGGTCAGCCAAAAAAACAAGGAATAGTGCCTCAGGACTCCGTGGGTTTTTTTTTTTTTTTTTTTTTTTTTTCGTTCAGTTCTTGGTCTCTTTTTCAGCAAGTGTTAACAGAGGTGCAAACCAATGGCAATTGTGATGGTGGTTCTTGTGATGAAGGTGCTAGCACATAATTAAATGTGCTAAGACCAACAAATTCATTTCATATATGATACTGAAAAGCAATCCATGTTGAACACCTTTTGTTCAATACCAGCCTTTGCAGAACTCAGGTTTCGTTTGAAAGATTCTATTATATCTTATCACAAAAGCTTCTATAAAACTTTAAAATTACAGTACCAGAACTATGCGGGGCACATAATATTTTATTGTATGTTTGGAAAGTGCCTAGCAACATGTGGGCATAACTAGGATATAAATAATATTACTCTGATTTCATAAAAGTAAGGAAATCTATTACAGTACATTTACTAATGTGCTGTAGAGCTGTCAAATGATGAAAAATAAACGACACCTGTAAAAAAGATGAACAGAGCGTGTCTGTTGCAGTATCTTAAATATATTAAATTATATACTTAGGGTATGATCCTGTAACATGGTGAGGATTGTGTTGGATGTTTTCAGTCCCTGCTAATTTATATGAGAACTAAAGGCACTTGGGACCTAATCCTGAAATGTACTATCTCATTAATACACACGTTTTTGTAATCTTTGGTTTTCCAGCCAATATTAATTAGAGAAGTTATGGTCTATTAGGAAAAATGTGAACTCACAAATCACTCAAGCTTTTAATGGTGGTATAGGATGACAGAAAATGCCTTCTGCTCTGTATATTATAATTCAGATGAATCTTACATTTCTTCTTCTTCTTGCAGCTGTTAAAGTGCTAAGTTATTCTTTAAATAAAATAAATAAAATGCCCCAAAATTTAAGGAAAAGCAGACTTGGTTCTTTTAAGAATTATAACATCTTGGTTGCTGCAGTCATGTTACTAGTGTTATACAGTTAGTAGGAAAGTGCATAAAAACCTCATCTCTTTAAATCTACGATTTTTTTGCTTATAGAAAGAAATGTTTGTAAAACACAATTTTTTAGACTCATTAATGATATAGTTATTCAGTAAAATTTTTGACACTGCAGCAAAATTTCCTTCCTTTAGAAAACTGATGTTATAAGTTCAGCAGAAACCTTTGAAACTATATTGGGAAAAATATTCCCCAAGTGTAAAGTGATGAAGTAATAGAAAAGTAATATAGTTCTTTTATTATGTGGCAATAGTGGCACCTCGTGGATGTCCCTATGTAATGCATTCTAGCTGTACAGTATTTTCACATTCTATGTACACTTTATTTGAGATGAAATATAAACAATTTATAAAATAATCTTGTGTTTGATCATAGGACAAATACATTTTTGTGTTGTGTATCTTCAGAGACTGAATTTAAATAAATTCTCTTCTGCTTTTGAGGTTAATATTTTTCAGGAGAAATAAATTCTGACTGGGTTCTCAGTTGACAACATGAAAAAGGATTCTAATTTTTCATATCAGCATATTGAAGGTTCAGCAAAAATATAAAGTTTGGCAATAAGATTCAAAACTGCTTTTGGTGATTGAAGTTCAGTTCAAAACAAGCAATAACAGGAAATGTTGTTATAAAGTTGATTTGCATCTTCTGCCTCCACTGATCAACAGGTTTGTGGAGAAATGTATCTGTGAATTGAGATTGAGTACAAGTGCTAATTTTATTAAGCATGTTTAATAAAAATTATGAATCTTTTATGTACTTGCTTATTTTATTTTCCTGTTAGCGAGAGCTACTTCTACATAATGTGTTATCTGGAAAGATGAGAGTAGAAGAAAATTAACATAGTTTTTTGTGACAGAAATATAGTGTTATAGAATGGCAGTAGTAGAAGTAGCTGAATATTTATGTGTGCATATGAGCTATAACACCCCCAAAGTGGGAGTCTAATACATTTTTAAAGAGAATTTACTCTGTTATAGAATAAATCTTATTTTGAAAATAGATTACCTGATTGATTCAGTTCAATGTTAAGTGCTTATACTTAAGGTGCTTTTAAATAATAGATACATATTTTATTGGTTTCGTACATCTTTATAGAAACTGTAAAACAGTAAAAGCAGATCTTATTTCAGCTAACATTGATTTGGTTCCGCTTTTCAGGCGTTTGTGGTGTTATATGGTAAAAATGATAAGCTTTTATATTTAGATATGTGGGCTGTCACCTGCTTTTCTTAAAGGGTATAAAACAGGACTGATGGACAACCAGGTGGATGGTGCAAATGGACTCTTTAGCGAGAGAACCTGTAAAATTTATGGTTCATATACTCCCAACAGGATAGGGCATATTTCTTCAGTATAGAAACTTCGGATGTTAAACATTTATTTCATTTGATATGTGAGGACAATTGGAAAATAAAACATAGTATGCATCTTTCATGGATAAGGTGCATTTTTCTTCAGGTGTTAATTTATTTCAGATCATAGAAACTACTTATCAAAGAAGCAAGTAGAGGCATTTTTGGATGTAAAAATGTAAAGTATTATCTATAGGTGAGTGTTACAAAGAAAAATATTGACTAACACTATCAGTATACTGACTCCTGCATTAGTTACTGTATATCACTGTACGGAAATAGGTAAGTTAATATTCACCTGACAAAAGTTGTTGTGGTTTTATTGTTTCCCACCAGGTGGGGAGGCACAGCGCTTAGCAGATATAATCTAGGGGAGAGAAATGTTCCAGAATTCCTTCCCTCTTCAAGTTAAAATTATATAAATAAGATGGGGGGTGGGAGGTGGCATGCGGGAGGAAACTCACTCCTTAGCCATTGAAGGGTTTGCGTGCTTTCTGGTAAACTCTAGGTTACTATTTAGTTGTAATACCAGATCACAAAATTCACACTGATTCACATTGGATTACTCTGATATAATTCCATTGAAGTCTAAGGAATTATACCAGTGTAAAACTGAAGTAATGACGCAGTGAATCAGAGCTGTCAGTCTCAGATGCCTGACATCCAAGGCCCCAGTGGCCATTTTCCAGTTTATCTGGATTTTTGGTTATCTGATCTGGCTCTGTTCCCAATTTAACAGGATAATCTGGGTTCCACTGTACTGTGCTCTGAGAGGTCTGCAGAGAAGTTGATCAACAACAGCACAGCAGCCTCTAGTGGGAAGCTTGTGTAAAGGGCGATGTACTGTTCCCATGCATTCTTGTGGAGTGGTTGGGAAGGAATGAGTCTCTAGTGGAGGTGGGGTAGGTGGTGCATATGTTTGGAGAAAGTAATCTGTTTTTTTATCATTAACACTGTCTTAAAAGAAACCTGAAAGTAGGTCCTTTAATCATGCCCCAATCCCTTGGTCCCATGGTAAATACACACTACCCTATTACATGTTTTTAATTGCAACTGTACCTCCATGGTACATAATTTCCCTCACTAAACAACTTTAAATCTGGTCAGTACTTGGAAGAAAGCCCTCTAAAGAGAGAACAGATCTGACACAATTTGAAGGAAGTGAGATTATCTCTAGGTTCTCAAAGAACTGGCCATGAGGGGCTGCAGGGAAGTCAACTGTATTGGGGAGTATAAATTACCAGTATGAGAGAAAGGGTTGCATACAGGTAAGTTTGTGCAGTAAATTGGGCCTGGTAGGTGCTATGGTACCTTATTCTGTTCTGTCAGGAGGGGACCAAAAACTCCCTCATACTTCAAAGAGAATGGATTCTCCCAGGTCCCATCTCAAAAGTTAAGTTTGCAAGCTCTACCTCTCTTTGGCTATGTCTACACTTGCACTTTTAAGTCGACTTTAACGTTGACTTAGTTAAGTCGACTTAGTGTGTCTACACTTAAAATTAAAGTCGACTTAAAGGGGAACTTACAAAGTCGATCTAGAGTGTCCACACTGGATACTCTAGGTCGACTTTCTGGGGCTAGTGGGACCTTGGGCAGGTCCACGGTGGCGGGGGGGGGAGCACCCTCTGTGTACAATGGGGCAAAGGGGGACAGGGACCCTGGCAGGGCAGAGCCCTGAGTGTGACGCTGTCTGGATTTAGGGAAGCATTTATGATATTTTCTATGGATATCTCATAAATGCTATAATCCATAGGAAATATGTCATGTTTGGTATCAATAGAAAGGTAGTCATTTGCTGG
>ML686062.1:151004-182174 GCA_007922175.1 Pelusios castaneus
TAGGTCGAGTAGAAAGGCGGTTTAATAAAGTCAACTTAATTTTCATTAAGTCGACTTAATTTTCCTTAAGTCGACTTTATTTTCCTTAAGTCGACTTAAGCAAGCTGCTTAAGGCGACTTAAGCAAAGTGTAGTGTAGACGCAGGGCACATTGTCGACTTAAGCCAAGCTTAGGCTATGTACACACGATCAGATTAAAGCGCAACAAGGCAATCGCGCTACAAAACTCACGTGACCTTTATTGCGGGACAACGCGTACACACGTTGCTCCCTGCAACGCAACAAAATTACACGCATTATCGCGGTTGAGCGCAATGACTTCTGGGCACCTATCCCATCGTTCCATTTTCCCCTAAGTTGGCGCTATGAATCATGGGATGAAGGAAAGGAACGCAAAGCGCCATGGGTAAAGTGTCAGTTTCCCATGGTGCTTTGTGTTCCCCTAGCGTCTTCCTCGTTGCCAATAGCAACTCGCGCCTATTTTCAACATTGCAGTGACGCAACGCACCACTTGCAATCAATCGCTACAGCGACAGCATGGATCCTGCTATGATCTCCATTGTCGCCTTCAACATTCTGAATACATCTCGGCTTGTTGCTCAGTACGCAATGAGCTCCGAGTCAGATGAGGACACCGAGGAGCAGGGGCTGATCGATGCCCTGCAGAACAACAGCACCGCGTTGCTCAGCTCCTTCACCGATCATCTGCACACGGTGCAACGCCGTTTCTGGTCGCGAGAGACGAGCACCGAGTGGTGGGATCGCATTGTTATGCAGCTGTGGGATGACGAGCAGTGGGTACAGAACTTTCGAATGCGGAAAGCAACCTTTCTGGAACTGTGCTCAGAGTTGGCCCCTGCCCTGCGACGGAAAGACACCAACATGAGGTCAGCCCTAACTGTGGAGAAGCGTGTTGCGATTGCTGTATGGAAGATGGCGACTCCCGACTGCTATCGGTCCGTTGCAAACCAGTTTGGAGTCGGGAGGACCACCGTCGGATTAGCCCTCTCACAAGTGTGCCAAGCCATCAATCGCATCCTGCTACGGAGGACAGTGACATTGGGCAATGTTCGAGAGATTGTGGACGGCTTTGCTGCCATGGGATTCCCTAACTGCGGGGGAGCCATAGACGGCACACACATCCCTATTTTGGCTCCAGACCATCTCGCGACGGAGTACATAAACAGGAAGGGCTACTTCTCCATGGTGCTGCAAGCACTCGTGGATCACAAGGGTCGTTTCACGGACATCAATGCTGGGTGGTCGGGAAAGGTGCATGATGCCCGCATTTTCAGGAACACTGGTCTGTACCGGAAGCTGCAAGGGGGCACCTTTTTCCCTGATCAAAAAATAACAGTGGGGGAGGTGGAGATGCCCATAGTCATCCTCGGAGACCCAGCATACCCACTGATGCCATGGCTCATGAAACCCTACACTGGGAACCTTGATCGCAGCAAGGAGCGGTTCAATTACCGATTGAGCCGCTGCAGAATGACTGTGGAGTGTGCCTTCGGCCGTTTAAAAGGGCGCTGGCGCTGTTTGTATGGGAGGCTGGACTTGGCGGAGGACAACATCCCTGCCGTGATTGCGTCATGTTGTGTCCTCCATAACATTTGTGAAAGTAGGGGAGAAAAGTTTTCCCCTACGTGGGCTACGGAGGCACAGCGCCTCGAGGAAGCATTCGAGCAGCCAGCCACTAGGAGTATTAGGGTGGCACAAGGAGAAGCTGCTCGCATAAGGGAGGCACTCAGGGAGCATTTCAATGATGCCCTTCCCTAGTTAAGTTCCATGACGCATGAGGTGCACCTTAGGATCATTTCAATAATGTGTATAAATAAATGCATTCTTCAAAGTATTTGTTACTGTTTTTATTGAAACCTGAAAGATGGGGGTGGGGTTACAGGTTGGTGTAGCTCCGGGTCTCGTAAAAGGAGCGGGTGGGGGGGGGGCTGGATGTTGTCCTGTACCGGGGTGGAGGGTGGCCTTCAAAGAAATGCTTTGAGGGACTGCGGTGTGTGGGAGGCATACACGGCTGAACTGTCTGGAGTGGAGCCCGGACATTTATCGCCTGGGACTGCAAAGCTATCATGTTCTTTAGCAGTTCTGTTTGCTCCTTCATGACGCTTATCAGTTCGTCCCTGTGTTTCTGCCTCCTCTGCTGGGATTCCTCTCTCCAGGCTCTATTCTCCCTTGCGGATTCTTGTGTTGCTTTCAGCAGGTCATTAAACATATCCTCCCTGTTTCTTCGAGAACGCCGCCTAATGTTTCTCATTCGGTCAGCTGGGGTAGACACCGGCCTTGTGAAGCTCAATTCTAATACAAAAATAACAATATAGACATTGTTAACACATAGCATAGATAGCCAATGTAACCTTCCAGTAGCACATTCCACTGGAAGGTACAGGGCGGTCAACACACTACGCTGCGCTGAAGCAGACAAGGTACATTCTAATAGACGGCTTACCGGGGGCTAAGAATCGGAAGAGGGCACACAGATGGAACCCAATATCCCTCTCCTCAGAGTGCCCCTTCCATCTAGAATACATCTCCTACATGCCGCCGGTAGCAGGCCGGGACCGTATGCTGCTGCACTGTGTGCTGCCATGGTTCCCAGGGCTGTGCTTTGCAGCTGGAGAGGCAGAGTGTCCGTCTTTGGGAGCGCAGACACAAACGCTCTCCCATCTAACCTGAGTATTAGGCTCTGGAGGTACATCGAGGAAACCTTTTCTGACCTAAATGCAGATGATTATTTTACAATCACTGCTTGTATTGATGCCCTGCTAATGAATGCAGAGTAAATAGCGTGCACAGCGGGGACCCGCAAGCACCCCCACCCCAGACAATGATATTTTAGCAGGAGCAGAGCTGAATGAAGGAGAAACTTACCTGAACCCCCCTCTGCCGCCTCAGAGAACAAGCTGCAGTTCAAGCCTTGGGTGGACGTCTCAGCGGGGCTGCTGAAGAGCTCCTGGCTACACGCGGTTGCGCTTTCCTCTGTGTCATCCTCCATCTCCTCCTCCTCCTCCTCCTCAACAACGTCCTCATCCTGCTCGGCTCTGGCAATCACCGGACGAGGAGGGGCTGAAGTGTCCACGGGACTTTTGGCAGTGGTTGTGGGGTCCCCGCTGAGGATGGCTTCTATTTCCTTATAGTACCTGCATGTTGCAGGCGCTGATCCAGAACGGCGGTTTCCCTCCTTCGCTCGGTGATAGGTAATTCTGAGCTCCTTCACCTTCGATCTGCACTGCACTGTGTCTCTATCATGCCCTCTCTCTGACATGGCCCGAGAAATTATGCCAAATGTGTCATAATTCCTCCTGCTGCCGCGTAGCTGCGCCTGCACGGCGGACTCTCCCCAGATGCTGATCAGGTCCAGTACCTCTGCCGTGCTCCAAAGGGGTGCGCGTCTTCCACGGCGGGCCACCATTGCTACTGATGATCGGAGCACAAACACACTCCACGAGGAAGAGAGCAGGAAGTGAAACAGACTTGAAATTTGAAAATCCCGGGAATAAGTTCGGGGCAGGGCGGGGACAGTTTCGTCACGGCCACAGAGCGGGTGGGGGGAAGACCAGAGAGGACGACTTGGGAATGCTGGGACAGTTCCGGACTCCAGTCAATGCGCGGTAAGCGTACACACGAGCTCAAACGCGCAATATATGATCCGCAACAGCTGTTACCACTCTCGTCGGAGTGGTTGTTGGATTGCGCGACAACAAGGCACTTAACGCGCAAGAGCCCTGTTGCACGTGTGTACGCCGTTGTTGCTATCGCGCGGTAATGAGCTTTAATGCGCGATAATCTGATCGTGTGTACAAGGCCTGAAGTCGACTTAATTTACCAGTGTAGACGCAGCCTTTGGGAGTTGTTTCAAATTTCTGATGGGTGTGTGTCTGTTCACCTCTCTCCCTCTTCCCTCCCCCCCATGGTAAGTGTACTGAGTCTTCATAAGAGTTTTTTTAAAAATGTAAAGTACATTTTGTTTGTAGTGCTGCAATTGACAAAATATTTTTGTCTAGTGGCTAAATAATTTGTGGGCCTTTTTTAAATACAACATAGCAACTGAATAATTAGAAGATTGAAGTTTTTCATTAACTTTGATGGAACGTTGTATGAACAATAAGATTATGAGCAAACACAGCTAGAAACAAGCTGAAAGATTATTCTCCTTTTAGCCTCTCATACAGGAAACTTAGCTAGCTTTTTTAGAGCTCAGGCTGTGCTTAATAAAGCAGAATGTGTACATATACATTTAGTCAAAATAGAAATGACTAGGTTTGGAATACAGCAGAGCTCTCATTAGGGAGGGGAAAAAGTGTACTCTTGCCGATTGTTTTAGTAAACAGGAGTTCTCTAAGGTAAGAGTTTTTTTGGTACTTACAGTAGCACTCTGCACTCTTGGGTCCTGTTTGCTCACAGACAGCACTTGGGAGCTGATTAGAAAGCTCTTTAGGCATTTTGATCCTTTTCTCCTGAGGTCTGTCAGTGCAGGTGTGCTGAGTGATCCTTTGAGACTCACTCTATAGTTGTCTTTTCTTTTTCCTCCTGGTGGAAGTAGAGTTGATGTCAAAAGTTATTCTGTTACATAAAAATGAGAGCAGTTTTCTAATACACATCTTCAGACTTTCTCTTAAAATGTAACTGGGTTCTTGCATTTTCTTTTTAATTTACTTCTGACAGTTTTTTAATGGTACATACATTGTGTTTTAGTAAATATTTTAAAATATTGGATGAATATTTGACTATTTTATTGTTAGCTGTTAATTATGCTGATATGATATAGTAGCTGATGAAAACTCCACTGCTTACGTCACTATGGACATTTGATGTTTATGTGTCCATTATGTTGACAAAGATTGCAGTAGTGCTGGCTAACAGATTTGGTCAGAGATGTTACTTGCATCTCTCTCTCAAAGCCAAAAGTTGTTCTTTGCCCCAAGGTATGTCTATATTGACGGCGGATCTGTTGGTGCCACCAAATTAACTCTGCAGGATCTATTGAGCAGTAATGGAAACCTGTCCGGAACTTGAATCCATTAATCCAGCCCTGCAAAAAAAGCAAGATTGTGTCAACGGGAGGGCATTTCCTGTCGGCATGGCACAGAGGGGATGCCACAGTAGGTAGAAATTAAGAAGTTGATGGGAGATATGTAGGCTACTGTGTAGCTTGTGTATTTCCCATTGACTACCACCGAATTTCACTGGCAGCGTCCACCGGGCTCCAGTGACTTTCTGGAGTAAGTGTGGAAATACTCTGGCTTAATAACAGTTACTTCAATTAACACCTGGTTAAGTGATCATTACCTGAAGGTTTATGACCCATTTTGTAATCCTCATTTCAGGGTGAGGTATTGAGTTGTAGGACAAAGAATCTCCTTCCAGTAACACTGTGTACAACAGTGCATTCCTTAATAGAAAGGAATAATGTATGCTGCTTAGAAAAATTTCAAGTGCTAGTGCATAATTTTCTCGTCAAGAGAAGACTTTTCTTACTGGGAAACATCTAGTCATTATCTAGAAAGCACTACTTCGCAAGCAAGTTTTTCAGTTTTTATCTGATAGCAAGTGGTAAACTATATAGTTTTGCATTGTTTCCCATAAATTAGATAAACTAATTACTTTTTAGTTGCCCAGTCAAAAGAAAAGAAGAAAGTGTTTTGAATTCAGAACCTAGCCCAGCAATATAGTTAGTACTTATTACATCAGATTGTCCGGCACACCTCATGTTGCCTTTTTTGCTGAAAGTAACTAAAGGCAAAGCGTGGAATTTGTCATATTGCTTCTTCATGGAGTGTTCATTTATTGTTAACTTGAATAACAAGGCATAACCTCAGTTTGGTTCTTCCTTGGATTTTACCTAGGGGCTTTTCTGTGCTGGTTTCCAATTTCCTCTGGCCAACAGAGACTCCTACTTCTCCCTAGTGAGGACCCCACAGACTGGTTTACAGTGGCATATAGATTGGTAGGATAATTAATAATGAGGAGGATTAGGTTACTGTTACAGAATAATTCAAATCATCTTATTAAATAGTCAGTGTCCAACAAATCATGTTTTAATACAGCCAAATATAAGGTAGTACGTCTGGGAACAAAGAACACAAGTTATGCCTATAAAATAGGGATTGTCTTAGAAAGCAGTGACTTGGAGAAGGACATGATGGCACTGGTATCATTGTAAGTAAGAGCTTCAGCATGAACTTTCAGTGCAGAGGTGTGGCTAAAAGGGCTGATGTGTTCACTGGGTGTTTAAAAAGGGAGTATCAAGTTGTAAAGCGATCCTGCGCCTGTAGGCACCATTGGTAAGACGACTACTAGAATTCTATCCAATTCTGCCATCGACACTTCAAAAAGGGTGTGGAAGTATTGAAGAGAGTTCAATGGAGGGCCAGAAAATGGTCTAGAGGCTGGAAAACCAGCCTTCTGATATGAGGCTGAAGGGCTATGTCTACACTTGTTAATTTAGGTCGACTTTAGCTAAGTCGACTTAACAAAGTTGAGTTTAAGTTGACTTTGTTAAGTCGACTTAGCATGTCCACACTTAAATTTTAAGTCGACTTTGGGGGGAACTTACAAAGTCGAACTAGAGCATCCACACTGGATGCCTAGGTCGACTTCTAGGGGCTAGGTGGACCTGGGAGAGGTCCACGGTGGCACGGGGGGCACCCCTTGCCAAGTGCCAGGGGCCTCAGCCTTTGCCCCATTGTACCCAGGTACAATGGGGCAAAGAGGGACAGGGACCCTGGCAGCGTGGGCAGGGCTCTGCCCTGCCCTGTGGGGGGGCATGCCAGGCTCCCCCTGTGCCACCCCACCCCCTGGCAGGGAGGGCAGTGGGGGAGTCCTGGAGAGCCCTAAGTCGACTTAGAGTTGACTTAGGGCTACTCCAGGTCTACACTGGCTTAAGTCGACTTTAGAAAGTCGACTTAAGCCTAAAGTCGACTTTAAACCAGGTTTACAAAGTCGACGTACTTTTCCTTAAATTGACTTAAGCAGCTTGCTTAAGTCGACTTAAGGGAAATGTAGTGTAGATGCAGAGTAAATTAAGTCAACTTAAGCAAGCTTAAGTCGACTTAATTTACAAGTGTAGACGCACCCAAGAAGTTCACCTGGCTCACCTTATCGAAGTGAAGGTTAAGTATTTTGCTCAATGAATATAAATATTTACATTTTGAAAACATATCTGATAGTGGGAAGGCTTTCAACCCTGCTGACTAAGATACCCAAGGATCTGGTGATTGGAAGTTAAAATTAAACAAATTCAACCTTGAAATAGGCAGAGTTTTCTAGCAATGAGGGTAATTAAACATTGGAACAGATTACTGTGGGATGTAGTGAACTTATCATTGTTTGGCGTCTTTACAGTGTGATTAGATATCTTGCTAAAATATACACTAATTCATCTTCTGGGAGAAATTTTATGGTATCTGTGTGGTGTGAGTGTAGGGAGAAGGGGAGTTGGGCTGGATGGCTGTGATGCGCTCCTTTATTTTGTAATCTATGATACTGAATCTTTCTGTTCATTCCCTTCTTTTATGCATCATGGGAAGAACAGGAAACTTTGCATAGTTCTCAACATATGCTTCTGTATTAAGACAATAACTAATCAATCTCATCCTATGGGGGTTCAGCCTGTTACCTGAAGAGGTCAGGAAGGAAATTTTTCTCTGCTTCACAATTTCCAAATGTGTTCTGCATTCCCCTTCCTCTGAAGTATCAGAGATTGGGTACAGCTGAAGATGGAACACCAAATGGGGTGGACCAGTGTGCTGAAGTAGTACAGCAAGCCCTCTTTCTTAGATACCTGGTTGGGTGTGTATACTTTTCTGTCTCGCTGAGCTTTTTTGGGGCTCTACTAGTTGGCTGTCCTCTCTTTTTTTTTTGTGCTCTCTCCCCGAATCACAGAGGGAAATTTTTTTTGATGGTTATCAAAATAATTTTGGCCGTTATTGTGAATCAGAAGAAGTTATTTTGCATCTTTATAGTTTTTAGTACTGGAATTCTGGGTAGTGCAACAGGAGAACACTGCATTCCTGAGTAGGGCCATAAATCCATATCAGGTTTTCCAAAACATGACTACTAAACAAGAGCTAGGATCATCTTTCTCTGTTTATAGTTTTCTGTATTTCTTCTGCTTGTGGTGCCATCCTCTTAGTTCACCTGCACGCCTCAATATTTTTTGCATACTGTAAACATTTTAAGTTTTGAGGGGAAAAACAATATTTTCTTAGAAGACTTTTGAATTCTGTCCTATTGTGAAATGGGTTTTTAGCATACATGATATTAAGTCATTTTCATATTCTTTTGGCAATAAGAATGTTGATCCCACACAATGCTGATGTTAATGTACCACAGTATTTCAGAAAGTATCCTAATAATTTCCCATTCCGTCTAAGATATTTGGTGTTTCAGTTTTTTGATAATAATTGACTGTTTAGCAGTGGCTACCCGTGCAAATTTTGCTAACTAACAGATAAAAGGTATGGTTATGTAGTGGAGGTCAACTGACACTTTCTGTTAACTTTGCCAAATATTTTCCATTATGAGGCTTGACTTTCAGATTTTTGTAACTTTTATAACTATCTCAACCTCTTTGTGTTGAAATTTTCCAAACTTTGCCTATGTCTCAAGGATAAGATAAAAAAATTGAAAATTTGAGTCAGAATAGTTAGCATTAAAACTGAATTTAGTATTCTGTGTCCTGACTTTTGAGGAAACATACAATCTTCCTTAATGTTGCAAAAATAATGATATTTTTTGCATAACTATATTGTAAGTCTAAGTAGATCAGCCAAAAAGTTGTTCTGATATGTAAGCTGAGTCCTGTAGGTTCCCGCCCACCCCCCCCTTAAATTAATCTGATATGATGGAGAGACTTTTTGGAAATATAATTACAATACAGTACTTGCTTTTATGCTCTAGACATAATGTTTTTACCTTGTAGGCCGCTGTATGTTTCTCTTGGCTCCCTATTGTATTTTCTTTCACATGCTTCATTTGAAAGATAGTTTTGAGTTTGTCTTAGTCTTGAGTTTTGAGTTTGTCAAGTCTTGAGTTTGTTTTAGTTCTTCTTTTAGTAATGAGAGCCGATCCAAAAACAGTCAGGTTGGTAAAATTTATAGTTTTGCAAAATAGAAAGTGTTTTTCAGTCTGTTGTCATAGGGTGTTTTTTTTTTTTTCTTTTTTTGTCTATAGAATTTTTTTGTTGATATTGAAAATTTCAGAATCGAATCGTGGCCAATTTAGCAATACAAAATTGGGTGGGGAAAAAACCCAACAAAAATAACAAAATTTCTGAACAACCAAAAAGCAACTATATTTCATTTAAAATTTCTATTCATTTGAATAAAGGTTTTTTTTTTAAATAGGAAATCTAAAAAGTTTCCTTATTTTTCATTTAAAAATATTTGGTCAACTTGAATAGTTATCAGTTAACATGTGGGAAGCGAGTTCCCAGTTACTGAATCTAGCTGATCCCTGTGCTCTTCTGAGTCTGGGGGGGTGCTGTTACTTGTTTGTGTAGATGAGTGGTTTTCACCTAGTTGATATGCAGAAGTCTTCCAGAGGGTACATCAACTCATCTAGATATGTTCCTAGTTTTACAACAGGAGACATAAAAAGTCTTAGTGAAGACAGTGCAAACTAAAATTTCATACTTTCATTATTTGTTTATACTGCTCTATATATTATACACTGAAAATGTAAGTTTAATATTTATATTACAATCAATTTATTTTATAATATGGTAAAAATGAGAAAGTAAGAAATTTTTCAATATTAGTGTGGTGTGACGCTTTTGTATTTTTATATCTGATTTTGTAAACAAGCAGTTTTTAAGAGCAATGTAGCTTGCGATACACTGAGGAAGTCAGACTCCTGAAAGGAGTGCAATGATCTGGAAAGATTGAGAACCACTGGTTTAGATATACTTTGGACTTTTCAGAAAAAAAATAGTTCTCTCAATTATAAGAGCTTATTAATTAGTGCCTCGATCATACAATTAGATCTGTAAGGATGGGGTCCTGCTGATTTCAGTGGGACACCACAGGTATCTATTTGCCTGCTTGGGTTTGAATGCTCAAGTTATGATGAGGAGAGGAGATACAACAGGATTTGTATATGAGGGCCATAGTGCAATAAATATGCATCTCAGGGTTTACATAAAAATAATTAATATTTTTTATGTAATTTTGAAGAGAAAGACAAAAAGGGAGATGGAATGCCAGAAATGATCTGTAAGGGAAGCCCCAGTGAAGGAGCTGTATGAAAAAACTCAACTGAGAGAATCCTTCCAACACTCACAGTTGTTTTCTAGACAGAGAAAATACAAAATATTACTTATATTTCTACTGAATAAAGCCTAAAGTTCTGCCAGTATGGATACTTAAGGGTAATAAAAGAAAGTTTAAAAGCTTAGTGTAAACTGTGTTTCAGATACTTTCCTAAAATAACTTCATTTTGTTTTAACAGGTATCTTTCAGATGAAGGAATTGAAGCTTGCACGAATTCTTCTGACAAAGTCAATATAAGTGACATTATCCTGATTGCCCTTAATGTAGGTTATGGCTGCAAATTTTTTTTTTTTAAATTGTGGAAAAAATGTATATCAGGCTTCGTATTATATACAGCATGTAAACACTGAACAGTATTTTATCTCAATATATTGTTTCATTTGGTATATCTGAATTAGACGCCAGAAATGCCATCTTTGCCACACAGTTTTTTAGCTTGAATTTTTCAAGATAATCAATTTATAAAGGACCATATTTTTCAATGGAAAAAAAAGTATTGTTCCTCCCCCCATATTAATTTATTAAAAAATGAACAAACAACAACAAAAATACATCAAGTTTTGTGAATGAAAACTGTTCCGTAAATATAAATATAAATGTTAACTGTTGTGGTTATTAAAGTATTTCATTGGTTACTTACAGTAGATCAGGCCTGAGATCCAACATTTCTTAAAAGTGATGTGATGGAAGACATTAGTCTATTTAATTATTCACTTACAAAGATACAACTTGGAAGTAAAAAGCCTTTACTGTTTAGAGATTCGTTCTGTGTTGCCCCTGCTGTGGAAGTCACTTAGCAAATATTATGCCCATGTCTGTTTTGACAGCCCCAATGATAGCTGTGTACAGACAGGGGAGAAGAGGGACCCGAAAGTTAGTTGAATGAAAATGGAAAAAAATGAATTGAAAACCTTACATTTTAGGAGAATAGTTGATGCTGCTTCATGAATAACTTTGCTGTGCTTGTAACTCTGAACTGTTGTTAAACACCAAAGGGGTAGCCGTGTTAGTCTATTGTAGAAAGACAACAGAGTCTTGTGGCACTTTTAAAGACTAACAGATTTATTAGTCGCATGAGCTTTCGTGGGAGAAAATCCGTGCACAACAGAATTTTTCATGTATTGTAGCAGAACCCATGTAGTGTGTGGTAGACCATGCATTCTTTGTGGCTTGCTACACACTACAGCTCTGTGTAGACCAGTGGTTTTCAAACTTTTTTCCTCAGGACCCAGTTGAAAAAAAAAATCATTTATGCCAGGGCCCAATAATTACATCTTTGAGCAATGCATTCAAGTCTTTTGGTGGCAGCAGCAGGGGGGCCCGCGATGCAGTACTGGTTCCCGACGCTAAGTTTGAAAACCACTGGCGTAGGCAACCCATCCCCCCCTTGCCAATCTAGGTTGCACTGCTGCTAACTGTTTTTCCTTGTGACACGTAGTGGCAGTAACAAGTAATGGAAGCTGTTTAGTAAATTTTGGATTAAGTTCCACTAGTTTTGCATGTGCTACAGATTTTTTACTATGGAGTATCATCCTGTTATTCAAACCCAGAGTAACTGCAGTACTTATCCAAATTGTGTTTATATCCCCTGTTGTGAGTGCTTGTGTTCCCATTGCTCCGTTGATCATATGAATGTTTTTTCTCTAAAGGTTGATGTCCTATCATGTCTTTTGAATGGGATAATACTGATTAGCTATTTGGCCCAAGCCCAAAATAAATAATCACTTACATTAAAAAGTGTTTAATTCCCAGTGCAAATGTGATGTAAATTTGGTTTGGATGTAATTGTGGAACTCATTCAAAATTTTCAATGATTTGAAGGATGATACAGATAGAAATTGCTTTTTAAAAAAGGGTGAAGAGAGGGAAAAAAGAAACTTACATACATTAAGTGACTTCTGTTAATGTAGTTAATGATTAGCATTAATTAATACTTGAAAAATATGCAATTAAAACATTTAGCAATTTTTGAAAAGCAGTCTAAAATAATGAAATCATAAAAATAAATATGCATTTAAAATCATCTTCATAACTCAGTGTGTAGTAATTATTTTTGATATTCAAATGTATACTTACTAGTATTTAGAACACCTAAAGTGCAAGCTAAAAGTATTTTGTGTAATATTGGAAAATGTAGCCTGTTTCTGTTACTGTATTTAACAAAGCATAATTTGGATAATCTATTTAAACTGAAAGTTTGTTTTCCTCTATTTTAATTTCAGACAGATTTAAGAACCATTGGCAAGAAATTCCTCCCCAGTGACATCAATGGTGGAAAAGTGGAAAAGGTAACCAAGAGTATGAGTTACTGATTTACTTTTCTCCATCTCATTTTGTCTCCCTGATAACAGCTATATTTTCATGCTGTTTGAGTGTTTTTGCATACATTACTTCAAACACATATTGTGCAGATATTTAGATATTTGTTTCATTTTTCAGTGCATACATCTATTTCATTCATCAGTTTTGGAAATTTGGTAAAGTGTAAGCCTCCTGTTTGTGTTTAAGCACAGTCTCTTCAGTCAAATAAATGGAAATCTGATAAATTTACAAAACTGGGGTTTGTGTGTGCTTAGTCCTCATACTTAATTTAATTCCCTTATTTTTATAACTAATGATAGTTCTTAACACAAAATATTTTTTCTTCTAAGTTTTGACTCACTGTTGCTAATGGGAAGGTTTGTGGAAGTATTTTTCTGCAGTACTTAGTTGCTGAAGTCAACAGAGATTTGTTTTAAGTAAGGTTTCAGGGTGGAGAGATGTGTAGGTTTCATCACTCATTGGTGCTATACTGTCAGTCTGAAACCATGACAGATACAGTAAAGCTTTAATGAAGGAAAACAGTAGCAGAAGAAACTGAAATAAACAGTCAAATGCTCATTTGAGACATTTTGTGTTGTGTTTTGTGATTTTAGTTTTGAACCAAACATTGCTTTATCTCTTTACTATTTAAATAAACCAACTTTCCCTGAAAAGGGGTTTTATTTTTTATTTTATCTTATCCATCAAGACTATATTTCTAGAAACTTTTAGTTTGGTGATTTATCATGTGTTGCTAGTAGATGGATTGTTTTGCCACTGAAGCTTCTAAATAATGTGCTGTTTAAGTCTGAGGTTTTCAGTTCAAATCATACAAGTGCTTTCTTCCCATTTTGTTTTTCATTTGAATCCTTTTTTGTTTATCCACTGTATTTCCATATCTCCTTTCAGAATTATATTCTTCTTGAAAAAATTATATGCAGTTGATGAGCTGATAGCTTTTGTCGGACTGAGAATTTAGCATGAAAAAGAACAAAATAAATACTTCATGCTCTCTCTATATCAAGATTGATGCCACCAGTTAAGTGTTTAATATCACTGGATTTTTGGTTCTTCTCATGTAATACCCACCAGATCCTGTTGGCAAACACATGTAACTCTGAGAACTGGTTTGATTTCTAAAATAATTTTAAGTTTTACAATTTTTTGGAGCTCTTATTACCCTACTGTGGATTACTTGAGGGGTAGCCGTTCATTAGTTTTCATTGATCACTGAGCGTAGACCAGATAATTATACTTGACATTGCCTTCAGGGCTTTACCCTCAGAAAAAATGCTGGCTGAAATATTTGTTGTCATGACCTTCTTACTTCAAAATTGGAAGGATCATTCTCTTTCAGAAATATATTTGCATTCTGAAAACTTGTCATTAATCTAGTTGTCCTTGCCACCACTCAATTCTCTTTTTACTGCCTTCTCCGAATGGATTAGAGAATGTAACTCTGACATAGGTTGTCCCAAGACTGTGTTTGGGTACCATGGTGACAGGTGCTTCAGAAATGGAAGGGATAGTAATGGCTAGCTATTGCATGTAGAAAATACCAAAAAATACAGTTGTGCTGTGCAGGACTGCATGCAGAAAACAGTGAACTGTGTTTTAAAGCTTCTGATAAAGAAGGTGAAAAAAGAGTTCTGCATCCTTCGTTTAAATGCAATTCTATTGCTAGCCCTCAGGCATAATCTTTTCTACATTATGTGCATTTAAGGATGTGATTTGCACTTTGAATCATTTATAGCTGTGTGTGTGAAACTTAGTAGTAATGATATTGTTATACATACATAGGGTCTATATGTTAGATTATTTCTATAATGTGCATTGATCATTCACCGTGGTTAATGTGCTCCTTTAGTTTTTTTTATTAGCTTGTTGTTTGGGTTTCTTTTTCTCTCTCCTGTTTTTGGGTTCTTTTTTGCCTTTTTTTGTTTTGTTTATTCATATTTTCCTGTTAATGTATTCCTCTGTTATACAGTGCTAAGTTGAACTGGTCAGTGTGTGGGTGCGTAGGTTCTCAAAAAAGAAGAGTCTGGTAAATCTTATGTTAGTGCTTATAAGCTGAGCTCAGAGATCTGGGGACAGTAGAGGTTAATCTGTAAATCAGAAAGATTATGTTGGAGTTATGTTGAACCTATGATTTTAAACTGATATATACTCAGTGGTCGCTGAGCATCAGGAGACTCCCTAGCTTCAGTTGCAATTAGGCTGGATAAAAATCAGTGATTTAATAAAAAGTAAACAATTGGATTTATTGTTTAAATTGGATTTTTAGATTTAAAATCAGATTTTTTAAAAAAATCTGTAAAATGCTCTCTCAATTAAATCTCAACACAAACATGCTAAACCTGTACTTACAATCTTATAAAATGAATTAAAGGCTCTAGTTCAGGGGTCAGCAGCCCCCCCCCCCCCCCCCCCCGCCCCCCGCGTGCGGGTTCGGAGTGGCATGTAGGGGTCCTGACCCCTCAGTATTTCTCTCGCCTGAAGCAAGTTTCAGGCAGCCGCTCTGCTGCTTCCAGCCCCACCCCCTCACTGGACACTGGCCCTGCAGCCTGCCTGACGGCCCCCTCTCCCCTGCTGACCCATGGGCTTGGGAGCTGGAAGGGGCCTTTTTAAATCTCCCACCCTATGTGGGAAATTTTAAATGCCACTCTGGCATGGCTGCTGTGGGCCCTGGTGAGTGTGCCGAAGTGCTTCGGGGTGGGCTTGTGTAGCTGGTGTTGAGATGCGAGGAAGGGGGAACTGGCAGATGGCAGAGGCTTAGGAGAGGGGCTGGCAGACCCCAAGCCTGAGCCGGTACGGTCAGAGCCTGAACAGACATGAGCTGCAGTGGGGCTGGAACGCAAGCCAATGGGGCTGGGGCTGAGCCGGTGGCAGGTGGGAAAGGCTCAGGAGGGGGGTCAATGGAACCTGAGCCAGCAAGGCTGGAGCCAATCGGAGGCTGTGGTGAATGGCGAGGGCTGGGGAGAGGCAATGGTAGAGCCTGAGCTGGCAGGGGCTGCAGCGGGCAGTGGAGGTTGGCTGGGCAGTGGTGGAGCCCGAACCATGGCAAGCGGCAGAGGTTGAAGGGGGAAGTGGCGGATGCTTGGATGTCGGGGCTGCAGCGGTCAGTGAATCTCAGGAACGGGGGGGAGGCCTGGAGCCCAAACAGCCCTGTTGGGGGCTGACGGCAGTTCAGGAGTTGGGGCTGCGGTTGCAGCGGCTGGGGAAAAGGGGAGTTAGCACAGGGTTGCGGCTGGGGAGAAGGGGAGTTAGCGGGGTTCTCCGAGTAGTGTCCCCGTGGGTGCTCCACTGTTGGTGTGTGCGCCCGCGCCACACCACGGATCGGAGACCTGCTTAGTTGTACTTGCCCGGGGCGCGTGACCGGAGGGGACTGTCTCGCGGGCAGTTTGGCGCCCTCAATGGTCGCGCGACCCGAGGCTCCCTCAGTTCCTCTCTTACCGCTCGCAACCACGGACGGAGTTAGGGATTATCTTCCCCTCACTCGCCATTCCTTCTCTTTCTCTTCTACTTTACGTTCTCTTCCGTTTCTTTTCAGTTCATTCATTAACCATACTTCATTTAATCTAATTAAAAAAAAAAAAAAAAAGCCGCTTGACCGGGGAACTGGCATAATGTCGGGCTCCCCGGGGTTCAAACGGTGCGAATCTTGTCGGGATGCCATGCCCGCTTCTGACGGGCAGCCGACCTGCATGAAGTGTCTCGGTGAGGAGCACAATATGTCTAAGTGCTCCCACTGCAGAAATCTGAGTACGAGAGCGAGACGTGACCGAGACCTCCGTCTCAAGCTCCTACTCATGGAGAAGTCCCTTAGACCGGCTTCAGACCCGGCACAGGACAAAACCTCGTCGGCCACTAGTCTGCCAAAGAGGCTTTTGACTCCGCCACCAACAACACCACAAAAGCGGAGGAAATCTCGGACACCATCTCCGAGACGGAGGCAGGCATGCGAAGCGGAGGCTAGAGGTCCCTCCAGCACACCGCCTGAACAAACTAACAACCGCTCCCGTCCCCCAAGCAGTGACCCTTCCCTCAGGGACAGCTCGGCACCGGCTCTCCTCACGACAGCAATGGCACCGAAGTAGCCAGACTTAGCATCGGCACCGCAGCCGGCACCGAACCTCGGAGCGGCACCGTCTTTACAAGACGCGGCCGCTCAACAGCTGATCTTGACAGCGGCCCCGATTCAGCTGCACACATCGGTGCCACGTACCTCCTTGGTTCCTACCCACGAACCAGCGATCACTGACGGCACGGACCAAGGGGCACCTAGAAAACAAAAGGAGAAGAGGAAGCATATTGATGCAAGGATCCCTCCCTCCCCTCAATCACTGGGGGCCAACCACCAACACTTCCCTATGCCTGAAAATCCCCCCCCCCTCATTATGTTTATGACCGGGAAGACCTGTACCACCCACCACTTCCTGGCACCGAGGGCCGCCCTTTCAGCCATGGCATGCAAGACCACGGACAACGCAGACCTCATTATCCCTGGTACCTTCCACCATGGTATGCTCCTCCTTATAACTACCCTCCTCACTGGGACTCCTGGTCCAAATATCTGGAGATGACTCCACGATCAAGATCACCGGGCTACTCCAACCAATACCTGCTATCTCAGCATGGTGACCCGCCTCATGACATGGACAACACCCACCAATCAGGTCAGGATTCTCCCAAGGGAAGCCATACACTCCTACCGGAGGACGACTTACCATCTTCACCACCTTCCACACACGACGACCTTAAACAGTTTCAAGATCTTTTCAGGAGAGTAGGTGAGTCACAGGAAATATGCACACAGGATACTTCTGACTCACAACACAGACTTTGGAGGATCCTCCAAAAGAAATCTGGCCGCATGGCCCTCCCTATGGATGATGGGATCCTGGAGCCAGTACATGATATATGGCAAACCCCAGCTTCAATCCCCCCAACGTCAAAGAGGGTCGATAAAAAATATTACATACAGGGCAAGTCTGCGGAATACCTATTCACGCATCCCCCACCCAACTCCTTGGTGGTGGAAGCAGCCAACCATAGGGGCAAACAACCCTTCAATAAAGCGGCACCACATGACAAAGATGACAGAAGACTAGACTTCCTAGGGAAGAAGACATATACATCATCTACCCTATTACTGAGAATTTCTAATTATTCGGCTCTTTTAGCAAATTATGACCATGACAACTATTTAAAATTAGCAGATTTTATTGAATTTATACCCACAAGGAAAAACAAATACAATTCCATGTTATTATAAAGGAAGGACAGTTGATTTCCAGGACCGCCCTTCAAGCAGCTCTTGATGTGGCGGACACTTCGTCCAGAATAATGGCAACAGGCATAGTCATGCGTCGAGCCTCGTGGCTTCACTCTGCAGATCTACCGAAGCCCCTGCAATCAACAATTGAAGATTTACCATTCGATAAAAAGAAACTCTTCGCGGAAAACACTCATGATATGATGCACACGTCAAAAGATTCCCGTGCCACCCTCCGAACCTTTGGTATATACCCACAACCACCGAAAAGGAAACCAATGAGATTCCAGCCATACAACCCCCACTTCTCTTCTTATTACCAGACACAATTCCAACCCAGACAGCAATACCGGAGGTAAGACCCATACTTCTACAGGAATTGACAACGCCCACAGCGCATTACATCAAGTGAATTGACCTCCCCCTCCTCTATGTGCTGTTCCCCAGTGTTTTGAATCCTAACACCTATTTTGATTTGCTGTTACAGCCTGACCTGATGCTATGTCATGCACTCCCCTGCATTTAATTTCCTCCCACTCTGTAACTTTCCTATCTTCAAAATGTCTGACGAAGTGGGATTTTCTCCCACGAAAGCTCATGCGATTAATAAATCTGTTAGTCTTTAAAAGTGCCACAAGACTCTGTTGTCTTTCTACAATAGACTAACACGGCTACCCCTTTGGAATTTCACAGCGCAGGAGACAACCACCACACCAACCTTCGACATCACAAAACGCACCAAATAAACCTCAATTTTGACGTGCAGGTCGAGGGCCTGCAAAGAACCAGTCTTCCTTACCTACCATCTACAACACCTCAGGGTTACCAATTTTGCCTCAGAACCTTCTACCAATGATGGACAACAATAACATCAGACAAATGGGTCCTACAAGTCATCTCTCTAGGATACACTATCCCCTTTACTGCAAAACCCATATCCCACTTCCCTTCCCCGTCCCTCTTCAGGGACACCTCTCACGAACCAATCCTCCTCCACGAGGCTCTACATCTCTTACATATAAGGGCCATAGAGAGGGTCCCCCCCGAACACAGGGGAAAAGGAATGTACTCTCATTATTTCCTAACCGAAAAGAAAACAGGAGGTTGGAGACCAATCCTAGACCTGAGAAGACTCAACAAATACGTCAAGCTACAAAGATTCAAAATGGTGACCCTAGCAACCATATTACCATCACTGGACCGAAACGACTGGTTTGCAGCCCTCGATCTCCAGGACGCGTATTTTCACGTCACTATCCACCCAGGACATCGAAAATTCCTAAGATTTGTCATAGGTACCGACCATTTCCAATATGCCGTCCTTCCATTCGGCCTATCAACAGCACCCAGAGTGTTTTCCAAAATCCTAGCAGTAGTCACCGCACACCTCCGTACATGGGGGGTTACAATCTTCCCATACCTGGACGATTGCCTAATAAAATCACCATCCCGGGAACAGACGCTCTGGGCAATACAAACAACAATACACTTATTCAAGGACCTTGGTCTCCAAATAAACGAAAAAAGTCCACCCGTACACCTACCCAGGTGATAGACTTTATTGGTGCCCATATAGACTCGACTTTGGGAAGGGCATTCCTCCCACAGCAAAGGGCACAGAACATCGGGGCCCTAGTGAGAACTATACAAACCTCACTGGTCACGTCAATTTTAATATGCATACAGCTGCTAGGGCATATGGCCTCCACAACAGCTGTGGTGCAACTCGCACGATTACATATGAGACCCCTACAACAGTATATCAGAAGAATATACAAACCACACAAAGACAACCTGAATCGTTTAATATCTCTCCCTCCACAGATCAAACAATCACTACAGTGGTGGATAACACCACACAATCTGAATATGGGCATACCTTTCATTCAACAACCCCCATCGCTCCTGATGTGCACGGATGCCTCTCTCACCGGATGGGGAGCTCACATCCCGGCGCTAAAGCTTACCACTCAAGGAAAGTGGAGCAAACAGGAATCCTCGCTACACATAAACTTATTAGAACTTCGCGTAGTCCGCAATGCATGTGTTTTTTTCCGGGACCAGCTGGCACAGAAACACACAAAAATTATGACAGATAACACCGCTTGCATGTTTTATGTCAACAGGCAGGGAGGAGCCAGATCAAATTCCCTGTGTGCAGAAGCTGCAAGATTCTGGCAGTGGTGCATCAAAAACAAGATAACGATATCAGCCACTTACCTACCCGGACTCTTAAACACTACAGCGGACTCCCTCAGCAGATTATTCACCCATACCCACGAATGGGAAATCAACACTACCATCCTAGACAGCATAATCACATCCTGGGGCCACCCATCAATAGATCTTTTTGCTACCCACCAGAACCGCAAATGCCACTCATATTGTTCACAAGCCGGCATCGGGAAGAACTCCAGGGGAGATGCATTCCTCATCCCATGGACTCACACATTCGCTTACGCATTCCCACCGATTCCATTGATCCTCAAAACCCTTCTCAAGGTAAAACAAGATCAGACCAAGATGATACTCATCGCCCCTGCATGGCCCAGACAAACATGGTACTCACTCCTACTACGAATGAGGTGCACGAACCCAATTTCTTTACCATCCCACCCGCACCTCCTATCCCAGAACAAAGGGACAACCCTACATCCGAATCCCGACCGGCTTCACCTCAAAGCATGGCTAATATGTGGTTCCGAGGCCAGGAATTACTCTGCTCAGACGCAGTCAGACATATTCTTTTGAACAGTAGAAAGCCATCTACCCGAAAAAATTACCTGCATAAATGGTACAGATACTCTCGGTGGTGCGCTTTGTCAGAAATCTCTCCATACTCCGCACCAGTTCAGGACATACTCCAGTACCTCTTACACCTGAAACAGGAAGGGCTCGCAATTAATTCTATAAAAGTCCACCTAGCAGCTATTGCATCATTCCACAATCTTATACAAGATGAGTCAATATTTGCTAACCCCATCATTAAGAGATTTTTAGTGGGAATGAGGAACCTATACCCAGAAACCCGCCCCCCCCAACCCGGTTTGGGATCTGCCACTCAAACTACGGACTCTTACTAGACCACCGTTCGAATCCCTGGCTAATGTTTCATTAAACCATCTGACTATGAAGGTGGTATTTCTAGTCACGATCACCTCAGCCAGACGAGTGAGTGAAATTGCGGCCTTAATGGCAGACCCACCATATACAATTTTTCACAAAGATAAAGTCTGCCTACGACCCCATCCAAAATTCCTACCAAAGAAGTCCTTATCCTTTCACATCAACCAAACAATATACTTACCTGTATTCCATCCAAAACCACACTCCAACGCAGAGGACTCTGTCTTACACACGCTCGACGTCCGTCGGGCACTTGTGTTCTACCTGGAAAGAACAAAACCATTCAGAAACACTAATAAACTCTTTGTCTCTATAGCGGAAAGAAATAAGGGTGCACCATTTCTCAGCGTAGAATTTCAACAATCATTGTAAATTGTATAAGAGCGTGCTACCAAATAGCGGGCATGACACTTCCAGACCATATCAGAGCACATTCTACTAGGGCAATATCCACAAATACAGTCTTCCTGCAAAATGTCCCAATAGATGAAATATGTAGGGCAGCTATCTGGTCAACTCCTCATACCTTCATAAAGCACTATGCTATTGACACAGCAACAAGACATGATGCCTCTTTAGGCATATCAGTACTCTCCACCATAAACAATACACCCTCAGAAACCCATCCGACCAACTAGGGCACAGCTTGGAGAGTCACCAACAGTGGAGCACCCACGGGGACACTACTCGGAGGAGAAAGGAAGGTTGCTCACCTTGGTGTAGTAACTGGAGTTCTCCGAGATGTGTGTCCCCGTGGGTGCTCCACTACCCTCCCTCCTTCCCTCTCTTCTTCGGGCGACTCACATTAGCTCGCAGTTAGAGAGGAAACCGAGGGAGCCTCGGGTCGCGCGACCATTGAGGGCGCCAAACTGCCCGCGAGACAGTCCCCTCCGGTCGCGCGCCCCGGGCGAGTACAGCTAAGCAGGTCTCCGATCCGTGGTGTGGCGCGGGCGCACACACCAACAGTGGAGCACCCACGGGGGGACACATCTCGGAGAACTCCAGTTACTACACCAAGGTGAGCAACCTTCCTTTGGTGCAGCACTGCTCCCCACATTCTCCTGCCACCCTGCCCTGGCCTGCTGTTCTGTGCTATCTTGACACCTCACTTCTATTTTCCCTTGCCACCCCTGCCCTGCTGTGCTCCCCTGCCATTGCTCTCTGTTCCCCAACTCCTCCCCCACCACCTAGCTCTCACTAGTCACTGGCACTTAAAGAGGGTCAGGGAGCAGAGCTGGGCATGGCTCTTCAAAAAGGTTGCTGACCCCTTCTCTAGTCTGTCCGGTGTAGCCATCAGCTCTTGCTTCTTGAAAGTGCTGGGCTTTCAGTTTGTTTCTCAGCAGACTAAAGACAGTTGTGCAAAGAAAAACAGAGTGGATAGAATTGTTGTTGTCCTGTGCCTATAGGGTGGTAGAGCTGGGCCAAACAAGGAAAAGCAGTTAGTTAAGACATGGTCTTAAAGGCAGACAACATGTAGGAAAGGACTGTGGCAGAATAGAAAGGAACAGTGGCGTGAACTGGAAAGAAAAAGGAAAGATGTTGAGCACGCACACTGCTTCCTATGTTCTCCCACACTTTTGCCAGAGAAAAACTGTCCTGGGTTCTGGGCAGAGAAACCCTATCTGGGAATACTCTAAAGAAATTCTTTCCCTGGGTGAAAAAGGAAAGCATGACAAGTGGAAGCAGTGAAAGAAGGAAATGCAGGGCCTAGTTGAAAGAATGAAATATCATAATGAAAACTGCATATTTGGAGAAAATGATGTGCATCATTCTTCAGGACTATCTTTAAGCCTTTTAGTATAAGTGTGATTTAACAAGTATTTTCCCAAACTGTTTGCTATGCTGGATGTTGCTAGAAAAAAAGTTTAACTTAGCTAATCCTTATGACTTGTTTAATTAGTTAACTAAGTTTAGAATCTACCACCCAAGTATACAGTAAGAAAGCTAGAGTAAGAGAAATCTAAAGTTGCCAGTGGGTATCACTTTATTTTATATTACATAATACCTCATTTTGGAATATCATAGCCATGGACCATAATGGTGATGCCATAAGTCTATTCCCTGTACTATAGCTTTCCCAATACTATACCCCCATACTATACTTATGTTCTTAAGAAACAGAAGTGCCAGTGATTTCAAAATTAAGTGCATTTTAAGTGTAGTCAGTCTTAGCTTTTGTGGTAAGCTGGAATTGGATCTGCATCCTTGCTGAAAAAATAAATGATTAACAGAATAAAAGAGTGAGAAGAACTGAGAAGAACAAATATTCAAAATCACATTTGAATTTTGTTTCAGGATCCCATTTAAGAGTAAGAGAATTTGACTGTCTATCTGTAACAATTTCAGAGTCATCATCCACTGGTACTTTTAGCAGCAGTGCTGACACTAAACTTATTTCAGACAATAAAGTATCAGTAGCAAGCAAAAGACTTCAGTCATCAAGTAAAACCACCACCATGGATAGGTTTGTATTACGGACCAGCAAATATCAACAAGACACCATAGATGGAAAGATTGCTCTTTTCATTTATACTACAAATTCTTCTTTTCACATTATTGTTAATAAACACTTCATTGATATGGTGGAATCCTTACGATCAGGCTGCACTCCAGCTGATAAGGAGACATTTGTGAAAGATTGCTAGATACAGCCTATGAGAAGGAACTTGAACAGTGTGCAAGAAATGCTGAGGGGAAATTTGCCAGTTTAAGCCTTGATGGGTCGAGCAATGTACACAATGATCCAGTAATATGTGTTTGTATGATAACTGAAGATGGGGTTGCATATCTTCCAGAAACAATAGATATGTTGGGAAATGCCCACACACAGGGCCGGATTATCAAAGGGACATGGTGAAGGGCAGCCTGGGGGCCTGGGCTCGTTAATTCGGCCCTGCGCGCACAACAGACTGTTTAGAAGAAGTGACAGTGAAGCCTGTAATAAACTGTGAACAAAAATTCAACCAGTTTTGTCACAGACAATGCTGTAAACGTGGCAAAGATGAGAAGATACTTAGAAGAAGAAATAGGAGGATGCTCCTTAATAACATATGGCTTCAGTGCCCATTTAATGCATCTTTTAGCTAAAGACTTAAGTACATCTTCTCGGGGAATAAAAGAAAATGTCGTTGAAGTCGCAAAATACTTCTGTAACAACTATTTTGCTTCAGCTTCACTGAAGAGAGTAGGATGATCCAAACTACTTCTTTCTCTAGATGTTTGATGTAATTCTGTGGTTAACTGTTTTGAACAATTTATTTAAAACTGGCCTATTCTCATAAAACTTTGTGAAGAAAACTGTGATAAAATAGATGGAAGTATCTTGAACAAAGTATCTAACATTGGATTAAAGAGGAATGTAGAGGATATAGTCAGTATACTGAAGCATCTATCTATAGTCTTAAAACAAACTTCAGAGAAACTGCATTGATGATACTGTTAAAATTTGGAAAGCACATCCAGAAACATTGAAGAAAGAAATACTTCGCCAGAAAGTTAAACTGCAGCCAATAAAGAAGGAAATGGATCAAGCACTAACTCCATCTCATTTTCTTGAGATATATAAAGGTAGATGACTAACTTCTGAAGATGATGATGTTACTATGGCATGGGCATCTCAAAACCACTCCTCAGTTATGTCAGTTGTAATAAATTTCAGGGCTGGAGCAGAACCATTTAAACAATACATGTTTACTGACGATGTTTTGAATGAAGTTACTCCCCTGAATTGGTGGAAATCATTAGCCAGGCACCTCATTCAGTTGCTAAGCCAACTTTTCACAGCAGTAGCTTCCTCTGCAGGCACAGAGAGAATACTTTCATCTGTATTATTTACTCAAAGCTAAGAAATTGACTGGGAGTTGAAAAAGCAGGGAAACTCGTATTCCTGTTTCAGTGTATGAATAAAAATGACAGTGGGAGTGGGGAAGATGAGAGCTAGTTATAGAAGTTTTAAGAACAGTATACTATCACTGTTGTGGAGACTTGTCTGTAGAGTTATAAAGTTTGAAAATAAAAAAAAGGAGTTTAAGGACAGCCATCAGTCAGCAACTGAGGAGACTGCTGCAACTGCAAATGTGAAACATTTATATAACATTTAAGATTTAGTTTAATAAAATATAATTGTTGTTGTGTTTGTGTGTGTGGTTTAGTTCTTACCATCTGCATCTACCTATTGACACGGGTAATGAGTTTTACTTACTAGTTCCTAAATTAATAAAAATCAAGTTATTTAAAAAATTACACAAAGTATACGGTACCCTCATAGATGTAGTAAAATGCTGTACTGAGTTGTAAATTAACATACGTTAGTGATCAGATTTGCACCATTGTTTAACAAATCTGTGAGGACATATCAGTGGGAATCTTGATTTAATAATTCAGTGATTCTTCTTTGAGTGCTGCTCATGTCCATTTCAATATACGTGTGTATGCTCACCTGCAAGCACGGTCACCGGAAACTTTTTTCCCCTTAGCAGCAGCTGTAGACGCCCCCCCTGGAGTCCTGCGCCTATGCTGCGGTATATCAGACACTGCCGGGTCTACGCCCGCTCAGTTCCTTCTTTCTGCCAGTGATGGTTACTGGAATTGTAGCTTGCCTCCCGTTTCAGGTTCAACAGTCACTATCTCGTAGTTTTCTAGTTAGTAGTTTGTAGGTTTTAGTCAGTAGTTAAGTGTTAAATAGTCTCCCTTAGTGTTAGCCGTTAGTTCTTTGATTATCGTTTCTTAATTAGTCAAATGCCGAGATCTCTGGGCTTTAAGCCCTGTAAAGTGTATGGAAAAGCCTTCCCCCTAAGTGATCCACATGATAGCTGTTTGAAGTGCTTGGGGGAAGCCCACCACAAGGAGAAATGCAAATTTTGCAGAGCCTTTAAACCTCACACTCAAAAAGTCAGAGAAATCCGGCTTAAGGCTCTCCTCATGGAAGCGGCCCTGAGACTGCAACCAACAGAGACCAGGTCGGCCTTAGTACCGAGCTCTGCGTCGGTGCATAGCACACAGTCGGCCCCAGCACCGGCCCCCGCATCATTGACGGCACCATCTCCCGCACCGCACTCAAGCTGGCACCACAGCTCTTCTCCGAAGAAGAAGCCGAAGAAACAAAATCACCGGGCACCGGCCCCCACCAGGTCTTCAAGCGGCCATGAAACAGCAGCTCACAGGTCGCTGCAGAGGGAGCCACCCCCGACTCCTGGGGGTGGGAGGATGCCCCTCTTGATTCCAGCCTCGTCAACTCCGGAAGCGGCCCAGGTGGCTAGTTCCTTGATGGTGCTCCCCAGTCCCACCCAGGAGGACTCTGCTGAGACTTGGAAGCCTAGGGGCAAGCCTTCCATGGGTCACCCGAGTTGGACACAGGCCCCAATGCAGAGGACAAGGCCTGAGACCCTCTCGTGGTCTCCTGAGCGGTATGCAGGACCTAGGCACCACTCCGGCACCGATGGTCAGTTGGGGAGCCAACACCCAGCATTGCTCTTGATCTCTGGTACGGACTCGCACCTCAGTACTGAGACACTGCTCCCACACTAGCTCCCATCACTCGTTGGGGAGCCGACAGTCCTCCCTTTCACTGGCACCATTGAGTTTGCCTCCACAGGGAAGTCGAAGAACCCGGTCGTGGTCCGTCAGAAGATCAGCTGGGAGGAAGAGGACCAGGAAGTCTTCAGTACCGAGGGGCCACACATCCCACTCCTCCTCTTCCTCTAACCGCCCCAGGCGCAAATGGTACCAAAGGAGGCATACCCGAAGCCGCTCTCGATCTCCCTGGCACCAGTCATCCAAAAGGGAGAAAAGGGCACACCATTCCTGGGGTTCCCGTTCTGAAACCCTCAGTTCTCAGTCTTCGTCAAGGGGCAGATGCCGCAAGGGTCACTCGACATCAGACACAAATCCCTCCACACCGTGGCCCCAGGGTCAATGGCCCTGCTGGGGCCCATGGTCGTCCCCCTCCCCCCCAGACATGGTCCTCTTTCCCTCTAGTCAGTAGGGACTCAGGTGGCTCCCCCAATGATACAGGAGCCATTCCTGTCCAACTTGAAAGACTCAGGTGATCAGGAGGTCTCATCGAAAAGGGAGTTCAAGCTCCACAACATTCCTCCTCGTCATCCCCTGATGAAGCGGTGGGCCGTGATTCCTCAAAATCCCTGGATGATTTTAAAGCTTACCAGGACCTTCTTAAAAAGGTTGCTTGTGACTTGGGCTTGAAGGCCGAAGAGCTGAAAGAGACTTCTGATGGTCTCTTTAATGTTATTGCTGCCACTGCCCCGTCCTGGGTAGCCCTCCCAATCATGAAGGAGTGTTGAAAATTGTCAAATTTTTATGGCACATCCCTTCCTCAATAGCACCAATTTCAAAATCCGCAGAGAAAAGATACTTCGTCCCTGCTAAGGATTTTGAATATCTGTTTACCCACCCAACACCAGGTGCCCTAGTGGTAGATGCTACAAATCAAAAAGACAGGCAGGGGCAACAAGGGTCCACTCCAAAGAATAAGGACTGTAAAAAACTCAATTTATTTGGTAGAAAAATGTACTCTGTGACCAGCTTACACTTTCATATGGCCAATCACCAAGCCCTGTTTGGTAGATATAACTACAATCTCTGGGAGTCACTCCACCGTTTCGGAGGATTGCTCCCCCGGGACCAGAGGGCTGATTTCCAGACCCTGATGGAGGAGGGTCTCTCTCTAGCTCGGGCAGCTCTGCAAACAGCCTATGATTCGGCTGACACAGCAGGCAACTCCATGGCCTCCGCGATCTGCTTGTCTCTCCCCTCATGGTTACAGGTCTCCGGTTTATCGCAGGAGGTTCAGCAAACCATTCAGGACTTGCCATTTGACGGCCCAGCCTTGTTTTCGGGTAAGACGGACGAAAAATTACACGGGATTAAAGGCCCTAGAGCCATGCTAAGATCACTCGGCATCTGTACTCCCCAATCGGCCAGATGCCCATTTAGGGCCTCCCCCTCCATTGCAGCCACAGTCTAGGCCCCAGTCCCACAGATTCGCCCCCTACAGACAAAGGGATGGATCCAGAAATACAGGAAGGAGATGCTACTATACGGGCTCAGGCTCTGGTACCCAACACTCTAGGCGCTCCAACAATAACAGTAAGTGCTCCTTTTGAGGATGAGCTCAAGGATGGCTCTCCAGTCTCCACCGAGCTTCCTTCCCCGCCTTTCCTGAACTGTTTTTCCCATTTTGTTTCAGTTTGGGCCCACATTACCATGGACCACTGGGTACTATCTCCAAGGGTTATTTGATACAATTTCATTCGTTTTAACCCAAATTCTCCCCCCCCCCCCCCGGGGGGGGCGCCCGCGCACGGACAGCTTCTGTTTAGGGAGGTTCAGTCCCTCTTGTCTTTAGGGGCAGTCACCCCAGTTCAAGAAGGAAAGGGATTCTACTCCTGCTACTTTCTGTTTCCCAAATCCAATGGAGACCTCAGGTCCTTACTGGATCTGCGCAATCTAAACAGGCACATAAGGAAGCAGAAATTCCGTATGGTTTCTCTAGCCTCTATTATCCCTTCCCTTGTCCTGGGAGACTGGTTTGCCACCCTTGATTTAAACAACGCCTATTTTCACATAGCTATCCGTCACTCCCACAGATGGTTCTTGTGTTTTACGGTTTTAGGTCAATACTTCCAGTTCACAGCACTCCCCTTTGGCCTCTTCGTGGCCCCTCTGGGTTTTTACCAAATGCATGGCTGTGGTGGCGGTGTTCCTATGTCGCAGGGGCATCCACATATTTCCATACCTCGACAATTAGCTAGTAAAAGGCAAGTCCAAAGACCAACTGAGCTCCAATATTGCATGCGTCGTAGACATCTGCAACATACTGGGGCTACGAATAAACAGAAAAAAATCAACTGTAGTGCTAGTGCAAAGAATAAATTTCATAAGAGCAACCCTGGACTCAGTCCACACCAGGGCATTGCTCCCAAAACCCCAGTTTGGGGGAACTGCACTTATGTGGTGAGGCTGGCACTCCTCAAACTCAGGCCACTCCAGTCTTGGCTGTCAACAGTTTACTTCCCCAGATAACACTCCCTGGACAAAGTTGTGACAGTTCTGGGGGATGTTCTCACGCACCTGCTTTGGTATCAGGATCCGGAGGCGGTTTTGCAAGGGGTTCCTTTCTCAGAGGAGTCCCCTTCTCTGACACTGATTTCAGATGCATCCGATACTGGCTGGGGAGTGCATCTGAACACTGGTGCTCGCGCACATGGGCTCTGGTCCCAAGAGGACAGGGCAGCTGCACATAAACGTGAGAGAGCTAAGGGCAGTCCGGCTCGTGTGCAAAGTCTTTCTTCACGCTGTAGCTGGAAAGGTAGTACATGTGCTGACGGACAACACCGCAGCCATGTACTACATAAACAAGCAAGGGAGGGCCCATTCCCCTCCCCCCCCACCGGTGCGCGGAGGCGGTTCGTCTTTGGGACTTGGCAGAGAAGCACTCCTTCCATCTGAGAGCATCCCATTTACCGGGGGTAAGGAACACGGAGGCAGATCATCTCAGGAGAAGGTTCTTACCTCTCCATGATTGGTCACTTCACCTAGACGTAGCCATCAGGATCTTCCGCAGGTAGGGCTATCCCCAAGTGGACTTGTTTGCCAGTTGGTGGAACAGGAAATGCCTGCAGTTCTGCTCTCTTCATGGAGCAGAAGAGGAAGCCCTTTCAGACACTTTTCTAATCTCGTGGTCGAAGGGCCTCCTTTACGCTTTCCCGCCGATTCCATTACTTCACAGGGTCCTCCTGAAAGTAAAAAAGGACAGGGCAGATGATATCCTGATTGCACCAGCTTGGCTTTGTCAACTATGGTTTACGACTCTACTGGAATTGTTGAGAGCCCCACCCCTGGAGCTCCAACTTCGTCCATACTTGCTATCTCAAGACTTTGGGCAGCTGCTCCGTCTGAACCTGGCCCCATTACACCTGTTAGCCTGGAGACTCCATAGCTGAGCGCTAAGAGAGAGTCTGTTTGACCCAGGTTCAGGAAATTCTACTGGGAAGCAGGAAACCTTCTACGCAGCTCTCCTGCACGGCTAAGTGGAAGCGCTTCACGTTCTGGGCATGATCTCACGATATATCACCACCATCTGCACCCATTCAATCAGTCCTGGAGTACCTTTTCCTACTGAAGCAGCAAGGTCTCTCCCTAGCCTCCTTCAGAGTTTACCTTGCAGTAGTATCAGCCTTTCATCAGCTGCTTCAGGGCTGATTCATTTTTTCTTACCCCATGTTTGTTCGTTTCCTTAAAGGGATAGAACGCTTATACCCGCAGGTCAGAGACCCAATACCCCGTTGGGACCTGAACCTCATTCTTAATAGGCACACGGGTCACCCTTTCGAGCCCCTGGCCTCATGTCCCCTACAATTACTTTCTTGGAAGGTGGCCTTTCTCGTAGCAATCACCTCAGCACAGAGGGTTTCCAAACTTAAAGCAGTGTCTTCAGAGACCTGATATACAACCTTTTTTAAGGACAAGGTACATTTGAGGCTGCATCCTACTTCCTTCCTAAAGTAGTTACACTTTTTCATTACAACCAGGACATTTTTCTTCCAGTCTTCTTCCCAAAAACCCCACAGCTCCGAGCAAGAAAGAAAGTGGCATACCCGTGACATGCGTAGGGCCTTGGCCTTCTACTTAAAACGCACAAAACCATTTTGTAAATCAACCCAGCTTTTCATCGCAGTGACTGAGAGAGTGACTGAGGGACTTGCCAGTTTCTTCTCAGTGTATTTCCACGTGGATCACTTCATGCATCAAACTGTGCTACACCCTCTCTAGGGTTCCGCTCCCATGCACTGTGACAGCTCATTCTACCCTGGCTCATGCTTCCTCCATGGCTTTCCTGGCCCAGGTTCCGCTTCAAGACATCTGTAGAGCTGCAACGTGGTCCTCCTTCCACACATTCTCTGCACATTACGCCATCGTCCAGGAAGCCAGGGATGATGTGGCATTCAGGAGAGTGATTCTGCAATCTACCCAACAATAACTCCGCGCACCATCCAAGGTAAGGCATGGGATTCACCTATATTGGAATGGACATGAGCAGCTCTGGAAGAAGAAAAGATGGTTGCTTACCTCTGGCTGTTCTTCCCTGCTTCTGGAGTTAGCGGAAAGAAGGGTCTGAGTGGGCGTAGACCCGGCGGCGCCCGATATAACGTGGCATAGGCGTGGA
>ML686062.1:182184-225580 GCA_007922175.1 Pelusios castaneus
TTCTAAAGGGTATACCTTTGTTAGTTAAGTTTTAAATTTGGTATTAAAATGATTTAGTGAGGATGATCTTTTTGGATTCTAAATATCACTGTCTATTTTAGATTTTTCATGTCTATCTCTTTGTTACTAAGAAATAAAATTTTAAAATAACCATAATGACTGGAAATGTACTGTACTTTTGTCCTTTTGCTGAAGACAGAGCCAACCAGTAGAGGGAGCACAAATTAACTAACCTTATTCCTTTTTATAAACCACAGTGTGGAAGATACTTTAACATAATTGTGTTGTGGAAATTACTCACTAGGATCTACAGTTTCCAACACTGTATTTCAGAAATATGGGATAGACCCTCTAAAGTGTCACAGACTTAGGCACCTAAGTTTTTGGGACAGCACCTGGGTGTTCAGCACATTTCTCAAGGCCTGACTAAGAGAGACCAAAAAAAATTGTTGTACCTTATAAAATTGCATAGGGTAGGAGTTGGATGCTGTGTTTTGCCGTACTGGAATAATTAAAAACAGTTTTACAGTTGAAGAATATATGTTCATTGACACTAGTACCAATGATTTAAGTTGGGGTTGGACTTGCTTTGAGCGGGGGGTTCGACTAACTGACCTCCTGAGGTTGCTTCCAACCGTAATCTTCTATGGTTCAAATGTTCCAGTTATTTGAACATTTATTAAGCAGCTCATCCACTTAACATCAGTTCTCTTTCCATCAGTTTATGTGGTATTTGAACTGCCATTTTTGTTTTGAACTGTGTGTTTTAAGGTATGTTTTTGGTAATTTTAAATATTTAACTTTAGTGTTTAATATAGTTTTTAAAAAGTAGAAATAGCTGTTTTAGCTTTGATATTAGAATAGCTGGATTCATAGCAAATAAAAGTAATTAAGTGATAAATGCTGTACATCATGTGGTAATATGTACAGACTAGCATGTTGCATAAAAACCTAGGAAAAAAGCTTCTTCCATGTTGCTGTGCCTGTGCTGCTTTTATTCTAAGAAACTTTGATCCAAATGACACCTTTTCCAGGGTAGTTCCTAGTCAGTTGGGACCCAAACCACATTTCTTGTACAGACAGAACATCACTAACACCATGGGCTAGAGCTCTGATATGTTGAATAAGAGAAGAAGGGTCTGAGAAACCGATACATGCTAACTGTTAAAGATGTGACCATTAGAATTTCTATAACATCTGAGATTTGGACTTCCTTAGGTGAGATGTCTAAAATCTATGGATTTGTGCGTGCGTGCATGCGTGCAGTTTTAAACATATTAGTAAATATATTTTCTAATATGAGCAATATTTGGGTAATTAAAATCACGTAATATGCAGATCTGACAACCTCTTTAATCTTTTAACATTTATTACCTATTACTTTTATGGGATATGCCATGACATGTTACAACAGTGCAAAAGCATGAAATCATATAAAATGTCATTATATAAGTAAGCTTGTTTGTTGTGATTCCATCAACATAGCACCTGCTGCTTGAGATTCTCTTCAAGCCATAACCAGTTATTGGTGACTTAGAGGAACTTGAGAAAAAATTAGAATGTACATTTCAAATTATTTATGGGTAGAGTGCCACTTTTAGTTTCCTCTTTGAATTGAACAGATGATTAAAAGTTTCTAGATGATTTTGGAAAGTATTTTCAGGTCCGCTGTAACTGTCTGCATATTGAATTATTCATTTCTAATTTAGTCTAATCTTCTTTGGAAAATAACTTAAAATCAGTGTCCAAACATAGAGATTTGCAGATTTAAGTCTCAAGAATTACTCACAGTTACAATAACTTGAAAGATAGCACAGAGTCTGCATAAAATACTTTGTGACAGACAAGAGATGTGAAGCGTGACATTGGTATTCAAATATCTGACACAAACTCATTGTATTCATTGTGTGTATTAACAACACGCACGTTTTAATTCTATGTGTTTTGCATGGTTCTTAAAATTTGTATTTCCAATATCAACCACCAGATGGCTACATTAGCTTAAAATTAAAAATCCTTGCTCCTGTTCCCCATGAATAGCTAAGATGCATCTTGAATTAAATATAAATAAGACTTGTAAAATATTTAATTTTTTATTGGCGGTATGTTTAAAGCATTGCTTTAGTTTTCTGTTACAAGTTAAACATTCACCTCAGAAAAAGGGGTAAAAAGGTATTTTATTTCTGATAATTGATTGGAGTAATTTAAGCAAACTGTAGTTATGAGTTACCCTGCATTCTCAAGCATTCTCTGTAAAGTTACAAAGTAGGTTTCCTATTATTTCTGTAGTAATTTAAGCCATGTCAGCAACATTCATGATTATGTGCTTTCGTTTCTTCCTCGGCTTTCAGTGGCCATTTTTTTCTTGACTGTCTTATAGATGAATTGGTAAAATCAATCAAATAATACAGGATGGTTTAACTTTTTCATAAAGTGAACCACATGTTAGAAAGCTCATGTTGTGGAATTCTTCCTTTCTCATTCACTATTCCACTTGTGACGGTGTAGCTTCTGTGACAACTACGGTAATTGCTTAGATAAGAAAGTATTCATCTTTATGCACTTGCACTTAACTGAAATAGCTCTCACCAAAGTCTATAATGACCTCAGCTAAATCTCAGAATCAGTACTTTATCCTCATCCTCCTTTATCTGTTAGCCACCATAGACACACTGGTCCATGCTCCGCTGCTTGAAATGTTGTCCTCAGTTGAGTTCCTGAGTTTCTTTTCCTGTTCTTCTTCTACCTCTCTAATCACCTCTCCAGTGTAACCTTTGGAGGATCTCCTCATCTGCCATCCATCTTTCGGGAGATGTTCCACAGGGCTCTGTCCTTGATACTGTTATTGTCTTACTCTATACCTTATCTTGGGGTAAGCTCTTCTCAAACACAAATTCAGCTACCATCTGGATGCTGACCTCTTATGGGTGTTCCTTTCTGCTTCAGATGGGACTCTTTCTTTCCAAACTAAAATTTCTGTCTGTCTTTTTGATATCTAATGGATGTCCGGCTTTCAGCTCAAGTTCAGCATAGCTAAAAGAGAACTCTTAATGCATCTTCCACACCCTAACAGCCATCTCTGCTATCTTCTCTCTTGGTCTCTGTGGGTAAGACAGCCCTATAACCTCAGTGTTATCTTCAAGTTGGATCTCCTTCTGGGCCTTCACATCTAGCATATGTTTAAATCTTGCAGATTCTTTTTATGTAACAATCTTCTCTGAGATATGTACTTTCCTATAGATCCACTCATACAGCTAAAACTCTTGCCCAAGGTCTGATCTAATGTCTTGATTAATATAACATCCTTTTTTTCTATAACATCCTTTTCTCCAGCTTTGACAAAAACAGTCTTTCCCCATTCATACCTATTCAAAATGTTGCTGTAAAAATCATTTTCCTAGACTGCTGCTTTGACCACATGACCCCTTCTCTCCACTAGCTCTCTTTTCTGTGTTGTACTACTTGTCTTCACTTTGAAGGCCCTTCATGACCTATCCTCATTCTACTAATCATCTTCAGCATCTAAACGTTGACATCTGTCTCTGAGCAGCCCAAGATGACAGCCTTGAGTGCTCACTGTTATACATTCAAACAAATTCTCCATGCTTTCTCTTACGTTGTCACTCATGCTTGGGTGATGCATCCTGTAAACTTTCACAAAGCCACTTGATTACTCTTCAGATTCCTCCTTAAAACTCTCTCCTTTATTATAATGCTTACAACCCCCCCCCCCAAACACACAAACCAAAAAACCTCCCAAAGAACCAAAAAACACCACAACCAAAACTTGACGGTGCTTAAGCTGCTGGTGTGCTGAGACTACTATCTTGCTGACCAGTATTTTCTCATTGTTTGTTCATACTGCCCTGTCTCTGTGTATATCTATATGTTGTCTTATACATAGTTCTTGCCCTAAACAATTTAAAATTTATCTTTATGTTTTGTGTTTATTTAGTGGCTAGCACATTGGGGTCCTGGTCCCTTGTCTAGGACTCCTGGGTGCTATGATGCTATGAACAATCAATACCATAAATGTGGTGCCCATTTTAGGAAAAGAAAATCTGACTCACTTCGCATCTTATTTAATCTCTAACCTGATTTATTCTGTTCTTCTCTTCCCAGCCTATGTTGCCTACTCCTTGGCTCCCCTGCATATTTATCCACTGCCAATGACTTCTAACTCCTTTTCCATGGGGGGCTTCTGATAGTTGCCTGTAGTTTCAGTCCTGCTTCTGGTTCCATTCCCTTGGATAGCGCCTGCTTCCACTTTCTTTTCGTCATTAGCCTCTAATGAAGCTGTGTTTGCTTGGAAGTCTTTAAGAAAAACCCTGCATGATACTGGATACAAGAAGAATCCATACAAATTTGACATGTCAACTCTGTTGTCCATCAGAAAGCACTCTACAGACCAGTTTGGGAACAGAGGAAGTAATGCATTTCAGGCATTTAGGAATCAAAGACAACAGCAGTTTTGGAAACAGTTGTGCACATCTCATTTGCTTGTTATACATCATATAGCATAACCTGAATTATAAAAGATAGGTATTGCTAATAGTTTATAAGAAAATCCTTTCATGACATGGGGCCCACAGGTATCAATTTGTGAAATAAAATAAAATAAAGTGTACTCTTCTGTCTAGATTACTAATTTGCTGGTTTTTTTGTATACGTTGTATCTTCTTTAGCTGGCTAGAATTGTAGCATCTATTTGTTGCATTCAGAGAGAGAGCACTAACAACCTTCTTTCTGCTGAAACTCAAAACAGATTCTAGTATGGCCAGCTGGATGTGCCTGAGAGAAAGATCTCAAGCACCTGCCTCCAAAACCTAATTCTTGGTTGATGTAATAGGAGTACCAGTGTTCTATCTGGAGACATAATCCAAAATAGGTCTAGTTCATTAGCCTCCTGAACATGCTAGTAGGCCTCTTTGTTTGCTGTAGGTGTGAAGGACTATGCTACTGGAAAATCATAAATATTTGAAGTGTCTTCATTTGCTTCATGATTATATATGCTAATTCAGTGAAGAGAGTGCATTTGTCAGTTTATATAATTGAATTCTTAAACTTAATGAATACTCAGAATACTCAGAATGAATACTCAGAGCAAAGGATAAGCACTTCTTAATACTGAATGAATGTGTAAATCAAAACAAAGGTAAACCGAACAATACTTAGCTTAACTTTACCACTTTGGGCCGGTGTATGATAATATTTTAATTTATTTAAATAGTACTTGTATGGAAAAAGGGGAGTGTAAAATTGGGGCACACCACGTAATTTTAATTTAAAAATTACTAAAGATTTAGTTCAGAGAAACAAGAAATGGTAGGTCAGCTCTTATGAATTGTTTCTCTTACTTCCAGTTTAGGGGTGTGACTCCTATTGATTTAGTCACAGGTGTTCTTTTACCTCTCTTCAGGAATACCACAATTAAAGGTCTCTCCCCCCCCCCCAATCAATAATTAACTAAATCTATTTTATTAAAGAAAGGAGAAGAAAAGAAACAAAACAACAAAAATAATGGAACACAAATGATAAACTAGTTATTTCTGTTACAATCTCTTCTGTATGCAGCTCAAAGAACAGTGAACAGAGATTATACCTCGGAAGGCTAACCTCTTCTGGGGATTGTACTTCATTTCGTATGTTAAGACCTAAGTATTTTCACTGTTTCCCAAATTTATGGATACCAGCTTAGTATTTCATAGGTACTGACGCTGTTTATAATTTCGCAAAACAATTGTTTTTAGGACAGGAGGACCCTATTGGTTATTAATAATAACTAGAGAGTTTAGAAAAGGGCAAAGTAAATAAATAAATAAATAAATCCTATGAAATCAAAGATGATATCTAAATCAATTAGTTAGAAGAAGCTATTTAAAGACCTGTCTTAAAACAGCTAATTACAAATGTTAAGTTTCTGTGTTGACCTGTGTTTAGTACCTGTCTCCTCTATGCAATACATGGTGTAACCATTTGATGACTAAAAGGAGAAACTGTTAAGACATTAAGTTACAACACCATATCCATATCCCAATAAAATCATCTTTCACATCAAATCAAATACTTTGAAAGTGTTTTAAGTGATTTCCTCTCACCAATCCACATTGAAGTCTTGGGAGGGGTTCTTGGTTTGGTTTCTTGAATATTCTCTGTTTTTCTTCCTTGCCTATGTAGCTTGCTTTTAGAGATAAGTTGATATGTGTTTGCTGTTTAACCAGGGTAGCAGTGAGGGTTGTGTGTGCGTTTGAGCATGGTTATCAGAGAGCATGTTTATATGAGGAGTGCTCACTTCAGAGCTTTTTAATACTCTCGCCTTCCTTTTCCCATGAAACTATAGGACAGCAGACCTCTTTTAATCTTCTCTAGATTCAAAGATGGTTGCTGTCATTCTTTCTTTTGCTCATTAACTTCATAGGTTGTCCTTTAAAGCCTCTTCATGTTATGATCATGTAATTTATTAATTCATATATGCATTGGGGTTGTAATTCTTTCTTGACAGTTATGTTTCCTTCGTCATTATGGTGGGGAAAGTCTCAGCACATCTTTAGGGTTAGTTTTAACTTTTTTCTTTTTATTCACTTCATTTCTGAGATATTTATTTAGTTTTATGAGAGACTATCAGGAAATTAATTTCTGTTTTCAAAGAAGTCTGGACATTCCTGTTCTTTATAGAACATATTTTAGTTCTTAAAACAGGGTTTTTAAAAAAATTCATAAATTCTTAAAAAAAAATCTTTGTTAAGTAGTTGTTAAGGAAATAGTTGATTCTTTATAACAATTTTCATCTACCTTGTTTTACTGAGGTAGAAGAGGGAGTTGTTTAAGGAAAGCCAGTGACTAATTCTCCATTAATATAAATATTCTATACCTAAATGGCTTCTTAAATTAGTAACTAGTTCAGCAAGATCATTAGATTCCATGTTTGTCCATAAAGCACTTTACTATTTACATAGCAGTGATGTTATGAATTAATGTTAGGAGCTATTCATTTAGCTAACGCATTTGCAAGTATGTATTTCACAAAGGTGTTTGCCATCTCAGCATTTAGGAAATTAACAGAAGATTAAAAACATTTCCAACCATACATTTTTTTCCTAAAGGCTTTTCTTTGCAAAGAGCAGCGGGCAGAACTTACTTTATCTCTAGGTTTTATGGTTGATAAGGATTGTCAGTGTTAATTCTCTGAAGTCTTTTTGACCAAATTGTATTTTCCAGTTGCAGCTTTACTTTTAAAACTCCTGTCAAACATTCTATACATAGCACCAATCACAGCAACCAAGCACACATCCATTTTTCAAAACATAGTATAAAAATAATTGGGAGGGAAAATAGAAAGCAGGAAAAAGTTAAAAATGCAGTTTTGCTGATTTTTATATAAACACCCTGGGGTAACAAATATGGTTTTATGGCCAAGAGGAGGTTGTCTCTCTGACATTTACTTGTCTCCGGGATGCCAGAAAGCAGTAGTCTCCTGGAAATTCCCTTTGTTACTTTGAACATTTTGTAACAAAACAAATTAAAATATGTACCGGTATTGTTATATTTTCAAGCATCTTGGCTATAGCACACTTGTAGTTGTAGTTTGATATTCAGTAATAAAGGCACAAACAAGTTTATAATGACCTACTATTAAAATAAGTTATAATTCCATTAATATAATTTTTACAACAATAATGAGGTCTTCCTCCCTACCAAAAACTTAAATTATAGGTGTATTCTGATATGCAAGAAAGGCGTGCAGATAGAATCATAGAAGATTAGGGTTGGAAGGGACCTCAGGATGTCATCTAGTCCAACCCCCATAGTTTCGCAGAGTTTCGGTGGGTGCGAGCATGATGACATGGTGTCTCTGAGAGTCGTGTATACTTTGAGTTAGGAATACAATCATGAAAAGAACCTAAAAAGTGAGAGAAATCTACAGTTAAAAGATCTATCAGAATTTTTTTTTTTAAATTGGTTTTGATTGACTCGTTAAGAAAACGGTACTCATTTTAACAGATGCTTTCCTGGCAGAAAGCTAGTTGATGTGTTCTGCTCTTAATTTTTTATGGTATTATTTCTTCATGTGCTGAAATGAGCTGATCAATGCAGATCAAAAAAATACTTTTTAATTTTTTTTTAAACACATGGAAGGAGGAGAAAACCTAAGGCTTTATATTTGAGGGTATACCTGTAGTATTAATTCCAAAGGGGTAGCCATGTTAGTCTAGGTCAGCCAAACAAAAAAAGACTCTTTGTTTGTTGGCTATAGTATAAGCTTTTCTTATCTAGTTTGTTTCTGTATTTAGGTTTCCTAATGGTTTCTTTAATGAGCGTCTTTTGAGTTGATTTTTTAAAACTTTACAATTACCTTTAAAATGTAAAATCACTATGAGAATTTGAAATATATGTTTAAAAAGTTTTAAAATATATTAAAAAAAAGACCCTTTATATAATTTGCAGAATTCAGTGTTTTGCTCAGTGACAGCAGGTGATATTTCTTTCTATTACATAGTGGTAAATACAAGTAAAATACTCCTTGCCTGTTGAACTCTCAGCATAGGGTTAGAAGTACTTTCCAGTTCTTCAAGTTCTTGCCCCATATCAGTCCTAATTAGCTGTGGCATGCCATGTGCACTGTTGCCGGAAGGCTTTTCCTCTAACATCACTCGTCCAGTTAGAGTAAGTGCTCCCTGAGGTGATGCCTCTGTTGTGCTGTATTTAGGGCCCTGCTGACCTCTGCCTTCTCAGTTCCGTCTTACGACCCGTGACCATCATTGGAGCTTCTTGCCTCACTTCCTGGCAAGTTTTCCTTTAGCCAAAATATAAAAAAAAAAAATTTTGGTCAAAAATCAAATGGTGTCTCAGACCTATTCTTGACTTCCGAAACTTCAGAAAGTTCATGAAGAAGATGAAGTTTCACATGGTTTTTGTTGATTTCAGTTATCTCCGCCCTGGATACAGGGGACTGGTGTGCCACTGTCGACCTAAAGAAAGCTTACATTCATATATCAATAGCCCCGTCCTACAGGAAGTTCTCCAGGTTCATGATGAACAACACCCACTATCAATTTACAGCTCTCTTTTGGTCTGTCAGCAGCTTGTCAAATTTTCACCAAGTGCATAGCAGAGGTCGCTGCATTCCTGAGGAGGTGGCAGATGCATGTGTTCCTATATTTGGACAATTGGCTGATCAAAAGCCGCTCCAGGGATCACCTAGAGGCATAAGTCAAACTAGTATGGTTAACCTTCAGCAATTTGGATCCGTATCTGCATATGCCAAAATTGACCCTCTTCTCTATCCAAAGGATAGAATATGTAGGTACAGTGCTAGACTTGAGGCTGGCAAGAGCACTTCCACCAGTCTTACTCAAGGTCATGGAATCCGTCATAAAGAATGTGAGTTGTTTCCTGATCATGACCACATGGTCTGTCTGAATCTGTTTGGCCACATGGCCTTGTTTATGTACATGGTACAACACATGAGACTGCGGCTCAGACCTCTCCAAGCCAGGGTGGCATCAGTCTACCGCCCAAATAAGCACAGAATGGACAAGATAGTTTTATTTCCCGCCCCTGGTTTATCAGTTCCCTCCAATGGTGGGGAGACATGCAGCTCCTATTTACACGAGTCCTCTTTTCCAAACCCCAACGATTAGTGATCCTGGTTAAGAATGCATATGAATTGGGCTGGGGAGCACATCTATGCCTGACAGAACTCAGGTCCTCTGGTCTCAGATAAAAATATCCGATCTGTATCCGATCTGCATCTGCAAGAAATGGTTTATGGATATCCACATTGTATCCGTGGATGCAGATATCCATGGATATAATGCGGATATCCACATATTTGCAGGGCTCTATCTATAAGGACTTGCTCAAAATCAAAAGGAAAAGGCATCAGATGTATATTGACTTACATACTTCGGACATTTGGGCACTGCATAAGGTAGAAATGGGATATTCTCTCCAATTTTCCTCTCATCTGGAAAAAGGGCATACTGATAGTCCCAGCCTGGGCCAGACAGCCCTACCTCTGGTTCCTAACCTTGTCACTCAGGAGTTTGGATGCCTGTATCATCCCAACCTCAAATCCCTGCATCTCAAAACATGGAGGCTTCTTGGTAAACCCCAGGGAGTTGGCTTGATTGGACCTGATTAGGGAGGTTCTCCTAGATAGCAGGAAGTCATCTACTAGGGTGACATATCTGGAGTGGAAGAGGTTTTCCATATAGATGGCACAGAAAATACCTCCCTAGTGCAGGCATCGATTCCTTTGATCTTAGACTATCTGATGCAATTAAAACAGATAAGGTTGACAATTTCTTCCATAAAGGTGCATCTGGTAACATTTTCCACCTTTCACCCAGATGTTTTTGGGTGTTCTGTATTCACTGCACCAGTGATGTCCCATTTCCTCAAGGTAGACTCTACCTGCTGGTCCAGAATCCAGTACCTACTTGAGACCTTAACTTAGTGCTTATTAGACTGATGGGGCCTCCTTTTGAGTCCTCTGCTTTCTTCTTGCTCCTGTATCTTTCATGGAAGGTAGCATTTCTGCTGACAATCACCTCGGCCAGAAGAGTATTGGCACTTAAAGCATTAATGTCAGGCCCACCACACACTGTCTTTCGCAAGGATGAGGTGCAGCTGCAACCGCCTCCAGTTTTCCTACTGAAGGTGCTGTCACAGTTTTATATGAGTCAGGATATTTCCTTCTCTTTTTTCATTAGGAGAGTGGCGAGGCACTGGAATAGGCTTACTTAGGGAGATGGTGGAATTTCCATTCTTATTGGTTTTTAAGGTGCAGTTTGACAAAGCCCTGTCTGGGATGTTATAGTTGGGTGTTGGTCCTGCTTTGAGGAGGGGGTTAGATTAGATGACCTCCTTTTATCCCTAATGTTATCTCTTAATCTTGGTTTTATAAATTTAACACATTGAACTCTTGAAGCTTCACTGTAAGTCATTTCCTCTATCCCTCAATTGTTGTGACTCTTTTCTGCATTCTCTTCATACTATTAAAATGTGGAATTCCAGTACTGGTCTCAGCAATGCCATATACAGAGGTAAAATGACCAACTTATTCACTATTGCCTTGTTTCTGTATCAAGAATTGAATGAGCCCTTTTTGCCTTTGGTTTATTTGCTTGCCCTCCTATGACTCCCAAATCCATTTGAAATTACTGGTTTCCAAAGTACAATCCCCCATTCTGTATGTATGGCTTATGTTCCTTATTTATAGATATATAAATTTACATTTGTTTTTTTTCAAATGCATTTGTTTAAATGGGCCCTACTATTTTTATTTGACCAAATCCTGAAGTTTCTTTTCCTCTTTGAAAAGTAGCCAGACCATGTTCACAGTTTACTGAAGAAAATATTGCCTTTGTTATGTTTTTTTCTCCATGACCCTCAGTGCAAGATACCAGAGTGTATTAAAATAGTTTGCTTCAAAAAACCCCAAACAAACAGGTTTTTTCTTTAGTCAGATTTCTGTTTAATTTAAATTAAACACAGGTTTCATTAAAAAAAAAAAAAAATTCCCACTCACCAACAAAAAAAAACCATTTAAAATTAAATTTGAAATTGATATCTTCTCTTAAAACCTAAATTTACTATAATCCATTAAACTCATTTAAATTAAATGCAAAAATAATATTTAGTCAAAAATTGCTGTCAAGTTTTAGAGACAGTTCAATCGTTGAACTGATGGAAATCACTGGGTAAGCACCTTGAATCGGAGTTTGTTGAAGGAGTAAGCCAGCTTTTGACAGCAGTAGCTTCTTCTGCAGATACAGAGACAATTTTCTTTATTTCAGTTTATTTAGTTCAGTTCAATGACTAGCTCATTGAAATTTAAAAAACAGCTTCATAAATACAGGCCTTTACCATGCTAGCTACAAGAAAATTTCTGTTGATAGTTTTTAGAACTATTTTCTTTTCTTTCTAATCTTCAAACAGCCACTAGAAGGTAGCATGCTTTCATGCAAGTGTATAAGTGTTTGCTGATTTATTACAATAACCTGCTTCCTTTGAAAGTTTAAATTATGACAGATATTGCATTCCAGCTTTATAAATATTTTTTTTGTTGAAAGGAAGTGGTTAAAGATGCATAAAAATTCTTCCATTGCATATTAGCTTTATAAATAGTTTTAATTGTTTAAAAGTGAAAATGAAATGATTAAAATAGTTAAAAATGCATAAAAAGTCTGATGAAAAAAAGAATCTCATTTAAATAGTGAATGAGTTAATGACTGGGCGGAATTGATGTGTTGATGAGTGGGGGGATTAGTTAATGAGAGATGATGACTGGGGAAGTTCAGGAGTTAATTGTTTGATGACCGGGATAATTACTAACCAGAGGAATTAGTGATTTATGTGTTAATGACGAGTTAGTTAATGAATGAGTAACTCCTCCTTCCAGCACAAGATCTCTGTGCAGCAATTTGGCAGCTTGAACTGACTCTCTCATTTAAAAATTTGATTAATTTGCTGAATGGTGAGAATGTGTTTAAATGTTTATCCTGTCACATCCTGACTATCTATCCAACTTTTATATTTGGTAAAATGATTTACTGAGACCCTTCAGAGGTCCTGATTCCATAAAATATTTGTATAAGTTCAAAGAATAAAAAAGTACCAGGGAAAATGCAGTCTTTTTTTTTTTCCTTTTATATTTTCTCCAATTACTGATTCAAACCTGCATAATCGTCTTCTCTAGATGGTATGTATTGACATGCACTAGAAGGGCAATTTAGAAACTGAAGAATATGCCCACCAAGGAGGACTTTTCATTTTGCAAGTAATTAATCCTAAGAATGTAAGAATAGTGCATTTCATTATGGATTTCCCATGTAGGCTTCTTTATTATGATTATGTGATTATGATACCAGCTCTGAGAACCAGTAATGTGGTTTTAGAGCACATGGTTCTTGCTTACTTACTTTATTTAACTAATAAAAACAAATTTTAAATGCTGTTTTTGTGCATTTTAAGTAAACTCTGAGGTCCATCCAAATACAGCTTGACACAAATCTTGAGTCAAAAAGTTATCATCCTCCCATCCCAAATCTCCTTTATTCCTTGGTTCCCTCCCACATCTTCCTCCCTCCATCAATTTCATTTTTCTCTATTCTGTGCGTTAATCACTTCCTTCTTGGTTTGCACCTCTCCCCATCTTCCTTCAGTTACATTCCATCCATTTACTACCACATTGTGTTTTTGTGAGGCACCAACATTCTTCACTCCTGTGTCTGTTCAAGCTCTCATATCTGTTCAAGTTCTGATTGATTCTCTGGTGTAGTAGGGAGCGTAAACAAGTAGTGACTGTAGTGGGGAAGGGGAGCATTTGCTTCAGTCTCTTCTCGATTTCCCCTTTCAGGAACTAAAGACCGAAGTGTAACTGCAACAGATAATTCATCCTTGTTTTTAGGTGGACTCGGATTAATCTCTCTATACCTACACACCAGAGGAGTGGAGGGAGATCCAACGTGAATATTATTTGTGCTACATCTTAACTGTAACCAGGGTGGATAAAAATCAATTTAAAATTATTTTTTAATTTTAAATTAAACACATATCCTCCTTAAAATCTGCCTACTTAAAATAAATTTGAAATTATGACAATTTATGTTAATACCTACATACACACTACTATTAAAATCATGAATAAATACAGTAAAATATGTTTCATCAGTGAATCCCCAAATTTTCATGAGTTAAAAGGTTCTGCTTATTAATTACGTACAGAATCAGGGGAGAATATTGAGGTCAAGTCAAGCTTTATAAATAAATCACTGTGTCACATATTGCATTCAGTATCTAAATTATTTTCAACTTTTAAAATGGAATGACTATGTTTTTTCCAAATGTAAATACTGTAATTTTCTGTTGCGCAGGAATGCTTTTGCCTTAATTATTTTTTATTTCAGTTTAGCTAGTGGGTGCAGAGACAATCTTTTTTTCATTTGGACTAATTTTTTAAATTTTGGAAATCAACTGGGATTGTAAAAGCAGGAGAGTCTTGTTTTCTTTTCCAATCCATGCATAAAAAACAGATGGAAGATGACATCTACTAATTCTAGGGACTTGAAGGAGAGGGCGTGAGATTGCCAAAGGTTTTTTAAAACCTTAAAAGATGCAGGTATGTGCCCAGTTGATTTTTTTTTTTTTTTTTTTTTTTTTAAGTGTCTAAGCAGGTTAGGTGCTTAATTCCCATTGATTTTAACAGACCTTAAGAATTTAACCTCCTTAGACACTTGAGAAAGTCTTAAAAATCCCACTAGGCAACTATCTGCATTCTTAGGCACCTAATTAGTTTTGAAAATTTGGGCCATGTTGACGAGAAACATTGTCAAGTGATTAACTACAATTAGTACTTTCTTTGTTTAATAAATCACTTAGTTTTAAATGCGAAATATGTTTTTTTAAAAACATTTTTTCCTTTATGTATCCAGGACATTTATAGTAATTTTATTTAACTAATAAAAACAAATTTTAAATGCTGTTTTTGTGCATTTTAAGTAAACTCTGAGGTCCATCCAAATACAGCTTGACACAAATCTTGAGTCAAAAAGTTATCATCCGATAAATAAGAAATGCATCATTTACTACTTTTAGCATAATAAAAATATAAAAATTAAGAATGTAAATAAATGTATGTTAGACCATTGATTCCCAAGCTTTTTGACATGAGGGCCACAGAAATCATATTTACCACCTTGAAGCTACACTACTCTCCTCTGGCTGCAACAGGGAAATTGTACACATTCTGTAGCCCTGTGTGTTTCACCTATGTTCCTATGCAGTGGCACTCCAGTGGCCAAGGACCTAGGCAGAGCGCTTTGTTGTGCTCCCTGCTACGGCCAGGAGGAGGGGAGGACTGATCTCCCACCCCTTTGGCTGCAAAAAAGAGTCTGGCCCAGTCTTTTAGCCTCATGGAGTCACTCCGCCTGGGTCCGTAGGCAGCAGTAGCCAGCAGGTCAGAAGCCTCAGGCCACTTTGAAAGTTTCTATGGGCCACAGGCTGGGTACCACTGTGTTAAGCAGTATAATTGTTGTAAATTAAATTTGTATGTATATAGTATATCCTCTGGGTTAGGAAAAGTATTAAGTTTAGTGTGATGCTTATATTTGATTGCAAATCAATATGCTTTAGTGATTGTACTAACCTTTCTAAAGAAAATAACTAAAAAGAACAAATGCAAAGCAAGATTTATTTAAATCAAGACTTTCTGCTTTCTCAATGATATGATTAAAATTAGTGATTTAAATTACTTGAATTTATATCAATCCATCCTGGCTGTAAGTCAAGCAAACTCAGATTCTTCTTGTGGGTTAAATAGTACAATGTGGATTTACAGAATTTAGTTTACCGAATTCCACTGATGTTTTCCAGGGGCCATATATTATGCTATACCTCTGTTTGAAGAACCCATGTTCCTAGTCTAGCTGCCAGAGCTAGTTGGAACAAAGCCTTTTAAAGCCAGCTGGTCTATAAAACTAGCTGATGTTCTCTTTAATGCACCCTGGCTTTGGGAACCTGTGGTGTAGTATTTTCAAATTCTAGTGTTTGGTCTCTATGATAATCTGAAATGGACAATATTTCCATTTCATTTTTTAAAAATATCCTTCATCGCTTTCAGATGATTAGCGTTGTAACCAGGATATACTGTAGAAGGATGTTTTTTCTCTGCAAATTCCTTTTATGTACAGTATAGTTCTGCAGTGGCCTGTGGCCATCCCTCTCCATCAAGCACAGAGAGAGGCCTTAATGCCTAACTCTATCACACAACAAGCAGTCAGTTAGTAGGATACAATAGGATTCTGACCGTCGGGTGGGGCAGAGCAAAGGGCAATCTTTAACCCAGAGCCTCCTGGCTTAGGCAGACAGAAATCAATAAAACCTGGGCTCTGGTGGTGTAGAGCAATGAACAGTGTTTAGCCCAGCTTTCTGGCTAGTGCAGACAGACAACACACAAGACAAGCTTTCAGGTCACCACGCCAGGGGTATGGTTAGTGGCACGGGCAGCTGGGTCCACCCTACTCTGCTAGGTCCCAGCCAAGGGCCCAAACAGTAGCAGGTAATCTTGCCTCTGGATCACTAGGGATTCTATTGAAACACATTGACTTGTGTTATGGAAGAACAACCAGACTAATGCCTAGATCTCTTGGCTACTTCTTACCATAGTCTATTGGCAGGACTCTGTTGTCTGTGAGTTCTCAATCTCCTCTGGGTGAAAAGCGGATGGCAGTCCCAGCAGCTCCTCGCTGCAGTCAGTCTCCTCTAGGGTCAAGGTGTTCTACAGCTGGGTTGCTGGCTGGAGTCTTGCATTGGGCTAGAGATGTCTGCCTCCTTTGCTGATTCCCTTCCAATTGAAATGAAGCACCTCCCTCTCAGACTTCCTGTCCTACACCCCTGTTTCCATGTTGGGGGCAGCAGAACTGGCTCCAGGGCAATGTAGTGGTTTTTCTACATAAAGTGCAGAAGGAGGCCACGCTGCCTCACTCAAAGTCTAAAACATGACACTTCAGAAACTGTAGGCCATTAGACTTTGATTTGCCTGTATACTTCAGAAAGCATGGCAAGGCAGCACCGAGTAGCAAAATTCCCATGTTTTTTTTAAAAAACCTAAAGACATAATTGTTGAGTTTTTCATATTTTTTTTCTATGTTGTATTTATAGCTGGAAGGCCCATGTATCCTGCAGATACAAAAAATACGCAATGTTGCTGCACCAAAGGATAATGAAGAATCTCAGGCTGCTCCAAGAATGCTGCGTTTGCAGATGACTGATGGACACACAAGCTGCATGGCAATAGAATATAATTACATGTCCAAAATAAGGTGAACAACAATTTTCTTCATTGAGTTTTGTTGCAATATTTAAACATTATGTAAGACTAATGGAAAAATCAATATACAAAATATTTCTGCTTGTTAAAATAACTTGAAAGATAAACAGAATTAATTCTTATAATGCAGTAGTCCTTTCTGTTTGTGACTGCACTGTTTTTTCCCCTTTTTCCCTTGCTGCTATTTTTTTTTATCCAAGAAAGAAGATAGCATTTCCTCTTTGCTCCCTCCACGTCCGAGAGCTTGTACTCGTTACGTTGAAATTCTGTAGAGAAGAAATAGAAAAGTCAGAGAAAGTTGTCTGATAAATCTGTGATGAAGAGCAAACCTGAAAAATAGTGAAATGTCAGGCAATTTAAGTAAAATTAGCTGTTAACATACAAGAGCCAACAGAGCAGTATAAACTAAACAGTAAATGATTATGACTATTTGGTCATGATCTATGGGCAGAACATAGCTTCCATTTTTTTCTGTGAGGCAATGCTGATAATGTCTAAAAATCAATGAGAGAGAGATGATTAGATGAAGTGGCTCCCCAGAATATGAGAAGAGTTTCTTTGAGGCTTTTCAATTGTGGAATCTTAACTAAACATGGGAAAAGGGAAGATGAGAAAGACTTTATTTTAGAGTCCATGAAAATGGCAATATTTTTGTAAATATCTCTTTTAAAAAATATTTGATATGTATTTACTTTTATTTATCGGGCATGAGTTAACAAGGTTTTGGATTAACTGTGGGGATAAGCTTATGACCAAGACACTGATATCATGGGGTGTGAAGAAGGCAAACGGGGAAAATTTTTGGAATTTCCGTCTTCTGTTCTTACAAGGTTGATATGTTTTCTGTTCATCTGCTGCCTAGCTAGTGGCTGCTTTTTGATCATAGTATTTTTTAAGAAAAGTAAAGGGATGTTCATATTGAAAGGGTGAGAATGATGGAAATGCAGTTTCCTTTCCCTCCCTAAAATTTCATGTGTCATAGACAGTGACTTCAACTACAAATCCCAATTTTCTGGTTAGTGCTAATAAACAAATTTCAGTGCACCTGTTGGCTTTTGATGCAAGCTGTGGTTTAGCTAGTCAACATCCTAGATTTGTAAAAGTTGGCTCAATTATTAAACATCTAGTCTCAAACTGAATGTGGCTCAACTATTAAATATCTTGTCATAAATATACATTGCAAAATATCTGTTATCATTTATAATTTTGACAAGGAAAAGAAATCAGACATAATTTCTACTGAGGCAGTGGTGATAACAGTTCAGTCTTATGGATGCTTCTCTCAATTAATTTCAGTTGTACTATCTTCTGTCTTAGGATGTTGCACTAAATATAGGTTATTTTTGGTCAAGTCATTGCTGCTGAGGTTTTGTTTGTGAAAGAACAGCATCTGAAAAGCAGTTTAATATTTATGGTTGTGTCAAACCTGTGCAAGTCATTTATACTGTTGAGAAACACCAATTTCAATTGGCGTGTTTTCTTCTTCCTTCACTGAATGACCTATTCAAAGACCTAAAGTTGCTAAAGATAATGATGAAGATAATGGAACTGGAGTAAATGTACTATCCAACTTTGTCACTTCCCTTATGCTAGGAAGAGTATGTGTCAGCAGAAAGTCAGCGGAGTTAGGTCCAGGAATATTTTGCATGTGAAACTTATTGTTTATATATCTTTCTTACTCATTTTGAGACCTGGAAAGAAATATGAACATATATTTTATGTATATAATAATCTACAGTTCATCAAGTCACTGAATGTATCCATTCCACATTAGGTGTGTGCACACACAGTACTGAAGCCCAGGTTTTTTTCCAAAGTGGCATCTATTGAGTTTGTACCCCTCCATCTGCTTATGTTCACAGACAAAGGATATGGGAGGAGCTTCTGTGGCCACCCTTCAGTTCCTTCTTAATGTCAGTGGTCAATAATTGAAACATCTTGTGTGTGTTAGCAGGCAATCTTCTTTTTCTGATCCTTATGTATAAGGAGTTAACACATATTGCAAGAGACCATTCAAGGTGAAGTGGGTAGTTAACATATCTGCAGTCGTGGGACAAAGAAGTGTTAGGGCATGACTATACTGATGGTAGCGAATTTGCTCCTGTCAGTTTGAACTTTCCGGTTTGACTGAGGGGTCTGTGAAGGAGGGCATTTCTCTTTGACTCACACAATGGAACTGCCGAGGTAAGTGGACATTAGGAAGTTGAAGGGAGGTACACAAGTTATGTTAAGTAATGTACATATCTTCCTTCGACTGCTGCTGAAACCAGCGGGAAATGTAGACCAGGGCTTAGTTGGTTACAGATTGTTATAATGAGCCAATCCAATGTGTTCAGTGAGCATATGATTTGTTTTGTGTTTAGCAAAATTATGAATTTAAGCATCCAGGTTCATCTTCCAAAGATGAAGTGAAGATTTCCTTTGAAGATAAGGACTGAGAGGTCAGATACGGAGTGATCATTTTGTGAAAAGGAGTGATATGGTGTTCTTCATCAATTTTCTGTGAGAGTTCATTTGAGAATATAGTGACTGTCTGTCAGATTTCATCCACATAATTGTTACTGGGGCATTTAGTGCATTGGATGAAGTCCACCACATGTTATGATGGGCATTTGTAGGACTCAGGGATCGTTTTCCTGGAGTGCACCTTTAGCTCCTCAGTCATCCAGTCACCCCACTGCTTGTTTGGCAGGCTTCCTGATGCTAACGTACTTAAATATTTTTTGCTGTTAGTCTTTGTATCTTTTGCTAGTTGCTCCTCAAGTTGGTTTTTTGGCCTTCCTAATTATATTTTCACAGTTGACTTGCCAGAGTTTATATTCCTTTCTATTTTCCTCACTAGGATTTGACTTCAGTTTTTAAGGATGCCTTTTTGCCACTAAGGACCTCAGGACCTCTTTTATTTTGTTGTTTAACCATGGTGGCATTTTTTGGTCCTCTTCTTATTAGAGGTGTATATTTAATTTGTGCCTCTGATATAGTATTTTTAAAAACTTTCCCTGCAGCTTACAGTGTTTTGTATCTCTTCCTTTTCTTAGTTTGACTAGCTTCCCCATTTTTGTCTAATTCCCCTTTTTTAAATTAAATTTTACTGTGGTGAGCATCTTTGGTATTTCTCCTTCTTTTCTGCCCTAATTATATTAAATTTAATTACATTATGTTGCTGTTACTGAGCGGTTTTGGCATATTCATGATTTAGGACTAATTCAGCAATTGCCTCTTGCCTTATGGGTTCCAGACCTAGCTGCTCCAAGAAGCAGTCATTAATAGTATCTAGAAGTTTTATCCCTGTATCCCATTCTGCTGTGGCATGTACTTAGTCAATATGAGGAGAGTTGAAATCTCCTATTATTATTATTATTATTATTGAGTTTTCTGTTTTTGTAGCCTCTTCAATCTCCGTGAACATTTCATAATCACCAGCACCATTTTGTTCCCAATGCTATATTTTATTATTTAGAAATGGAATTTCTATCCATAGAAATTCTGTGGTACAATTAGTCATTTGAGATTTTTGCTATATTTGAATATATATATATATTTTTAATATATAGTGTCACTCCTCCACCAGCATGACCTTCTATATCATTCCCATGTATTTTGTTGAATCATAGAAGAATAGGGTTGGGAAGGACCTTAGTAGGTCAACCCCTGCTCAAAGCAGGATCAACCCTAACTAAGTCAGGGCTTTGTCAAGCCACACCTTAAAAATGTCTAAGGAGGGAGATTCCACCACCTCTGTTGGTAACCCATTCCAGTGCTTCATCACCTTCCTAGTGAAAAAGGTTTTCCTAGTATCCAACCTAGACCTCCCCCCTTGAAACTTGAGACCACTGCTCCTAGCTTTGTCATCTGCCACTACTGAGAATAGCCTAGCTCCATCCTCTTTGGGACCCCTCTTCAAATAGTTAAAGGTTGCTATCAAATCCCCCCTTGCTCTTTTCTTCTTCAGGCTAAATAAGACCAGTTTCCTCACTTTTTCCTCATAAGTCATTAGCTCCAGCTCCCTAATCATTTTTGTTGCCCTCTGCTGGACTCTGTCCAATTTGTCCACATACTAGCTGCAGTAGAGGAGGTGGAGCAAAACTGAACACACACTACTTCAAATGTGGGCTCCTCACCAATGCCGAATAGGGGGGGAATCAATTCCCTTGATCTGCTAGCAGTGCTTCTACTAATGCATCCCATTATGCCATTAGCCTACTTGGCTATAAGGGCAAACCATTAACTCATGTCTAGCTTCTTGTCCACTTGTAACCCGAGATTCTTTTCTGCAGAACTGCTGCCTAGCCAGTCATTCCCCAGACTGTAGCAGTGCGTGAGATTCTTCTGTCGTAAGTGCAGATCTCTGCACTTGTCTTTGCTGAATCTCATCAATTTTTTTTTACCCAGTCCTCCAATTTGTGTAGGTCACTCTGTATCTATCCCTACCCTCCAGTATATCTATCACACCCCACAGTTTAGTGTCATCTGCCAACTTGCTGAAGGTACAATCCACCCCATGATTCAGACCATTAATGAAAATGTGAAACAAAACCGGCCCCAGCACTGATCCCTGGGGCTCTCTGCTTGTTACTGGCTGCTAACAAGCCATAGATATGGTGACCTGGTGAGCCCAATGATCTAGACAGCTTTCTATTCATTTTATAGTCCATTCATCCAACTCAAACTTGGTGATGAGAATACTGTGGGAGGCTGTATCAAAAGCTTTGCTAAAGTTAAGTTATATCTTGTCCACTGCTTTCCCCATAACCACTGAGCCAGTCATCTCATCATAGAAAGCAATCAGATTGGTCAGGCATGACTTGTCTTGGTGCATCCATGCTGACTGTCCCTGATGACCTTCCTCTCTTCAAAGTGCTTCAAAATGGATTCCTTAAGGACCTGCTCCAAGATTTTTCCAGGGACTGTAGTGATGCTGACTGGTTTGTAGTTTCCCAGATCTTCCTTCTTTCCTTTTTTGAAGATGTCTCTGTATTTGACTTTTCCCTCCCAAATCACCTACATATAATGACCAGTCGCTCTGCCATCACATCAGCCAACTCCCTCAACAACCTCAGATGCATTGTATCCAGTCCCATGGGCTTGTGTATGTTCAGCCTTTCTAAATAGTCCTGAATCTGTTCTTCCAGCACTTAAGGCTGCTCTTTTCCTCCCCATTCTGTGCTGCCCAATGAGTAGTCTGGGAGCTGACCTTGTCTGTGAAGACAGATGCAAAAAAAGCATTGAACACTTCAGCTTTTTCCACATCATCTGTCACTAGGTTGCCTCCCCCATTCTGTATGGGGACAATACTTTTCCTGACCACCACCTTTTTGCTAGCAGATCCGTAAAATATCTTCTTTTTACTGCTCACATCCTTTGGTAGCTACAACTCCAGTTGTGATTTGGCCTTCCCGCTTTCACTCCTCTATGCTCGAGCAGTATTTCTATACCCATCCCTAGTCATCTGACCAAGCCTCCACTTATTGCAAGCTTCCTTTTTGTGTTTAAGTTCACTGAAGACTTCTTTGTTAAGCCAAACTTGTCACCTGCCATATTTGCTATCCTTTCTGCACATGGGATGGTTTGTTTCTGTGTCCTCATTAAGGTTTCTGTAAATTACAACCAGCTCTTCTGGACTCCTTTCTCCCTCATATTAGCCTCTCAGGGGATGATGGCAATAGGCTCCCCGAGGGAGTCAAAGTCTTCTTTTCTGAAATCCAGGGTCCGTATCCTGCTGTTCTCCTTTCTTCCTTTAGTCAGAATCCTGAACTCGCCCATCTCATGGTACATTCTTGTATTACTGTGTCGCATTGATTACCATCATTCCACCAAGTATTTGTGATGATCATTATATCAATAGCCTCATTTAATATCAGGCATTGAGGTTCACCCATCTTAGTATTTAGACTTCTTTCATTTGTATACAAGCAGCTTTAAAATTTGCCAATATTTAGTTGTCTGCCTTCATGTGATGTAATTGATGGGACTCTTTCATTTGACTGTTTCTTTTCAGCTCCTGCTTGTATTTATCAACTTTTATCCTCTCCTCTTTACTAGGATATAAAAAATCCTGCTAATAGATTCTCCTGTAAGAGATGTCTGTTCTAACAGCATGCTTCTCTGACCTGTCAGCTTTCTCCCATTCCTTAGTTTAAAAACTGCTCTATAGTCTTTTGAATTTTACATGCCAACATAGAATCATAGAATAATAGGGTTGGAAGGGACCTCACGAGGTCATCTAGTCCAACCCTCTGCTAAAAAGCAGGACCACTCTCACTAAATCACCTCAGCCAGGGTTTTGTCTAACCGGGCCTTAAAAATCTCCAAAGATGGAGATTCTACCACCTCCCTAGGTAGCCCATTCCAATGCTTCACCACCCTCCTAGTGAGAAAGTTTTTCCTAATATCCAACCTTGACCTCCCCAGCTATAATTTGAAACCATTGCTCCTTGTTCTGTCCTTTGTTACCATCGAGAACAGCTTAGCCCCCTCCTCTTTGGAGCACCCCTTCAAGTAGTTGAAGTTTGCTATCAAATCTCCCCTCAGTCTTCTATTCTGTAGACTAAATAAGCCTAGTTCCTTCAGTCTCTCCTCATAAGTCATGTGCCCCAGCCTCCTAATCATTTTTGTTGCCCTCTGCTGGACTCTTTCTAATTTGTCCACATCCTTTCTGTAGTGGGGAGCCCAAAACTGGACACAGTATTCCAGATGTGGCCTGACCAGTGTCGAATAGAGGGGAATTATCACATCCCTCGATCTGCTGGCAATACTCCTACTGATGCAGCCTAATATGCCATTGGCCTTTTTGGCAACAAGGGCACACTGTTGGCTCATATTCATCTTCCCGTCCACCATAACCCCCAGGTCCTTTTCTACAGCGCTGCTACTTAGCCGATCGGTCCCCAGCCTGTAGCATGCATGGGATTTTTTTCGTTCTAAGTGCAGGACTTTGCACTTGTCTTTGTTGAACCTCATGAGGTTTCTTTCAGCCCAGTGTTCCAATTTGTCCAAGTCTCCCTGGATCCTGTCCCTGCCCTCCAGAGGATCTACCATTCCCCCCAACTTGGTGTCATCCGCGAACTTACTAAGCACGCAGTCTATTCCATCATCAAGATCATTAATGAAGATGTTGAATAGAACCAGCCCTAGGACCAACCCCTGGGGCACTCCACTTGTTACCGGTTGCCAACCGACATCGAGCCATTGATTCCTACCCGCCGAGCCTGGTTCCATTTTGGTTAAGGTAGAACCCAACCTTCTTCTAGGCTCTTCTTTTCCTAAAAAGTCCCCCAGGTCCTAGTAAATCTAAATCCTTCTACCTTACACCATGGTTCATCCACACGTTGAGACTCTGCAATTCTGTCTATCTTAAGTGGCCCTGCATGTGGGAAATTGGAAGCATTTCAGAGAATGCTACCATGGAGTAACTTGCTACCTTGAACTTTAATCTCTTTCCTAGCAGCACTCTAAATTGTTCTTCCAGGACCTCTTTCTTACCTTTCTCTACATCATTGGTACCTATATGTACCACAGACAGCATCTTATTGTATCACTGAATGTACGTTTTTCTAGACGTCTTGATAGATCTGTAATCTCTCTCTCATAACTTCCTGGCAGGGAATTCACCATGCAGTTCTTCTGGTCATCACAAATCCACTATCTATATTCTGAGTAGTCGAATCCCCATTGCAGTGTCTTTTTCTAATAATCGGGGGTCCACTCTCCTGCAAGGGTATTATCAGTGCAAGAGGATATCATGGCATTATCTGAAAGGAAGATCCTAACAATGGGATCTTTCTCTTTTGCTCCAGCTTGATGTTCTCTTCCCCAAGAGTTTGATCTTCCTCAACAACACGGTGTTTGTCAGACTGGGTGTGGCAGTCTCAGAAACTGCTCTACTATGTTCTGGAAAGTCTCCTCTGTGTATCTCTGCCTTGCTTAGCTCCTCCAGTTCAGCCACTCTGGTCTGAAAAGCCTATATTTTGTCTTTGAGGTACTTGGACTGAATGGACATCTATGCCACCTGTCCACAAGCCAGATAATCAGACATGCTGCATTTAGTGCAATAAGGTGGATAGCTCCCAGTTTGCTACTAGACTTCTGTTTGTATTATTTTTACTTTTATGGTTTTTTGGGGTGCAGAGGAGGGAAATGGTATTTATTGACCTAGGTCTAGAAGATGTAAATTGTATCTGGGTCTCATGGTTCTTCTCTAAGTTCCTTTTCAAAATTCCTATTTCCTGCTCCTGTTCATGAGCACCTTCCGTTTTTTAGGAGTTAGCTTTTTAAATCCCCATTTTCCCTGAGTAGCTCTGCCTCCTTGTTAAGAGGTTCTTTTTAAGCGATTAGGGATCAAAGGATGGCAAGCTAGAGCCCTGTTTGGAAGCTCTCCTAGCAGGCCACTAAGCTCAGCACACAGCTCCCCAAACAGACCACACTGTAAACTGGAATCAACTAGGTACATGGCAAGCAGCAAGCAAGTAACAATGAACAAACTATTGTACAACGAACTTAATCTTAGGATCTCCTCCACCTGGAGAACTCCCTCGCAGAACTCACTTATTTGCTGCTGCTGTTTGCTAGTTCCTCTGGTCACTTAAGATATGTGGTGTTTTTTTTTAAACCCTGGTTCTCATTGAACAGCTTTGCCACCTTGTTAAGAATCCTAAAGGGATAAAAGATGGCAGGGTAGAACCCTTAATGGTCTCAGATTCTGTGGTGGAGCAGAAGTTCAGTCTCTTGTAGAACAGAAATAATTCAACTCTGGTTAGAGGAAGTCTTTATAAGTTGATGTTTGAAGTGTCGTGTTGTGTCCATGTGGTGTATCCTGATCCTATGGTTTCTCCTAGAGGGGGTGTTCTATGGGTTGTGGAGTTGTTGTCATTAGTTCCACTTTTTATTTTTGTGTTGGATGACTGTCATCAGGGTTTGTTTGTTTTTTAATAATTATTTTGGGTTTCTTGCATCATCTCCAGATAGGTCTCTTGGTTTGGTTTTGTTTTTTCTCTCCCTGCCAGTGTGTGTGAATGTGTGATGACTTCGTGTTTGAGGTGGTCCCTTCTGTGGTATGTGAGATACGAGAGATGGTGCCTTAGTTTTTCAAAATGTTTTTTAAAACATTTGAAGTTTTATGTTGTTTTCAATAGATAATGAGGTCTGGGAGAATGATGTCTGTTGTGAAGCCAGTCTCAGCTTTGGCACCATGCATACTTCCACTGTGTTAAACTGATGTGGACATTTCAGCACTATCCCTTTCTATAGTGCAAAAGCTTGTACTGCTCTTGTCAGCACAGTTGATGCATACTGTCAGCAGCCAATCTTTCCCTCCATATTGTTCCTCTGATGCAAATTCAAGGATGACAGGGTACCAAGCACTTGTAAGTACCAATATTTTCCCTGGTACCATGGCAACTCATTGGTCGTGATCTGAGTCCCCAACAAGTTAGTTTAGTACTGTGCCTCTGAGGCCATGGGACTACTCATCCTCTTCATCAGAGTTGGAGATTGGTTCATATGCTTGCTGTTTGTATCTCAGGAACTCCTGGGGTTCTTCCCCTCCCCCCATAGACAGCTGCTCATGTATATGCTTTGCTTTATATACTCACACAGAAATAAACCCAGAGAAAGGTCTTCTTGGAATCGATACAACTGACCACTTAAACTCAAGTGTGTTCCTCTTTAGCTGTACTGTTATCCATAAAGTATGCTCTCTCCTTTGAGATTGGGCTCCCTGTTTTATCAAAGTTGGTGTTGCTTCAAAGGCCATCAGCTGTACCCTGTATCAATCACAGTACCAATCTTGTTATGACGCCTCCTGAGCCAGTATATCCTTTAGCCACTAGATCTATACAAAAGGACCCCCAGGAACTGCCAGAGCATACTGGAGGTGCTCTTTCTCCCATAAATATATCTTCATTTCCAGATCTGTCTCTGGTTTTCTAAACTTCATCTCCAATTACTGATATTTATAAACCATATCAGGAACTACTAAGGAGGGTGGTCAATTCCTTGGGCATACAGTTCACATTAAAACCATACAAATGGATGATCCACACAAATAGGTGGACATCTGCCACATTTTTGCTCCAGGTGGGGTGGCATTTCCCATTAATAAAGAGATTCTGGAACCAGTAAAAACTTCCTGGTGGATACTCTCATCTTTACACCCCATTGCTAAAAGATTCATGCACAGATACTGGGTTTCTTCACAACGGTGTGAAAATTTTTACTCCTACCTGACCCCAGGGGCTTCGGTGATTATTGTAGTTAATGAGAAAAGTCATCAGGGTGGCTCGAAATCTACCTGTAAGGACAAAGATTCAAAATTGGTCTATTTCATCGTAAAACTTTTGCAATATAAAAATTACAAGTTCATATAGCTAGTCATCAAACCCTTTGGCTAGATATGATTTCTCCAGCTGGGACATAATATCCAGGTTTCTGGGCATACTGCTAGATGAAGTCAAGGGGCAGTTCGAGGCACTTCAATGTTGTGTAATAGTGAAAACATCCCTCCAATCAGATCTAGATGTGGCTGACACAGCTGTGAAGATGATGACAACAGCAAAAAGCCATATACTGTTCTTCATTGTTGCAGTCATTTGGCATACCTATGGAAGTCTAGCAAACAATTAGGAACCTACTTTTTATGGAAGTAACCGCTTCTTTGAAAAAAATGAGTGAGGGTCCATAGTCTCTCCAGGATTCTAGACATATTTTCAGATACTTGGGTGCTGACCTGCCATCTTCATAGAGGAAACAATACCATCCTTATTAACAGTAGGAGTAGCAGTCCTCATATCCTCTGAGACAACCCAACCAGGCTAAAAAAGAAGACATAAATATCTGCAGCGATCACCTTCTCTTTGCACCTTAGCTTAACCTAAACAGCAGTCTACTTCAAAGTCATTTGTTTGATTCTTTGTTTGAGGAAAATATATCAAACCAGTGAATCTTCCCTGTCCTCCTCCTTGGAAACACAACAGAGTCCTGTGGCACTTTTAAAGACTAACAGATTTATTTATTGCATGAGCTTTCGTGGGAGAAAATCCCACTTTGTCAGATGCTGACGGTGGGATTTTCTCCCACGAAAGCTCATGCGATAAATAAATCTGTTAGTCTTTAAAAGTGCCACAGGACTCTGTTGTCTTTCTACAATAGACTAAACACGGCTACCCCTTTGGAATTTGACTCCTTGGAAACAGGCTGTCTTACTTAGCACTTGGGTCATCATCCCATAAAATAAGTACTTAGCACTGTGGGATTGGATTACAATCTGTAATTATATTGTTCCTTTTACCCACATTCCTTCCTTGTCTTTTTTGGGGGACCAACTCATGAGGCTTTTCTCAAGGAAACACATCTGACAAAATGGGTTGGAGACCACAAAAACTTATGCCCAAAGAAATGTGTTAGTCTTTAAGGAGCCACAGGACCCTTGTTGTTTTTGTGGTACAGACATGTTTTGATTTAGATGGACTACAAGTACCCAAAGGGTTAAAGGTGTTTACATGACCATGTCACTGTCCAACATGAATCACTGTTAAATAAGATATGGGGTTTGTATATGGAGACATCAACCTGTTTAATACCATGACAACATTCTAGAAAATTCATGACAAAGATTAGATGTGAAAGTGAATATTGGTCAGTTTCTATCTCAAACAATCCTTCTTAGTGGGGAAGTAAGGGTTAGTTCTGATGTTGAGATCCGAGTCAGGAATGATAGTTGCTTTCCTGCTTTAGACAGAACAGACAAAAACAAGGGGAGGGTAAAGATGGAATAAATATGGTTTTTGCTGTTGTTTCCAGGATACAGAGTGACTGGTCAGTCATGTAGGGATGCTTTAGGCTGACAGGTTGGTCTCAACAGCAATTGCCATGGCCCAAGACTATCCTACTGGTACAGGGACATCATCTGGTTAGATTGGTCCTGTCCCTTTCCTCCACTGGTCTGTTTCAGGCCAAGCAGAGCTGGATGGGATGCCTCATCTCCCTGTGCTAATGCTATGCAGTACAGTTAATTGCGGGATGTGGTGAAAATCCAAGATACAGGACAGGAGGAAAGAACTGGAGGACAGAAGCGGACAAGGGAGAACAGAGAGCAGGCTCTCACATGTATCATCTTGGAGTCCTCAGTAGCACAGCAATGATGAATCCCCCACTGCCGTCTCAAGGTCTTGTGTCATGCCAGCAGTTCTGCTGCTGCAGCCACCATGAGGGTAAAAAGGTTTTTTTCCCTCTCCCTCAAGCCTTTCTTGAAGGGCTCCAAAGGGGATGTTTAGTGGAAAGGTCCATTCTTTCATTATTTTGCCCAGCAATTAAACCTAATTTCTCAAGCCCTCTATTCATCCATTAATTTCCAGTTCCCCAGTATTCTTGTCTACTAGTCATAATCTTAACACAGACCTTTAGTATCAGTAAATTTCTGTTTAAATTAATTCAGTCTTTCTGTCTCCTTTTCAAATCTTTTCTTAAACTTTTTTATAAAAGGTTATTTTAACACATTCACGAGTCTTTATCTACTTTCCACCAGTTAGGCTTAGAGTAAGAGTAAATTTGTCGGGGGATTGAGGCCTATCCTAGATATTCAAATCTTAAACAGATAGGGTTTTTTTCCATGGTTTCCCTGGCTTCCATTATCCCTTCCCTAGATCCTGATGATTAGTATGTTGCCCTTGGCTTGAGTAATACTTATTTTCATGTGGCCGTCTGTAACGGGGGCCTCCTGGGATAACTTCCTGAAAATGCAAAAATCAGGGCAACGTGCAAAAGTGAGAGCCAAACTCCCTAAACACTGGTGGGTGGTACTTAAACCGGGCTTCCAATGAGCCAGACATCATGCTTCTGATTCCCCACACTGGTTATCATGAAGCCTAACAAAATAGAAACAGGCCCCTTTATTGCACTTACGCTCTTCTAGCTCCCACCTAATCACACAGTCTCTTAAAGAGATAGGTTCTCCTGACCCCAAAGGGCCAGCCACATGACACAGAATAATATAGGCTTGGATCTTACCCAATATACCATGTTGCCAACCAATCCTTTAGTAACTAAAACTAAAGGTGTAATATAAGAAGAAAAGAAACAAAATATGAGAGATGTTAAAGGGTCAAAGTGAAGCATATACATACAAATGATTTCAAGTCCTTGTAAAGCAAGTTCTTAGAAGAATAAGGAGTTTGCAGGCACCATGAGTTTCTCTAGTAGACACCCAGCACCTGCATGGGTCTCAGGTCTTTGTCTAGTGGGGAAGATTAGTTCCAAAGATGGGTGTTGGCTGGAGACTGAAGACAAAATGGAGCTGGGGCTGCTACCTCTGTGATTTAACATAGGTTAATTCAGTATCAACAATAGATAATATTGGTAGCTCACTTTTAGACGTCAGTAACCCAGTAGTTCTTAATGGATTGACTATGGGACTGCCATTCTCTCAGGTCGGTGTTCATTTGTTGGCATCTTTTTCTTTGTTTCTTTTCACTGCTTGTTTCATATTCTCTCATTTTTGTCTTGTCTTTTTGTTCACAAAACAATTTGGATTACTGTGCTTTGCCTTGCTAACAGCAGAAACAGCTGTAGTAGTCAAGATTGCATGATTCTAATCAGTTTAATTTTGCTGCTGGCTTTACAAGGAAAGACGGTTTAACTTGTGCACTGCAGTACTTCTGAGTTTAAGTAGCACTGGTTGTCTAGTGAAACCTGCTGCAAGATGCCTTATGGGTGAGAGGTGGACTAATGATGGGAAGCATGGCGCAGAGTTGCTCAAAAAGTAGATATTAGATTTAGACTGTTTGATATACATAACTATATTTGAAATAGGAATGCTGTTCTAGATAAACAGTTTCCAGAGGGGTAGCCGTGTTAGTCTGTTGTACAGCAAAAAACAACGAGAGTCCTGTGGCACCTTATAGACTAACAGATTTTCTTCGGCATAAGCTTTCATGGTGCATCTGACGAAGTGGGTTATAGTTCACGAAAGCTTATGCCGAAGAAAATCTGTTAGTCTATAAGGTGCCACAGGACTCCCGTTGTTTTTTTAGATAAACAGTGTAGCACAAGGAATGCTTTATAATCCACAGGCCTTAACTCTAGAAATTGTACAATGTGAATCTGAATAGTTGTTAGCTGTTGTTCTAGTCTACAAGTTGACTTCCAAAAAATGAGGGGTGAGGAGTCTTAATATTTATTATTTACACTTGCAGGTGACAGTTACCTTAATAAAACATATATGACGTTAGATACTTTTACCTATTTCAGTCCAATAGATCTGGTTAATGCTGTGTTATATTTGTAATAAAAGTTTGAAATGTCAAGTCTGTTACCCATTCTGTGTGCCAGTATTCTATTAGCATACAATATAAGCAAAGCATAAATGGCTGCACTTCGTATTTCCAATAGTCCCCTATGGGCTTTCTTCTTTCTCCACTGAACTAAGTGTTAATGTAACGAGCTATTTAAGAGCCACTACCATTTAAACAGTTGTCTACTTTGTGCCATAATCTCCTTGTGTCTGCATAAAAGCACCCTAAACAAACTTCCCTGAGTGCTTCTTTGAGCTAAAGTTTAGGAAAATTGGCAGTAACTCAAGGAAAGGAGAGAAGAGGTAAGAAGCTCTGGCTCATGCACTGATCTTATTATGCAAGCATATCATTTAAGTTAGTGCCAGGAGACTTGTGAATTTATAGTTGTCTAATAATTGTAGCTGATTAGCCAGTTCCTCAGAAAAACCAACTGCAGGCTAGCAGTCTAGTCCAAAATAGACCACCTGTTTGCTGGCTATATTGTTGTGTATGTGCAGCTTCCAGTTCACCCCATAGAAGATGTTTCTTTGCATTACTTTTATTGGTTTGACTTGTATTAATCAGATATTATTTCACAACATTACTCTTTGCTGTCTTTTATTCTCTTTTTATTTATGCTGGAACCTGGTGAATTTGCTTTTTAGATTTTGATCTTTAGACCAATTTTTTGACATAGTAGTCAAGTGCTAATAAAAATTGCATGTAAAAAGCCATAAGGGAATAGGTCTGAAATAAAGTGAATAAGTAGCAAAATATCCTGTGGTTGGCTTGGGGGAAATAAGCATCAGTGATTTCGGATGCAGAGTCCCCTCGGACTTGAATTTGTCCTGGTTTGTGAATGCTGAGAAGTCATTAACATTTGACAGCTGATGAGTGACTTATGAGAAATGAGTGGATGTTTCAGTCCAAAAATTGCTAATGGATGAGTTCCATTTAACAAAAACTGCCATTAAAATTGGTATTATTTACTACCTTTTTGGCACTCAAGCCAAGAACTCAAAGATTGAACAGGCATGGAGATTGTCTGTTCGCTCACAGAATTGTCATCTATAGAACAGAGTTCAGGGACAGGGGAGTCTGTGAAAGTTCGTATTGCCACTCCTTGTGCTGTAATTGTGTAGCTAAAGAGAGCAATTCACTTCTCCACGCATCAATCTGAAGTCTTTCCTAAATATTAAATTTACTTTGAAACATACAATCTTAATGCTCCAGAGGGGTAGCCATGTTAGTCTTAATGCTGTGTTTTATTTATTGTATTTATTTTATTTACACTCTACTATTTAAGGGTGATTTTGTTGCTGTGTATTTTAGTAATATGATATAAACAGTTTTTCCTAAGCTTTATGCTCATCTTAGTCAAAAAAACATTTAGCACAAGACAAAAAGCAAATAGTCCCAAGAGCTTTCCCCAAGAATGTTTCTTGTGTTTTATAGTTGCAATGTATTGACTTTGGTTCTATAAATAGGCTTCTTCGGACACATTTTAAAGAAAGAGTAACTGAACATCAGTTTGTGTTTATAAAAGAAAACATATCATATTTATAGCTTTAGTTTTTGGTCACCCTTTGCTTCGTTTTATTTAAACGTATTACTATTTAATACCCAAGGGTGGTGTATTAACTAGGATATAATAGGGCAACCAAGGGTTTTCAGTAAGCATATGTGAAATGATCAGTTATTTTTAATAGAATGAGTGCTTTTGATGTATTGTGAAGTCTGATTTTAGGCTGAGGCCCAGTTCAGAATGAAGTAATAAAGTGTGTGTGTGCATTAGTGCATCTTACAGCTGTGTGTGGAGAGTGTTAGTTAGCAAGTATGATTTTTAAAGAAGTTAGCAAAATTCTTGAAGTGGTATCCTTTCACCTTCTGAAAACCTGATGCAAAGTGGTATGATTGAAATCTTTAGCTTCAGTGTTGGTTCTGAAAAACTTAATTACTAATTTCTTAATTTGCAGAATATGTTTTATTTACTGTGTTTATGTATTCTTTTGGAGTCAGTATTCTGCCACTGTATGAGTTAAGGGTGGTTTTTTTGATATTGGGGCGGGGGGGAGAGATACTAAATAACTTGTGTTTGTTTCTAAGGGCCTGAACCAGTTCCTACTGGAATCAGTGAAACTCTTTCTATTGCCTGAATTGGTGACTGTGGTGCTAAATCTTGCACATACTGAAACGACTCAGTAAATTAACAGGCAGTGGGTGCTGATATAGAAATTTACCTTCTTGGTGTGCAGTAAATCCTTGAGGGAACAAACAGTGAATCCCCCTTCTGCATTTCACTGTGTGGTTTGTGTTGTACCTTAATGGGGTTGCTTTGGTTAATTGCATGAATTAAATTTGCCCAAACTCCTTCTCTCTCTCTTTTTTTAAATTCAATCTCCAAAAATCACTAGACTGAGAAAAACTCAATTGGTCCAGTGATTGAGAGCTAACTTAAATAGTCTCTGTATCAGGTTGAACTGATATCTGCCCCTCTGTCGTTTAGTGAAGACAGTATGTGTTCTAAGTTTACCTGACTGCTGCAGTCTCTTTTTAGTTACTGTCTTTAGCAGAGGCTGCTGTGCTGTGTGCTCATTTTTGCCTCTTTGTTGTTGTTGTTTTGTCTACTTCACACTTAGGATTTCAAATGTCTAAGCCCTTGCCTACATGATCACAGTAAAGCGCAGCTTCTGAACTGCGCTTTAAAAAGCATGTGATGTGTATTGCGCTGGAGTGCTCACACACGTCGCTCCTTGCTCCATAGCAGGATTTTTCTCTGGAATGCGCATTAGCGCACTGCATTCTGGGCACGTATCCCAGCGTTCCATTTTCCCTGAGTACGCGCTTGGAGTCAGTCTGCAGCTTCTCTGTGACTTTCTTGTAACCAACTGCTGACAGCCACTCCCCTCACTGTCCTGTTCTGTGAGTCTCTTCGCTGTAACCTGAGCCAGGGAGGGTATTAGCATTCCCTTTGTCATGTAAATCTCCAGCCACTGTGCTAGAGACAGTTCTGAGAGTCAGAACGCTGTATCATGCTTCACATCTGAGCATTCACAAAGGAACATGGTATACCATAATTGGCATCAAATCACACAATTATACTGCAAAACTGAACAGAAAAGTTATATAGGTCATGCCATAGGGCTGCACGGATGTGCATGCCGTCACATCTCCCCTCTGTAGGCGGGGACAGTTTCGTCACTGCCATAGAGAGGGTGAGGGGAAGTCCAGAGAGGACGACTGGGGAATGATGGGACATTTCCTGACTCCGATCAATGCGCGGAAACAGTACAGACGAGCACAAATGCGCAGCAGATGATCCGCAGCAGCTGATACCACTCTCGTCGGAGTGGTTGTTGGAATGCGCAGCAACAAGGCGCTTAGTGCGCGGCAACAACTTATCACGTCTGTACAGTTTGCTTGTTAATGCGCGGTAATGATTTTTAATGCGGATTACGGTGCTCGTGTAGGCAAGCCCTAAGACACATTTTGAGATAACATTGAACACTTTTTGAGAAGTAGACGACAGAGTTGATTTCCATACGGGAAGTGTGCTGTTGTCAGTGGTAGTAGATGGCAGAACTATGAGCAATGGTTTCAAGTTGCAGTGTGGGAGGTCTAGTTTGGATATTAGGAGAAACTTTTTCACTAGCAGGGTGTGAAGCACTGGAATGGGTTACTTAATGAGATAGTGGAAACTCCATCCTTAGAGGTTTTTAAGGTGTGGCTTGACAAAGCCCTGGTTGGGATGATTTATATGGGGTTGGTCCTGCTTTGAGCAGGAGTTGGAGAAGATGACCTTCTGAGGTCCTTTCCAACCCTAATCCTCTATGATTCCTCCTTTATTTCCTGCTTAAAAAGCTCTATTCCTAAACTATGTAACTTGTTGAGACTTTCTGCAGTTTGTTTTCCTGTTCCTACAACATACACTTTAGAGTTGATAGAATTCAAAGAAGGTAGAAATGTTCTTGAGTCAGTTGGCCATAAAGAAAAACCTCAAAGCTAGATTTAAAATAACAGGCAATGAAGGGGAAAAAAACCTGTAACACCTTAGGAAGATAATTTTAATGAAAGTTTGTTGGTAGTGAAATAAATGTAGTATAAGAAACTATATAGAATAGAGCAGGAATATGTATAACTCAATGAATTGCAATTAGAAAATATTGCCAATTGATTACCTGTTTATTTAGTATTCATACTATAGCAAACATTGTTTCTCTTTCTTGGATTATTACCTGTCAAACAATTTAGAGGAGTTCATTTCCATTAAAATACAGTTTACAGCATAGTAGCTCTGTTATGAGTAGCAAATGTTCTAGGAAAAGTTTTTGCACAAATCAAGTGTATTGCAAAAGTGACTGATACTCAGTCACCTGTTATGAAGCATTATATTGCTAAAATATGGCGCACATTAAATAGATTAAAAACTGGCAAACTGATAGGTCTTAAAATGTAATGGTGAACAGTGTATCAGCATTGGCCCGATGTATTTCTGATTGGGCCCTGCAGTGAGTGATTGGTTCTTGGTCATACAGTGTTAAATGTTTTTATTAATAACCTGGACAAAAAATGTAAACTCATCACTGATAAAGTTTGCAGATGACACAAATATCAGAGGAGTTGTAAATAAAGAAGAATGCAGATCATTAATACAGAGTGATCTGGATTGCTTAGTAAGCAACAATGTGTTTTAGTATGGCTAAATATATATATATACACATAATAAAAATAAAGCTATACTTAGAGAATGGAGGACTCCATTCTAGTAAACAGTGACTCTGAAAAAGATTTGGGGATCATGGTAGATAATCAGCTGAGCCCCTATTGTGACTCTGTGTTTAAAATGGTTTATTCGATTCTGGGATGCATGAAAAGGAGAATCTGGAGTAGTAGTAGAGAGATTATTTTACCTCTGTATTTGACACTAGTGTGACAGCTGCTAGACTGCTGTGTCCAGGTCTGGTGCCTCCAATTCAAGAAGAATTTTGTTAAATCTGAGAGGGATCAGAAGAGAGCCATGAGAATGATTTAAGTTAAGGAGTCAGGAACAAGCCTTATATTGACAAAATCGAGGAGCTCAGTCTATTTAGCTTAAGAAAGAGAATGCTAAGGGGTGACTTGATTACTGGCTATCAGTACCTGTATGGAGAATAAATATTTAATAATGGACTCTTCAGTCTAATGGAGAAAGGTATAACATGAGTCAGTGGCTAGAAGTTGAGGCTAGACAAATTGGCTATGTCTACACTGGCAAATTAGTTCGAATTAAGGAGGTTTAATTCGAACTAACTAAAGCCATGGCTACATTAGGCTTTAGTTAGTTCAAATTAAGGGCTTCAGAAGTAAGGCTTTAATTCGAACTAACTAGTTCGAAATAGCCAATGTGGCTATGTTAATTCGAACTAATTTCTTAGTTCGAACTAACCAGCCATTGAAATGAATGGGGATCGCTAACTAAAATTAGTTCGAATTAGTTAGTTAGAACTAACTAATTCGAACTAATTTTAGCATGTGTAGACATAGTCTTTGAGACTAGAAACAATGTGAACTTTTAACAAAATGAGGGTGATTAACCTTAGGAACAACTGTTAGGAATCTCCATCACTGGCCATTTTTAAGTCAAGATCGGATGTTTTCTAAAAAAAAATTGCTTTAGGAACCATTTTGGGGAAATTCATGGACTGTGTTATGCAGGGGTTAGATTAGGTATTTATAGTGGTCCCCTCTGCCCTTGGAATCTCTGAATCTGTGTAAAGTATAATAAAAATAGAGCTGTATTGTTTTGTCTAGAAGACTCTCTCTATGTATGTTTGAGATTCTTTTGTTTTTGTTTCTGATTTTAGCCTGAACACTCCTCCTGGAACAAAAATTAAGCTGTCGGGAATTGTTGAAGTGAAAAATGGATTCCTGCTTTTGGATGACAGTAACACTGTAGTTCTTGGCGGTGAAGTGGAACATCTTATAGAAAAGTGGGAGTTACAAAGGGTGAGGTAACATCACTATGAATGCTTGTTTTACAGGAGGTTAATTATATATAACTTCTGCAAGCTAAATGTGACTAATAAAACGTTAGTCGGAAGCTTTAATCCAGTAATATTACTTTAAATGCCAGTATTTAAAATTATGCTGTCCAAGTTATCATTATGGGTAAAGTCAAATCACTGTAATTAAACGTAATATTTTATGCTGCAGTTCAGAAGCTGATTATGCAGAAATCGAAGGAAGTCCTTTGAGCAACAAATTCTTCCTTTTATGTTCTGCAGAGTTTTAAATTTACCAGTGGAGAAAATGCTACAGGCTGGCTATTTCCTTTTCCTACATAAATGTTAATACAAAGCAGTGATGATGATTCCCAGAGCAGAAAACCCTGGATTTGTGACAGTGTTCTCATCTGTTGATTGATTTTTGTTTTACTGGATGGCTGATGTAGATTTAATCACTTTGTTAGATGGATGTAGGTACCATTGAGTGATTGAATTATTTTAAGAATTTACTGATTTAGAAAGTAGATCTGTCAGCCAATCAAAGAGCCTTGTTTAAAAATTATATCCTAAATGCTAAATCAAATTGTGCCATCTTATACACTGTGGTTCTCCAAATCTGTTGTCAGAAAGGGAGGAGACTTTTTCAAAGGTAAGGGCTCATGGATATAGAACTCTGCTGATATCCTTTAATGTTCAGCTCCAGCAGATGACAGCAAAAGAGTCTCATCCAATCATCTCTATCTCATTTGACTGTTTCTATTAGAATATAGATTAAAAAGAGGTCTCTTGGGTAATGTAACTGACTACAGGGTACAGGCTACAGCTCAGGGTTTTAAAGACATCCTAGGGATGTGGGATCCATAGCCACCAATCCCAAGAGGAGGAGAAGGATGATGATGATGATGATGGTTGGGGACTCCGTCCAAAGAGGGATAGTTTCACATATCTGTTGCTCGGACTGTGAATCCTGTCACTCATCAAGGATATGACTGAGAGTCTGCTGAGAGTCATCAAGCCCTCAGACCACTACCTCTTCCTACTTCGCCATGTGGGCGCCAGTGATACTGCCAAGAATGACCTTGAGCGGATCGTTGCAGACTACATGGCTCTGACAAGAAGCATAAAATAGTTTGGAGCACAAGTGGTGTTCTCATCCATCCTCCCTGGTAAAGGAAAAGGCCAGGGCAGGGACCATCAAATTGTGGAAGTAAATGTGTGGCAAAGCAGGTGGTTTTAGTGAGAGGGCACTGGCTCATTTGACAACAAGCTGATGGTCCAGGAAAGAGAATAACTGTGCAGGGAGGGGCTTCATCTACCAAATACAGGGAAGACCATCTTTGCATATCCTCTGGCTAACCTGATAAAGAGACCTTTTAATTGTATGGGGAATAGTGACAAAAATCCAGCCAAGCAGGTAACAAGATTAGCTAATATACATGAGCTAGTATTAATGATTTTAACTTCCCTGATATCTATTGGATAACTGTTTCAGCATAATATAATACATCCTACAAATTTATAGCATGTGTAGGAGGCAGCTTTCTGATTGAGAAAGTTGTAGAAACAACAAGGGAGTTGTCTATTTTGGATCTGGTTTTGACCAACAGAGATGAATTAGTTATGAACATGAAGGTGGTTGAGAACTTAGGAGGAAGTGATTGTGACCTGATAGAATTCAAGATCATTTAGAAAGGAGAACATGAGAACAACAAAACATGGACACTGGACTTTAGAAAGGCGGATTTCAACTGAATTAAAGAAAGAGTAGGCAAGATCCCATGAAAAGACCAATTAGGAAGAAAAGGAGTCCCAGGGTGCTGGCATTTCTTAGAAGAAGTAGTGCTAGAGGCTCAACATCAAGCTATACTGACATGGAGGAAAAATAAGAAGAATGACAGGCTGCCCAAGGAGCATTTTAGCTATCTAAAAACCAAAAGGGATACATACAGGAAATGAAAGGAGAATACATCACTAAAGAAGTATTCAGGGGAATAGTGCAAATGTGCAGGTACAGAATCAGGAAAACCAAGGCAAAGAATGAATTACCGCTGGCAAAGAATGTTAGAGACAATAGGAAGGAGTTTTTCAAATATGTCAGATTTAAAAAAAAAAAAAAAGATCAAGGATGGTATAGGTCCACGGCTCAATGAAGGAGGGTGAGCTGGTAATGTAAGATGATAGGAAGTCAGAGCTGCTCAGTCCCAACTTTGCTTCATTCTTCTCACAAAAAATAACATGTGACTGGATGATTAGTGAAGAAACCCAGACAATAAAAAGGAAAGGGATGTGGATCAGGATAAGTAAAGAATGAATGAATTTAAATTAGCAGGGCTCAATGCTAGTCATGAAGGCTACTTGAGGAATTAGCTGAAGAATTCTCAGATCCATAATATTGACAAACTCATGAATGATTGGAGAGATTTTGGAAGACTGTAGAAGGGCTAACATAGAGCCCCTCTTCTTTAAAAAAGGGAAATAGGAGGAGCTGGGAAACTCTAGACCAGTTAGCTTGATTTCGGTATTTGGGAACCTGCTAGAGTAATGCATAAAACATTGTTTGCCAATACCTGAAAGCTGAAGTGGTAATCCGTAGCAGCCAGCATAGATTTACCAAGAACAAATGATGCCAAACCAGCTTGATTTCCTTCTTTGACAGGGCAACTGATTTGATAGATGGGGGAATGCAGTGGACATAGTTTATCTGGACTTCAGCAAGGCTTTTGACACAGCCTCACATGGCATTTTGATAAGTAAGCTGGAGAAATGTGGGCTTGGCAGAACTACCTTTAAGTGGGCACATGATTAGTTAAACAACTGCAAACAAAGAGTAGGTATTAATGGAATAATGTTAGATTGGAGGGGAGATCTCAAGTGGGGTTCCACAGGGATCCATTCAGGGTCCTGTGCTGTTTAACATCTTTATTAATTACTTGAATGTGGGTATAGAGAGCATACTGATCAAGTTTGAAGATGACAAAAAAGCTAGGGTATGTTAGAGGATAGAGCTAAACTTCAGATAAACTGGAGAACTGGGCTATAGACAAGAAAATAAAATTCAGTAAAGACAAATATAAGGTGCCATAGTTATAGAAGAGAAGCCAAATGTATGAACTCAGAATGGAGGAAAACTGGTTCAGCAGCAGCACTGCTGGGAAGGATTTGGAGTTGTGATGCGTCACAACCTCAGTGTGCATCAACAATGTGCTGCTGTTGCAAAAAAAGCTACATATATGTAACTTTTGATATTAAAATTAAATGTTAGTATCCTAAGTAACTTTATTTAACTAAATTTATAGAAAGGTTGTAATATGGTGCTGCTGTATTTTCTCCTTGAGTTTTACCAGCCATGATTGAACAAGTGGTGGTAATATACTTGCTCAAGTACTTTTGAAAGCTGATAACCTTGCTAATTATTGCTTTCTGAACACTCACAGTCCAGGTTGCTGAACATTCTAGGTTGCTTTATGAACACTCACATTCTGAGTTGGTTTCTAGGTTGGATATTAGGAAAAACTTTTTCACTAAGTGGGTGGTGATGCACTGGAATGGGTTACCTAGGGAGATGGTGGAATTCTTAGAGGTTTTTAGGCCCAACTTGACAAAATCCTGATTGGCATGATTTAGTTGGGTTGGTAAAATATTCTGAAGAATTTTCTATTGTTTTGATGTGACAAGGATTCTTGGATTAGCAAATATAGGTTGGAAAAAAACCCAGAGAATATACTTAAGTATCCACCTAAAGGTAAGAATTTTGCTGATGAGACTGAAAGTAAGATGAGGAAAATAAAGAAGATATAAAAATGATTTAATAATTATGCAGTCTGACTTATAAATTGTGCTGCATGAAGATTCCCATTCCTTAGCTTATTTTTTTTTTAAATGATTGAGGGAATAGAATCGTATTTACTCCAGCCTCCTGGGGAAGTAGAATCAACCTTAAAACCTTAGGCCTTAAAAATCTCTAAGAATGGAGATTCTTCCATCTCCCTACGTAACCCATTCAAGTGTTTCACCACCCTCCTAGTGAAAAAGATTAACATTAAGAATGTTACCATTTGATATTTCTCATTATTTGAAGATTTGAAATAAGAACCTGAAATCCTATTTTTAATTTAATTTTTATGGCCGGATTCATTGGTACAATCAATCTATCTTTAAAAAAAAAAAAAAAAAAAAAAGGTTTCTATATCCCATATTTATGAATGAGCATGAGGCAGCCCTTAGTTAAGATGCTATGTTTCAAAATATATGCTGTTTTCCTTTGTTCCCAATGAGAGTGAAGCCAAACTACTCAAAGGGAAGATAAGGAGTCCATATTATTGTCTGGAGAGGGAAAGAGGAGCACCGTGGAAGAGGTGAACATGGATGCTGGCAATCTTTTGCAAGGCTAACATTTATGGATTCTGTCCCACTGAAAAAAATGGAATATGGTAGCCATTTTGAAAGAGAACAATTAACTGTGGAATTGTCTGTAGCAGAACATTATTTTTCAGCTTTTACCGAAAGAGAAACTTTCAGTTGTGAACGATAACATTAAGAAATGAGCACTAATGTTTGAAAATGATTTCAAATTTAATCTAAGCATAAGATTTCACAGAGTGTTGGCTGTGAGGGGAGTTTCAGGAATTTTTGATACCCTATTAAAATTATTGGGGAAAAAAAGAAAGGTCTGACACCTAGGTTCTCAAAACACCCATTTTAAAATTAATTTTAATTCCTAAACTAATTAATAGAATTACTTTTAAATTATTAGTATTCTACACTACAATTTCTATAATTTTGGGAAGGGTACATTGTATTTTTTATAAGAGGATTTGGTTAAATTTGATGTCTTGGTACTATAATTACTTATGTTACTAACAAACTAGCTTACTAGTTTCTCCATGGATTAGTGAAATAGTATGCAACTATATTTTAAACTATATATTGCATTTTTGTTTTTCTAAAAGTTTGATAATTTTGATTTGATTGCTGTTAAGTCAAATTTAAGCTTAATATAGAAATAATTAGACTTATGCAATAGCAGAAACTTTTCGTTTTTTATGTTATAAAAGTCTCTCGTCTTAATACAGTCTAGAAAATAGTTGCAATTTCACGATGATAAAGTAAATGTTATCAGATAAATCTTTCCGTTTGAAGTTTGATTATCTTAACTGAACAGTGAGGTATATAGTACATGGAATACAGATGCAATTCCTGATAACAATCTAAATAACTTGCGACAAATGTCAGAGGATGAAATAGGTTCTAATATAAAGAAATACAAGTTTCAAATAAAAAAAGAAAGGAATATTTTCTTCCTAACACATTAATTGCATATGATAAATAATGAGGAACATTCTGTTTCATTCTGTCATTGATACTTTAGTGGATTTTATGAGGTTTACTATGTTTGTAAGTGCATGTTAATTGATAATCAAAATGATCTTTTGTGCTTCTGTCATCAAAAATAATTTTCTTTCCTATTTGTTTGTAGTTAGACTGTGGGGATTATACATTGACTTCCATTGATAATGATTCACTGTTTTCTGTGAATTTGAATTTAATGCTTTGTTTAGTGTCGCGGGATACAAATCTTAATCTAATCTTTGATAAGAGAAGATAAACTTCCAAGTTCAAAGATATCCGTAAGATACTAGAAATGTTTGGAAACGTTCTTCCATTTTATATAATATAATATAATATAATATAATACTATTCAATGATGATGTTAGTGGGTTTAAGTCCAGTTAACATGAGACCACATAGTGAAAGTAAGCTGAGCAGTGGTATCATGGGACCTGTCCTTAGATGATTACTTCTCTCTCTGAAGTATTATGCTGTTTTCAAAAGCTTCCTGATGAATCAGTCTCGAGGAGTTCCTGCAGCTTTTATTTTGATCAAATAATCAGTAATTGTGTTTCACATTGCAAGTGGGGCGCCTATAGAAGAGCAGTTCTCAACCACTATATTGGAACACATTACTGTGTCGCCACACAGCAGTGTGTCATGTAGAGCCAGGCGGGGCGCAGGGTGGATTTGGCCTGTGGGGGTTGGCTGGTATGTCTTTTAAAGTCGTGCATTCCGCCAAACGTATCATGACCCACAAAAGATTGAGAACCACTGATAGATGGCAGTGATTTGGAAGTTTCATATACTGAGTTATTTGGTATCTCATGTAATCCAGTAATGCTGCTTTTTAGAACCCTTAATAGTTTAAAGTATATAAAAGGGGGCAAATGCTCACTCTGCTGACAAAGTGTGACTGTTTTTTGGAACTAAATGGAATATTTTCCTTGACATTTGGGTTTGCTGAGGAAACTGAAAAGCCAGTT